>JAPYMA010000328.1:0-392662 GCA_035041965.1 Anisakis pegreffii | reverse complement strand
TGTAGTAATCACCTTTCTGCGAAATGGACTTTATAGTAAATGGGCGCAACATACGGAAGTATTGATATAATGATATAGAAGAGCGATAAGAGCCGATAGAGTACAGAAACGAGCACGAATGCGAATACACTCGTCACATTTATTATTTTCACGCTGAAAGACGATCGAATCAGGTATGCGACGGGTCAGCATGTGATAAAAAGTGAACTTCTGTAAAGTTCATTTCACTATCATTCTTCCTTGGTGATTTTAAAATAATTCAAAAAATACGCATCGATCCAACTGAAATAGAAGGAAGCTTTTCAAATTATTCATTTTTCATCAGAACTGATGTGGACAGGTAAGGTCGAAACGAGAAGTCAAGAATGACCCGATAAAGTATTTCTGTAGGTTCAATCTGAGGATTCGGCCTGACCAAATATTCGTTTCTTATTATGATAATTAAGATCGTGAATGCTCAGATGTGACTGGGATTGATTGGGACTATTGATTTGTAGTTTCCATTCAACAAGGTTGGACATCATTCCTGATACTCCGTTGGAAGATTTAAGAAAGGCAATCTGAGGCACTGTTCATTCGTTCATCGTTTCAACGTTGAATTCATCCACTTGAAATTGTTAGTAAACGTTTCTGAGTTTGGAAGCAACAATTTTTTTGGCTTTTTAGTGAGGAATTTGGGACTGCATGTGATGAGTAAGATGTGTGGAGGATTTTGCTCTGCCTGTCTGTAGTGGCTCCTGGGAAAGAATTTCTTTCGAACAAATGATGATTCCGGAGCCAATGCAAGTTTCTGAAGCCCATTTATGTGATTCTAGCTGAATCTAATGGCAACAAGTGCAGCTTCACTCCTTGGGGAATCCGAAAACACTCCTGATGCACGAGAGGGAGGGTGATAGCTATTCAGAAATCTGCTGGCTGAGGTGATGAAGTAGAGAAGATCGATGACTGGTGAAGAAGCCGACAGATATCATGTGATTTTTCATGAAACTGAGATTTTTTAGTCACCTGAGATGCGACGAGTACGCGGCATTGTAGAATGACATAACATTGAATGTGGTGAGGAGAGTTGAAGCGACATCAGCAAGAAAACATGCCGAATAAAGATTTAATATGAAAACTTTCAGAGGGTCTCGCTTGATTTTCACGATTGAAATATACATAACAAATGAACCGATAACAGTTCGCAGCAATACAGCAATATATTGTAGGATCATTGAGAAGCTGTAAAGTGCGGCTGAAATTTAAGAGATTATGCTCTCATCATTTATTATTGTCATGATCATTTAATCAATACAGTTTTCTCAGGTGAGCGAAGATGCAGGCTCCTTCGACAGGATTCAAGCTGATAAATGAAAACCGCTTGGTCTGATCTCATTTGAATCAAGTAACCCATTCTCTTGATATATGCAGTCAAGGAATACTGAGCGTCTCATTCGATGCTCAGTCCAAATTTCGCTGCCATTCGCGGAGGAACATTGACTCTCATTCAATTTTCTGATTTGCTAGCGGTGTCAACACTGCTTCATAGAGATCGTAGTACTGATCGCGTATTCTCTTCATTAAAATTTTTTGCTTCTTGAATTACCAGCATGAACACTGCTATGACTATTGCATAAATAATTCAGCCATGAAAAAAGCAAGCAAACACTAACGGCAATTCCATCCAAGTCCCACGCATGACCCGTCCGTTTTGAACGAACCGTTATCCATTTCATCAATTTCCAATGACAAAGTCGCAAATGTGAATCGAAAATACGATCGTGAAAGCACGTCGCATAATGTTGGAAACTAATTAGTTTCAGTTACACGCGAGAAATAACTATGGAGTTAAGGAGAGGCGTGTCATAGGGGAGCAATTTGTGATTCATCGGCTTAGGCTACTATGACTCGTGAATGAGATGTATGATCGCAATCATTTGCCGTTAACTGAAAATGTAATTTTAATTGCGATTAGAAGGTAACTTGTTCGCATGGAATATGATGAAGAAAGTCTTATTAGCTAATTTCCGATGCATGAAATTGTTATCAAAAGTTAACATTTCTAACCGACTTCGGTTGAACGAAATGATTCAAGATCATGTAGTAGCAGAAAGCAACATTTCTCCTTATAATTCCCCTATCAATTTCCATTCTGGTACTATATTCTGGTATCACAAGTTTCCTCATAATCTAAAAAAGAAGTCTTCGGTTCCCAATAAGATCTAATTTCAGCCATCATGAGGTAACATTCGGGAAAACGGCGTCGAATTCGTCCATTGAAATCAAGTGAGCATTAAAAATACTGGTTTAATCATTCGATGAGTTTATTTCGTCAGTCTTTATTCCACTTCCTCTGACGACTTATCCGTGCTCTTCAGGCAATGGACAATATTTTGTTTACGTGGATTTGCTGAGTGTGTTGAAGGATACGAGAAAGTATTGTGGTGATAGAACAAAGCTTTTGATTGCCAGTCAAGCATGAATTCTGAGCATTTATCACCGTGTTTTGAGAATTCATCACGCATCATTGCAAGGTCATAATACACGCGTTTTTCAGCGTCATGCTTCTGCTTGTCATTTTAAATCTTATTATGCATTCCATTCGTGAACGTCAACTTGTATGGGACTAACAGATGGAATAATAATGCATTCAGAACAAAAAATTTATGGCATAGAATTCGGGATTTGGAAAATAATAAAAAAACAGTCTCACATATGCTCGATTCGATCACAAAAATGATCACTTCATCAATGCTGTCGTTGCAGCGAAAAGACCAGAAATCAACGAAATTAGAAAAAAAATGAAACAAGGTACATTTAAATCTATAACTACGCAAACTTTGCTCGATGAAGAATATTGAACCTCGTGAATCATTCAATAGCAGTTTACAAGTTCATTTCCTTGTAGCCTCCAATTTCGCATGAATCACAAAGCGAACGATAGTTATTTAGTGGTTAATTGAGAATTATTGAGCATTCTTAATCATTGAAAAACGCTCAATCAAATTTTCTCGTTCTATGCACTCGTAATAATGAGATCAAATTAAATATTGCACTCAAATCAAAGCTAACTGAATTTAGCTATTATTGTGTTCAGCAGTGAAAAGATAAGGAGAAAACGACACAGTTAAACAGTACTCTTCAGACTCAGTTACATTTTCTCGAGCAAATCGGATTTTTTGTGAAGTCATGCTCGATTGAATCTATTTCACAGTATTCCACTTGCGTGCTAAAAATGTTCAACTTCAGATGTTTTGAAAATGTAATTCGTTTTAGCTGAGTAATACGATTCTGAGGAATAAAAAAGTTATTAAGTCGCACGCAATCAGAATCAACAGCACAGTGGAACAGTGGCAACGGAATGTGATGAACAGTAGTGGATCGTGGTGAACGTGGACAGTGAGTTCATGCGGCGGTGAGTAGGTGATCGAGCATAATATCAATCTATGACCACCAAAAAATGGACGAATCGAGCGCAATCAATAGTCGTAAAGTTTTACAATGTATCTGTAGCATCGAATATAGCAGATGAATAGGAGTATTTGCAGAACGATGAATATAACAAAGGCAACCCTGAAATATTGTCAGGTAATTATTCATCTTCTGAACTTTTACTAGAATCAACATAAACTCAGCAATTCAACGGCTCAAGTTTGATTCCCTGAACTGGTGAACTGTATCATTAAAAAGCTCATAATGACGATCTGCATGTGTGCTTCAGACTATAGCTCATTGTCAGCAAAAAATGCAAATTAAACAGGAGAGGAAAACATTGCTATCTGTTGAAAGATACATTTTATCTTTACGAAAAGAAAACTGCTAGCTAGAGAAGAGTATGAACCTGAAGACAACAATGTTAACGATGATAAGAGTTTGATGTTCTGTAGCGTTTTGGATGGTTTCACTGATATCATCGGCAGAGGTGATGATGACCGCGGCGAATGTGCCGACTGATGCAACACAAAGACATATCGACAGAAACATCAACGGCCACAACCATCGTTTGCGTCCTTTGATAGCACCATATATGAACGATATCGCAAACAATATTGCAAGAGTGCAAACGGCTAGCAGAGTACCTGCAATTACACATTTCATGAATCGACAATTGAGTACTGCTTGACGATCGCTTGGGTGCTTCGGAATAATTATAGATTGATCACGGAAGAGTTTACCACATAAATCTCAAAGATCGAATTAACTGCAATCGCAGAGTTTTTGGGCAAAGACAAAGTCATTTTCGGAAAAATCACATTAAGAGAACATCATTTTCCGAGATTGCTAATTATTACTTGGACATCGAGTGGTTGTTTCGACAATCGCAGTGAGCGATCGGCGGAATATTTATTTTATTAGAGTAATGATTAGTTATTGAATTGGTATTTGACTGCGTTTAATTATGCAAAGTATCCACGGCGACTAATTAATCGCTCGGTTGTGCTCGATTGGCCTGCTCGTCTAGACAGCGGGGTGGCGTAAATTGAGGCTAAAACAATGTGCACGGAAACGCGAGCATTGTGGCCAGCAACGTTACAAACGTTTAATAGCCTGGTCAATCCAGGTAATCCAGGTAATTTTCCGAGATCATCAAATAACTGAACACATCGACGCATCGTAAAAACTATTTCAGCTTCAATGAAAAACGTAAACATTGGGCAATCTTTATTACTTTCAAATTTCGAAAATTTTGACTGAAGAGAAATTCAGAGGGACTCAAAATGAAGGACAGTACCAATAAGTCCAAAACTCGTTGGGCCAGCTTTATGTCCGCTCCGTCCATGAAGGATGATAAAAAGATAAATTGCGATTGCAATCGTTACAAAAACGGTGGCGAGAGCACCTCCGATTGAAGCTGCAAAACAAAACCTTGCTCGTTAATACTTTCGTCGTTTCAATCTCACTTATCCTCCTTCAACCAAATAAACGCAATACAATGAAGAAGAACAATGTTTTACGAGAACAGCAAAAGGTAACGCGTAACAATTTTTGCTAATTCACTATCAAAGCTAGATTCGAGTATTTTTCACACTCAATAATTGAGTTGACTTGCAATATGCGACAGTTCGTTCAAATTGAAGCTGATTATCTCATGAGAATAGGCGAAAAACACTTGAGAAATAAACGGAGGAATAAAATAAAGAATTGAGTGCGGAAGAGATAATTCACCAGGAACGACGCCGACATAGAAACATTTCGGTTGAATTGGAGGATCACTGAAACTTGTGGCACAGCCGTCTGAATCGGAATATTCGAAGTCTGTAACATTATGCCTCGTTGTACCATCACGATTCGTCAATATATTGGTCAGACTGGGTGTCTCATTCCTTGACTGATTATGATCTGAAGCCGGATTTGACGACACCAAATTGCGCACATCATTCGCGGTTATAAACTCTGCAAACTCTTTGTAGTTCTACAATATGCAGTTGATTTACTAAAAATTCTGACAAACTGTACTTGATTTGCATTTTCTGCTGAAATGAGTTCAACTCGTTGATAGGTGATCGCCCAGATAAGCTTGCTTGGCGCACTGAATTGCTTTTCTTAACACTTCTGGTAATATAAAAGATCCCTAAGTGAAAGTCTTTCGGTCTCTTATCCAGATCTTGACATGAGCTTACGACGTTGTGGTTTTGAGTCAGGCTGACGGAATGATGAAAGTTGAGTTGGACGCTGCTCTGCGATTCCTCTCCCATTGATCCCTGAAACCGTTCTATCGTCTCCTTCATTCACACTCACAACTGTCACTCCAGACATAGCTTCCTACTCGCAGATGTTCAAGTCAATCTGTTCCTTCTGAAATATTTGTCTGTTCCTTTCAAACGTTTTTCAAAGGCTTTCACAAAACCATGATTTTCAATTAGTCAAACAAGACATATTTTACATTAACAGAACTTTACACAATTGAATTTTTCCCCATTTATTAATAAAACACTAACATTTAGCCGGCAATGCTAGAAAATTTCATTCTTTTTAAGCAACAGAATGGAATTCTTCGCTCAAGATCAGATGAATAATTCAATTTCTTGATTGCATCAAAGAACTGACAAATATCAAATTGAGTCAAGTTATTGTATATTTATGAGCTTATTAAGTTGTGTTTTATGAGGTCGTTGACTGAAGTGAGTCAGCGAGTAAATTAATGAATTCAATTAGCTCAATAATTTCATTATCAGCTGACATCTAACGTGTGAAATACGGCTCAATTGCATGCTCATACTGATGATAATGAGTTCGCATCGCTTTTTGCACAATTAATTTCATGAACTTCAACAACGATTTTTGGGACGATAATCACTTAGCAAACTTGAATAAGCGTGAACGTAGAGGCAAATAAGCGAAGTGAACGTTCAGGAAAAAATTCTAATTGAACGCAATAAACTAATTTTTTTCTGCAACACGAAATTATTCCAATCAGGCAAAAAATCAAAGGTTATACTGATTTGAATAGTTCATTGATTGGTTTCCTTAGTAACAAGAAATAAATAAACACGTGAAATTCATTAAATCGCCTTTGATAATAATCACTTCCACACAATTGTCCATTACAAAAAACTACACGTTTGATGCAATTAGTGCATATTCGATGCATTTTACAATTGAATCATTCTTCTATATTATTTCCATCATCGAATCTCCAGCAGGATTCAATTTTCCAACGGTTATGCTGCGGATTTTGGGGACATATTCATCGTTGCGATACAAATTGATCAGATTGCATATAAATCAGTGATCAGATGATCAGATTGCAATAAGCAGTTCGTTTGGCTACTAATCGTCAACTGTCAAATGACAGCCTCATCATTTACTTCCTGTTGGTTTCCGGTTTCACAAAATCTCACATCAATGCTATTGGCAGTTCTCATTGTCGATATCTGATGATTTGATCTAGTTCGATGAAATTGTTCTCTGCTCAAAACTTACCTGCTCACTCGTCAACTCTCACAGTCAGGAAATATGACTCCTGTACAGACAGTGAATACGTTTTGTGTCAATAAATTCACTTGCGTTAGCGTATTGTTGTGAATTTTTTTCGTTCATTGCAAGATATGACGAAAATCAAGAAGTGAACAATTTCCAGCTGATATTTTCGTTTGAAAAAAGGTTTTTTTCGAAAACAGAAACTTCGAAAACTTTGAAGCAGGTGGACATCGCTTGTCGCACTTTTAGATGCTGATAAACAACAGATTACATTCGTTAAAGATTATATCCGTTCCACTTCATCAATTTATGAATTCACTGTTTACAAATATGCTTGTGCTCTACACTAGAAGTCAAAATAGTTCCCAACAATAGCCAATATCAGCCTTTCTAATGAATCACACCTCACCATTTATGAGGTGCATTTCAAGGGTCAACATCGGAATGCGCAACGGTTTGTTCTGCTTCTAGTGTTAATACAAAATCAGCACTTCAAACGTTCTCAGTTTCAATGCCTTATATTATATGCACAGTTTAACTCGATCGAGCTTCCCTTACATTTTGCTACATATATATCGATGTTTGCATAAATAGATCAATACAGAAATTTAATTGTGCATTGACCAAATGCATCCTCTTCAAAGCGCTGAAGTCATAAATCGCTCGCACTCATTTATATAACTTTAACTTACGATACATTCCTGTTCTATCGCATTAGCGATTGAGTGGATAGAAGCAAAACCATTACCTGCCCTAAGGCTCGATAACATCAGAGATGGTCAACAACGCACTATTTCGCTACTCCGCTACTAACAAAACAGCGGAATAGCGCGCTATTGCCCACCTCTAGATAACAGTAATGATATCAATCATCTATTCCGTATTGAGTACACTACAACCTCATCCTCTCATGCAAACATAAGGGAGTCTTTGCTGGGAATCACGAATGATACATCAAAACGATTGCAAAGTGATTTTGAATACGAATAAGTCCAAATTTTCCGCAAAGATGTTTACTTTGCAATAACACAAGAATAAATTACAACGGCAATCCAATCATGATGCTGTATTATATATATTTTTAAATCCATTGATTTCATATGAAAGTCACATCAGATTACTCGTATCGAGAGCAAGTAGAAGGATATGTCAGGAATTCTATTTACCACGTACTAGTAATAAACGCCAGGCAACTTTGAATCAATAGGCAACTTCGAATCGTACAGCGATGGATGGACCAACGTGTATGAACGTGGCTGATGAATGTTGATGCATTGTGCGACTATCAAAATGTATCATGTGCATCCGAAAAATAGCAATAAACCATCAAGAATGAATGAAGTACTGACAATAGTCGTGTACGGGTCACACCTTCATGCTTCATTTTTGATCACTCCATTCACATTTGTGTTTGCTCAACTGACAGCTGAACACTCTTCTAAAATGTCCCAATGACAAACTGCGAAAGTGAATGAGTGACCCAGCTTTACGCTTTGAACAGCAAACGCCTAGAGGATATTGGACGTGACGAAAGGTTTTGAGAGTGTGAACAATTAGCCGCGACAGAAGTTTTCAATACTCCATGAGGGATTGGCTAGTAACTAAGTTAACTTTCCGATCATGATCGGAGTTCATGAGTGGAAAACATGCTCCATCGCCCGGTAACGTCTTACACAAGTTCCTGCGAATGAGCTCTTGGGATTCGCATTTAACCGTCATCTGCGCACTTCACACGAAACTACTGTTCCGTCACAATCAGTTGAATGTTCACTCGAATTTGATTGCTCATACAAACTTCAAAAACACATAGTAACAAGAAAGTGGATGAGGGTAGATCTTTTGAGAGGTAAGCAATGGAGGTTGAATGAATAGTCAACAAACAAAATTTACTGGAGAAACTTTACTCCATCTCAAATACAGAAATCAATCGCTGCGACATAAACAGTTGAGTATATCCACGTATTGCATATGATCAAGTGAATGTTCGAATGAATACTAAACAATTGAAAAGTGAATGACGGCGATGACATGCACACGTAAATGTCGGATTTGTTTGCGAACAGTCATCATCAATGAGTGATTTTAGCTAAATCAATTATTAGAGAACCAAATCGATAACCGGTTTTGGTACGATTCGACACTGAAAGCAGTCAGTGTCTGCGATACAAAAGTGAAAATTTGAATAAATGATTCATTCAAATTATTATGGCTCCTATGTGCTAACAACGCTGGTTTTTGTGGCTTTAAACAATATTATGCAAATGAGGCCGGTCGGTCATAGCATGCAGACAAGCAGCTATGGAAGGATCATTATATGTGGGGAAGGACAAGCTGTGCTCTTAGGTGTGCCCATGAAAATGATTTTGAAATACAGAAGCAATGATATTTTATCGATTACATTCTTTTTCACAAAACATTTGCTTTGATTTGGATGGGAAGTGATCCTTATGAATTGGCTTACAGACAGAGGTTACACTCTTCGGAAGGAGATAACATCCGGAAATCGTTTCTTCAGCCATTGCAAGATGGTTCATTCGAAAAACGATACACTGAAGTAATTTATTTCAATAACGAAATAATCACACTCGATAAATAAGTAATCAAAACGAACAACTGAACCAACAAAGAAGACATGAAAGTTAATTGCGATCATCTTTCGGCAGCCGATGCCTCGCCTTATAAGGAGGTTAGGGTATCTCGTATTGGTCATAGGGACATTTAAAATTTAGTAGAATTCGACATGGGAATTCCTATTGAGCTGACGAAGCTCGTTGAATAAGAAGTGATTTATAGTGGATCAACTCCCTTTATGATGTTTTTCTATCATATTTTGCTTTGTGTGGCATCAGTATTTGCTACTAGTCATCTTCACTTTTGAGTGTTTGTTACCTTTGGTTACATGACTCATAATGTCGCAGTTCCTAAACGAGGTTCTGCAAACATCAAGTCACTCGAATGAAGAGTCTGAATGCAAAACATCGGCGCTGTCAACACTATAATCTAAGCAAATGTACTCAAATACTCGTTAACTATTATACAATAACAGCAATGTCAAGGACGTCAAAAAAATTGTACTTGAATGAATACTACATTAACCCGTCAAAAACTTGCAAATGCAAAAGTAATCGTCTTGTAAAAAGTAAAAATGCACTTCGCTACCTGCTGCATCCAAACCAGTCTTCTGATACAGATCGCGGATAGTCTTTTTCAGCCTGAACAATAGTAAATTAATGGAGAAATCGACTGTAGTCATAGTTCATACTTGTTTAGATAGAACGAAATGACCGCGAATAACCATGCCTCAGTGAATAGCATGATAATCGAAAAAAAAAAGATGGTTTCATCATTGATGGACATTGGTAAATGTGTTGAAAGAGCATGACGAAATGTAACGTTGGGAGCGAGACAGAGTAATATTTTTAAAAAATACACTCTTGATGAGGCATTTTAATGTTCGATTCAATTAACAATCTATATTTAAGATGGGTGATAACCATAAATTATCTTAAATTACCTGGATTACCAATCCAGGTAATTTAAGATGGGTGAATTGTTTTTTCAACAGCATTATGAACATCTTGAAGTGTTTCGTAAGTGACCGCACAACAAATTTCTTCATTCACAGCAAAATTCATCGCTATTTTGCAACAAACCTTTAAGAAGTTGCGCAATCGATTCACTTTCCAATACAAACCATCGGAAATAATGAAATCACCGGATGGAATCGAAATTGCGTCGTCAACAAACTTCAACCGAGAATCGATTTCCTGAACCTGTCGATAGTATCCCGCACCATTTGCATCACCATCCGCGTTCGTATCGTACCAATACTTCGGTCCTACAATAAAGTCACGACCGGTGTCAGCTTTTTCTTCCATTTTAATTTGTTTCGCTCTTTTTCGTTCCGTCCCATTCCATTTTTAGAGAGAACGGGACGAATGGATGATTTGAAACTGCTAGAATGTAATGAATGACCTCAGTGAATGAACTGAACGATAGAAGAAAAAACTGCCTAGAAATACGCAGAACGGTGTTCTGTGCAGTATGAATTCGGTTTTAGGTACGTGTTGATCTCTGATAAATTATATTAATCATTTTTATCACGCAATAAATGCTTTTACCAAGCTCTAAAACGACGCTACTCCAATCTTTGCGCCATTCGAAAGTAACGATACAAGCCATAGTTGTATTGATCTGACTTTTAAAAATTCATTCTACACTGGAACGGAACGAAATAGAACCGAAAAAATCCTTCTTCGTATGAAACGTAATGAAACGGAACGATTGAAAAACATTTCAACTTATGAAAGAAAAAGAGCGGAATTTCCAAAAAGTTAAAGAGCCAAGAACGGATGGTCGATGAAAGAGAAAGGATCGAATTTCTTTTTACCGAAAAGAACGAAAATAAACGCTGATCACGACGAATAACTTGCTATCATCGACTGAACATGAACATTATTGGACGAAAATGAGTGAGACAGTTTCATCTCGAGTTTCATCTCAATCACCAATAAACGAATCAGTGCAATGCACTGGGAATCTAACCCAAAAAATAGAAGATTGGTAGCGCAAATTGCTTATCGTTGAAGATCGGTAGAACTGCATCAACTGAATTGAACTCATAGTTCGAAAACGGTTTTGTCTCATGAATTTCCTCTCCTGCAAAGAGCCGTAGTTGATCTCCTGATGCGTCAACTCGCCATGCGAGATCACCCTAAAATTGGTTCCAATGTTGGATGGTTTCAAATAAATCTGGTGCAACAATTTCATTTGTTCAACCATCCTCACAATATTGCTTGTGGAAATGAATCATGAGGGTCAGTGAAATACTCACCTTGATCAGCCAGGTCCAGTCAAGATGATCAGTGAACGCAGCCTCAATTGGAACTTGAATATCACCAAAATAATTTATGATTTGAAACGGACCCGTCAATGTGTCGTTCGCAATGTCGTCCAACATCCAAAAATGATCACCTAAAATGATTTAGTTCATGAATGCCTCTCTGTTGGATTCACAAGTCCCTTTTTTCGATGATGGAGAATCCGTTAAGAACATATGAGATTTTTGACATGCACTTCAATGATATTTGCTCTGAAATCCATAGAAGATCGTGAGAATCGTATGTGCCAAACCTAAGAGATTCTGTTTGTGAACTATTCCGAAACATTTCCCACAGAGATGGATGCATGACTGAATCAATGCGTGAATCAACTATGACTGGATCAACAACGATATAATAATCATTCAACAATACCTTTGAATATGACAATTGTATTGTTGGGCAATGCAAAAATTGTATCAAAACGTTTCCCATTGCACAGTGAAGGTACTTCAAACTGAGGATTCACGGTAGATTCCGCTTCTGCCAGCAAAGTGTCTGGATTCAGTTGTTTCTTTTTACCTGTAAGTTACCTCTTCATGATGTCGCTCAATTGAATTTGAGACGCTATAGGGAATTGTGAGCATGCGCTGTCAATTACAATTATTCGTACGATCCTCACGCTGAGGGCACTTCCATGATCAGGAGTCGCTGGCAGCGGTGTAATATTACGTGATGTTCTAATGAAACAGGATTTTGACTATCTTGACGCATGCACTCTTTGATAGAAAACCTGTCACTTAAGGGCTGTTCACCTAGATATTGTCATATGGTTCAGGACGTTGTAAAGCAGTGGACGACTGTGAATACTAAAATATACGTGCTACCCATTCACAGCAGAATAATTTTGATGTCTTGTCACTTGTCACATACATTAAACTACCGCGCTCATTTCAAAAGTTTCACTAGTGATGAAAACTGGTCACCTAAACTAACATTAGGCTCTGCAGATTCTCCAATCTCGATTGACACTTTTGTTAAGGAAATATTCCTGTACAACTGACATGAATTGCTGTTTGTTTAAAAATTTGCATGACATCATCAGTTTACACCATAGCACATGGCGCAGAGCAACCATTATTCAGGATTTGATTGAGAGCTGATCAAGTCATCAATACCCGTGAATGCCATATGATCAATACGCCCAGGGGTGAGAATTATCCAATAAAGCAATTATCAGCTCATCAAAAATTACCGATGAATTTTGTGAAGAAAATGCCCTATTCTTATTCTTGAGAATTGACTAATGAAATATTTTGATGACAGAAAGACATTATCAGTCATTCTCAAACGAATGGCAAGTGATGAATTTTTAGAGCTAGTCAAACTCATGTTATCGAATAAATCTTCATGACATGCAACATGATTGCGATTAATAGAACTGGTTTTTACCGGTTTTCGATGAACAAAAAAATTCGATTCAATTCTGTGCGCTGGTCAGAAGAGGGGTATCCGTTCTGAATGAAAACCCAAATATGATTTTCATAATTGATGAAGACATGAGAGAAATGCAATTACTAGAACTGTTTTAACTTTAAATATGAATCATATTTCCTGCGCAAAACAACCTGTCACTAGCAGATGCAACTTACCGTATAACTTTTGGATCACATCGATATCGTAAGCGGATAGATGCGGCTCGGCTGCTTCGTAACCACCGTAGTAAGGCATCATGATGGACTGCTCAAGTGTATGTGGCAGTCCCAACGAATGACCAATTTCATGTGCTAGCACCCATTTCAAATTTCGACCGCTTGGTCCCCTGCAATAGAAATTGGAATAAAATACAACTGTCTTCTTCGCATAGCAATGAAAATTCCTGTGTTGTTTTTGAAACCAGTTCAACACCAGATTCCAAACGTTCGTATAGTTTCAGAAATGCGAGGTCCCACAAGAACATTTGTATCAGCGCAATCCAGTGATGTAGGAAACGATAAAGCATGAGTGGTTTCTGCTTCGGTACTTACCAAGGCTCATTATCATCGATATGAATTTGCCCGTGACGCAAAACGTCATTCGGGTAGAACGCGTGAGCTATCTCATTGCCCATACCATCAAATGGGAATTCGTCGCCGTGATAGAACGTTGAAAATGAGATCTGTATATCCGGGCCTTTGCCCTTTCGTTCCACAAATTTCGCTTCAATTGCATCGTCCCACAGCTAAAATGATTTCCTACCATAGTGGCCAAAAAAGCTCTAAACTGAATACTGTTGGAATCTCATTTCTTAACAACAACTTAGAAATCCTAAAATTGAAGACGCCCTGCGGAATCAGCAACGAGATTAGATTCCAAAGCAGTATCACCTGACATGAATGAAGGAAATAACAACCTTGACAGCTGCTTGTAATGCTTCATCGACATAACCGTTTAAATCGTTTTCAGATATATTCCTGTGTAAATCATCACGCGGGTATTTGACCACACCATAATGAAGCGTTTTACCCGGAAGCGTACCAAATTCTATAAGTCCATTATTCTTTCATCTTTTCTTGAGAAGGAATGATTTCATTACTACCATTTGTTTGGCAGAGATAATGCACGATAGCTGTTAAGAATGAGAAAGAGTTGGTAGTATTGTGATGACACTGAATTTATTAGAATTAGGGCATTTGAGCTATGCTTGACCTGCAAAAACTCACTCTCGCGTGCATAGGCACTGAAACGAGAGCAAGTATCATGAGCATTCTTATAGAAAATATGTGGAAAAAAGTGAAGAATATTCAATTCGCTGCAAGATTTCGAACTAATAACTTTACTGAATGTTTCCAGTGAAGAAAACCCCTCCGCAGAGCAAGTACACATCAAGATTTTTTGAAAACCATTTAACTGAGCGACCAAAATTTGTTCCATCAGTATCAAGATGAGACGATTACCGAGTTCTTTTGTGCACAGCGAAAAAAAAAAAACAGGATCCTCAGCAGTGCATTGGAAGTGCTCTTAACGTTCTTCAATCATATCCTTACAATAATTTTTTAATGGTTGGAGTAAGACGGAACAAGTCTACAACTCCCTCAGTCAAGCGGATATTATCAGTCCATGGTTGAGAGCGAGTAATTTTGCAACAGTTTTGCTCAATGGATGTATTCATTGTAACGGTGAAGAGAAATCAAGTTAGGAGAGCCTCATCATGAGCCATTGCGGGAAGCAATTTCATCAAAATGTTCATGAACTGGTGGCACAATAAATATCACTGCATATTACGCAATTGAACAAACGAATCAAATACAAAATTAGAAAAAAACGGAAACGTTTAACGGGATAGTCCGGGAATTAGTAAACGCAGGAGAAGAGAGATGAATGAGTGCTTTCTTATATGTATTGCTCCGTTTCCGCACCATATCATATTTGTTTGATTGTTTTCGATTGATCGATGAACAGAACAAGACGTGATGATGGTTGGGTTGCGTCATTAAAATTTATTGTCTTTGGCTGATGCATTCTCTGATTTTGATCCGAAGAATAATATTGGTGAGTTATGTTTCTGACGATTCACAGGAGTGATTCATTGACAAGTAATAGAAATTTATCACTAATCCAACGATTACTCAGCGGTAAGTTGGACCTAATTCGGAAGCATTCGTCTTTGAGAAATAAATCACAATTGGATGCATTTTCATTCATAAAGCCGAGTACACAGATACAATATAATGTGGGAGAGAATGCAGTGGTCATAAAGCAACACAAACCTCCGTTCAGTGACCGTCGTTGTCGTTTAGTATGCGATTCTTGCCGTTGCAGTTCACGATTTCCGCAAAATAACGCTAAAAGCTGATTGATTTTGGTTCAGTGCGATACTTCTTTACAACAGTATGCAATGTCAGCTATGGTTAACTTGGACTTTGAAATTTCATAAGAGAAACTACACTTCGGTATGAGTAACATCGAACTAGCTGACAATGAGTTTACTATCGAAAATACTAACTAAGTGTCGTAAGTATTTTTGAGAACTAAAGAACTGACGATCACTATCATTGATATTCTTTACCGCCTCGGTTCAATAACCATTGACAGTCGACAAAATTTCCAAGATGGAAGTTTTTAAAATGGAACATGTATCGTCATAATTCTCTCTATTGCATTTGTTCAAACACACAACGAATTTCAACTACAGAGCCAACCTCTTTCGATGAATTTCACGTTTTCTCATCGAAAATATAACCGTTCGAAACAAAATTGTTGCGATTGCTCGCAAGGTGTATGAAATTAGAGCACTCACTACAGATGTCAATCAATACTTTTGTACCCTCGAAGTTTGCACTTCCAAACTGTGAACTATAGCTTAATGCCCTAAAGCGTGCTGTATTTCGCAACATACTTTATTATTCTCAGCTTTAATATCGTGTTCAAATTTCATCACAAAATTGCGAATGCATTTCAAGACAGTTCATCGCATATGCTCTGAGTTGGGGGGGAGGCAACAAGTGCAAAAATTGCTCTGGAGATTCGAATTCTGCTATAAATTTCGGAATATCCGTCAAAATCCGCTACAAGCTTCAGGTGACTTTTTGAAATGCGCAAAAATGCAATCATGTTCTTGTAGTTACTCAATAATTTGGTGATTAAGGATGAAAATTACTCGCGACGAAACGAGCACACCGAAAAACCCAGCAGGCTGTAATCACGCGCAGAAACACTGGGCATTGCGGAAAAACGTTCTCGTTGAAGATTCCAAATTATTGTAAACAACTGTGATAAATCATCATGATAAATTACATTGATCAATTGAAAATGCAAAGTCATTACTTTGGTGCGATTCCGGTAGTGGTGCCGCAATGGTACACGGATCACATTCGAGAAATACAACAACAGCTGAAAGTAACAGATTCTGAAACCTCGAACTCAGAATCATAACGACCTTTTTCCTTCGTCTTGAAGAGAATAGCAGTGCGGTGATGAATCTCTATAAATGGAGCAAGGTTGTTCGATCACGAAGTAGTCAAGCGCAGAGACAGGTTTGTGAGACAAACGGTCGTCATAAGAATGTAGGAATGAAATGAACCAATGATGAGAACCAATGCAATTCGGCAAGACTATCACTTGTTTTGTTCCTTAAAAAAGCAGATGAATAGGTGAGTGAGTGAGTGGATTGGTAAGGAGCGAAGTGGGATGGATGCTTGGAACATGCCCCGCGGCCAAATCACGTGCCGCGAATTTTAAACCTGAAATTTTGAAGTTCTTTTGCCACACACCAATCACTTTCACACCCAAAAATGAGAAACGATGCACTTCCGGTAGTTAGTACAAAATTGAGAGTATTTGAAATGAATGATGAATGCTGTGATTGATGCTTTCTTCCGTTTCAGGTAAATTTTGCTTATTGCGAGCAATCATCCAGAAAAGAAAGTGATATTGGTCACGCACTTAAACTCACGAATGTGAGCCATAAAATCTTTATCAATACTCCAAATAGACTTAGGTCATAGAAGTCGCATTAACAGAGTTTTGTTCGCACACAATTGATTCGAAATCGAACGGTTCGTTAATCATTTGAAACGTCACAGTTCAGTGTCGTCAATTTCTGGTTTAATCACATTATCGGTGAAGATTTTTTACAGCAGCTCAATGCAACATCTCATTTGTGAGCAATTTGTTTCTTCCCTCACGTCGACTCATAACTGAGATGAATTCTCGACTCTTTTAAAGGTTATGTTTAGCATGATCATTGTTGCTCATCATTCGCTCAACAATAGCAATTATCGGATGAATATTTTCGTTTTTGTATCACTTCAATAATCACGATGTGATACTTTTCAGCTATTGGATTTCTTGCTGAAATATACGCAACGAGAACTTCCAGCAAACAGATAATGCAAGATACTGATAAGATGCAATCGGCAAGCTAATGCACTTTTCATTCAGATTGTGATGAATTCCACAACACTGATTTCGTGACCACAACTTTGAGATGAAATCAAACAGCAAAAAAACAAGAAAATCTATTCAACAGTGAAATATTAAGCGCATTCATTCAGTGCATAATTCAGAGGTGACAGAAGGGAACTCGTTTGAAAGGGTCATCATTAGTTGTTGACATGAACTGGTTCCATCAAAACGATAGCGAGTGCTAGATTGAGAGAGCCCAATGTACAACTAAATTATGCCATTAGCATAACTGTGACACTCATAAGGGATCATAAAAGTACGCCTCAGAACAATTAATCATTTACTGAATGATTTCGAAATGACTCTCTTGTTAAGTATGATAAGACGGAATGAGATTTGTTTGTGGATTCTTCACAGACTGTGACACACTTCAAAGCTGTTGATGTTTCGCATTGGGACGGAAATTTTCGTTAGTCAATTTGTTGTCATCGAACTGTGAGTAACATTGACATTATCATTATCAACGTTTCGCTGAAAAGAATAATTTTTTGAATCTGAAATGAAAATTGATACTCCCGAAATGGTTTTGAGTTCGATGATTTCATTTCATCATAGATTTTCGTCCGACGCTGCTGACTTGAAGTGGATTTGAAGATATCTTTTGAGAGTGATATTAACATCTAGAAGGTATATTTTGTTCGAAAAATGTGACACTTGATAAAGAACCGCATTGAAAACGATTATTTCTTATCTCTCACTGTAAAGCAATGAATTTCCATGTTATAAGTTGCCCATAATATCCTTACACACTGCTTAGTTAATCCCTAACATTCTCATGCTTCCTTATAAATTAAGTGAACCAGAAGTGAATATTCATCGCCATGGCACTATGATTTGTTTCGATATCTTGGAGAAATTGAAAACTGATCTATTCATATGCCGTGAAGTGCACTGAGGATGAACTGCTCATGTGGCCTGAAACTTATTGAGTGAAGATTTGGTGTCGGTTAACAACATAGTGATTGTTGAATGATGCCGAGCAAACCTGTGATGGAACTGCAATCGAGAGGAGTGTGGAGGAAACTATTCCCGATCTCCGCAGGTTATGGGCTATTGAACAAATTTCGCGATTAACGGAAAGGCACAATTGTACAGCGGTTTACATAGAACGATTAATTCGAAGTTGCAACCCTTCACCACAACCTCCCTAGTTGTTTTTTGAATGCTTGTCGCGATGAAGGAGGATCAGACACTGATGAAATATTGATTGCTTGATTGTGGAACCGACACTGGGAGTGATTGACACTTCAGTTTCGGTTTAAATGTAGTCGACTGTAAGCAGAACGAGCGGTTACAGCATGAGTTGCTTCAAGTGAATGGTAAAAATGAAATACAACCTCATATCGAAACCATACTTTGATTTGTTAAGCTCAACTCACTGATTATGTGGAGTACATACTTCATGTTGACGTATGTTGCAACCTCAGATTTTGGCAGCATGCTGGGAACTACTCATAAACGTTCTCCTGAGCAGGATTTTTTAGAAATCCTCTGAACTATATTGAATATAACTAGGGTTTGCACGGGATCCTGGGATCCCGAGATCATAGTTCTGATCCCGATCCCGGGATCAGAACTATGATCTCGGGATTGAAGTTTTGAAGTTTTGAAGTTCCCGGGATTGAAGTTTTGAAAAATCCCGGGATTTCGGGATTTGGCAAAACAGGTCAATTTGTGTGAATTTTGATAGTACGCCCATCTTGAAGCAAGCCTTAATAATTCCCATCTAATTTATATGCAGTTATCTTCGCTGTTTACCCCTATCATTGATGTTCAGCTAAGGAAATAGACGCAATTCGGACGAATGACATGATCAACGACAGCTCGATGATTTTTTACGTTACATTTCATTGAATATTTAACTGATTATTCTGCTCTTTATTGGTTTATATCACGCTCATTTGGGTGCATTTTTATGTAGACCAACAGAAATAATCACATTTTCTAATAAAAACCAAGAGCAGCAAAGTTCAATGAAATTTTGACTCGTTTCCTCCCACAAGATTTGTTCGGCTTCAATATTCCGTCTGTTAATTCAACTTCATGTTCCAAAGACTGCAAGTCTTTTTACTTCGCTATTTGGAAACGTTTTCATCCGATCGAAATGTACATAAATTCTCACTGAGTTCACTCATAGTGAGAGTTCATTGCCGAAGTGAGCAAAGTTGTTCCATTCAAAAGGATCTTATGCTTGAATATCAAGTACATTTGCATGATTTTTGATCGAAATTATCAAATACGTAAGTGCTCGATGGTTCGATGAAAATCCATTGCGGATATTTTTTTTACGTTTTTAGATAAACTTCGAACTTTTAATTTTTGCAAAACTCGAATGATATAATTCATGCGATGCATTTTTACCGTAAAAAATCGAAATTTCCGAAACGGCAGAATTCAGCTGACGTTAATACTGAGAGAAAATGGACTTGAAACATTGCAAATAAGTGTTCGAGAATCAAGAATTTCATATTTACATGCAAGTGTATTGTTATTAGCTTAGACCCGAGATGACAAGATGCCTTAGCATAGAATATGCAGTATGCCCTTGCGGCATGATCATTAGCATCATTATATGAAATATCAATTTGAATTTGAATACTTAGTTCCTTGGATTTGTTCAATAATTTGTTGAATTAGCTCCTTTCGTATTAATAATGAACATATTGGTTCGAAAAAGTGTGTTTAAACATGTCCCGCATCGATATTTCAATAATTGTTCGATCCTGGGGTTATCCCGGGATCAAAAATCGATCCCGGGATTAAATCCCGATCCAAGGATTGAAAAGTCGTCGGGATTTTGCAAACCCTGAATATAACGTCTGTAATAATTCCATTTGCTGTTAAGATAAACCGATGACCCCTTGTTGATTGTTTGGGGTTTCTTGTGTGTCTCTCTATGGTGCTTTGCATGTCGTGTGTTCTCCGGTCACCGTTGGCAACTCGTGACCGTTGTTTTGTGATCAGCTAATCTCAATCACTATATAGGTAGCTCAGTGTGGTTATATCAGTTCCTCTGTATTAGTCAGTCAGTGTGTTGTTCGTGTATCCAGTGTTGTTGTTGTGTATGAGTCATCATCGGCATCTTTCGTCATTCAACCGTTAGTGTATCTTCACTCCACCCAACCGTTATTATCGTCTTTATTTATCGTGAGGATAAACCATATTATTAATTGTCGTCTTCGCATCAGCAACACAAGTAACATCACGTACTGTGCCGATCAGGAACGCAAGCACTTGCAAATAATGTCCTGTGCCAGAATGTTTCTGAGAGCATGTTTGCAGAAGGTTCTGAATAAGACTTTTTCATTTCCACTATTCAATCTCATGGAAATCCACTAATCACTTTGCAGATAATCTGGTCAGAAATGATTTTTTTTACTTCGCTGGAGTAGTTCACTTAAATTTGAAAAGAAACATCGAATACATTTTGCAGTTAACAACAGTGAACATTCATTCGACATATAGGAAAAGTATTCACAGGAACATATTCACTCGGCATATAATTTATCCGACACAATCATCAGGCTCAGGAGCGTTTAAGACGGGGTAAGTACGGGCGACCAATTCTGATGTAATCTTCCGCTGAAATTAACAAGATACTTTTGGCAGAACTTGAATTATTTGCAGAAGCTCGAGCATTTGGGAATTGGTTTGAATTATTTGCAGAAACTCGAGCGTTTGGAAAAAAAACATAATTCCATTTCAATTCATGAGTTCTCTATAAAATAAGTAAGAACTTACTTTTGAAGACATGCGGTGCGTTAGGGCCTAGATCTGAAAAAAATCATATTTCAGAACCTTCACACATACTAAATCTGGCATTTTTGATTTCAAAATCATCAAAAATATTACATTTGAGGTTTCATTGGCAGGAATTGAACTGACACCTGAATTGCGCTCAGACTACATTTTCATTGAATTCGTGTTATGGCCGCTTGATTTCGTTACAATTCATGATTTCTCTGAAAAATAAACTTACTTTTGTGAACCCGCGTTGCTTCTGCGCTATCACCTGAAAAAATCTTTTAAATTAATAATTAAGAAATGATAATGACTCAGTGAATAATGATATTCCTATACTGAAAGGCTATAATCATTAACAATGAGTTGCAGAGATTCTGCGCAATAATCCCCTCGTGTTTCATCCTCACAACGCTGAATGAGGGATGCTTCAAATTAATTGGCATGTGAGGCTAATTTTCTGTAAATTTGTAATCTCGGCATTCCAAAGGCACATTCGAAATGTGCGCCCCCTCTATACCAATCTCATCGTTTAAATCAATTTCAAATTCATGCAATTTATTCGTGAGCAGTGAATGTAACGTTAGAGCAAATTAACATACTATTTGGCATATATAGATCCGCCCACCAACCGGCTCCGGGTTGTGCTAAACAAACTTGTGCAGATAACAACATTACCACAGCGAACATGAACCACAATTTGGCCATCTTCTCGGAATATTTTGAGCAAAATACCTGGAATAACCATCAACCCAGCTAATCGTCACAAAACGCTGTTAATAGCAACGGCGCGATGGTATTTACCAGTCGCGAGTGCTTTTATTCCGGTAGTTTCATCCTCTCAGAACTATTAGGCATTACGCCTTCTGATTAAAATGTTCGATCTTCGTCAGTCCCTCCAGGTCATGATAGAGCTGAATTTTGACTCTTTTCTAAGCTTGGTTACAGCTGGGACGGGAGGGCGAGAAAGTGAAATGACGATTCTATGTATGGAGGATAGCGGGACGTACCCAAATCTGGAAAGCAGTCAACTAAAGTACCAGTCAAATAAGGTATGGCTGCAGTGACGTTGAAGTAGATCCTTGGCTAAAAGCACATTACCTACCTCAAGCCAATCAATCAATTAATCGATAGATATTCAGAAATTGCGTATCATGAATTGAATATACACAAAGTAAATACTAAAGTGTTAAGCAACTGAATGATCTTGTTCGACTACGTTTGATCGATCATGGATGCCGGATCAGTGATTTTTTTTGACTTTCCTACGATCTTTTAGGTTGCTGATGGGTCTTTGCGATCAAATGAACAGGCATCCCCCTGATCAATGCATCTGGGAAAAAAAGTTAACATAAACATAAACTCGAGACCTATTGCTTGAACTCATTTTGGTTCTCGACGATTTCTGTAAATCGCCAGCTCAGACTGACATACCGGCTGAATCATTCATTCTTCCTCTCAATTACAACCAGTATTTGACAACCACTTCCAAGGGAGAGAAGAGCGCACTCTATTGAATTCAAGAAGTTCATTCTGTTTTCCTAAAATCACCTAATGTGAATATTATTTCCTCTCACCGCTAGGGGGTATTGCAGCAGTTGAGGAGCAAACAACTTGAACACGGTCGGCGTTTCGACGTTGTGTGACATTTTCAGAACAAATTGCGCTTGATGAACAATAACTGTGAGGATCATTTTCCTATATATATAAACAACAAACTGCATGTTTACGCCTGATTTGCATATTCCCGTTTTCTGATGCCCGTGCCTCATTAAAATGCAAGCTGCAAAACAGATTAAAGCGTGAGATTTTGAGCCGGACAGAATATGCTTTATGAATTTGGGGTTGAAATCGTTTGAAGGGCTGTAAAAATGTACAAAAAAAGATCCAATTCTCAAATTAAGTTTTCTGATTGCCTAATATTTCTTTATTATTATTACTTTCCCAAATTCTTCATTCAGTTCTCGTCATCAAAAATTCCATTTCTTTCGTCCTGTTCTGATCAGAAACCGTTCAGCGAATTTTTTATTTCGACCAGATTTACGAATAATTTCCCAACTGAATGCTTGAATAGACGATACCAGTCAACATATTGAGGAACTCACGAAATACTTATGACCATTTCAAACTGATTTTGTTGAGATAAGGATACTCGGAAAATAAGATGAAGAAAGTTTTGCCATCACAACGGCGTTCCATCATGACACAACAACGGCCGGAAATATACGTCTGTCGATCTGCTCTGGAAATATTCCTCCGACATCCTAAATCAGCCTCCTATGAGAACCACTGCATTTGTCGCGTTGAAAGCGAATTTTGTAATACAGTCATTCATAACATTTCACACATGAAAGAATGATTCATAATGATGCCATTATTTGTAATGTCTTTTATATAAAATATGCAATTTTGTTATTCTATTTCTCATATTGAATGTAAGATAAGAGATGTACTTTTTAAATGCGATCATGTCTATATCATGCAGCTGGTCACACATTTATGTCTATTTTTTGTAAACCTCAACATTTACGTTCTGGTGCTTTTCTCGAAAAATCTGGGAATTGGTAAAAACTTCTGTTGGTAGCATTCAGTTTGGTTTCCAACGGTTCAGTTTTCAATAAGCTAACGCAAGTATGCAGGTGAGATGTTATGAGGCGTTTTTTTTACCTCGTCCGACACTATATTAGGGACGATAATTTTTCCTTGTCAGGATGCATAAAAACGTTACGATCTTCTGCAGCACACCAAACCACCGTCTTCTCATCGATTGATTCGATGTTTAAGAGGGTGCAACGAGACAACCTCTTGAAACCTGGAGCCAGAATATTTTGATGTCTATTGCTTTTTCCTCAGACAGCGCAACCCGTTCGCATCTCACATAGGTCGGATGAGATTATCATCTGATGAACTCGAAAATCCTCTAGGGAAAATGCCAGCTGTCGATATCAGTATATTGGCTGCACCATTGCCCTTGACAACAACTGAGTTGGATGGGAACCACTGCCCGAGCGAAATAATGAAGTGAAAATGTGTAACCATGCGCCCGATGCTCACAAAGATTCTACTCCTGAGTTGAAGGAATATGGTGTTAATGACGCTGCTTGATCCGTGCTGGCAGGTTCTACTGACGTGGTTGTTACGTGCTTCGAATTGGTGGGGTATTTGATGTGCTCCCTGTTGGTTGTGTACAGGTAGGTGGTGTTTCTGGGGATGTTGTTGCTTCCGTGCCCGCTGACGTTGTGGATGATGTTGCTAATTTTTCGGCACTGCCTGATGTTTCTGCCGCCGTCGTCGTTCCATCAATACTTGTGTGTAACGATGGCATCAGCATTGTTTGTTCCGAGGTTGTGAATGGGGCTGGAGATGTCGTTGGCTCTTCCACAATGGAAGGAGTATTTCTTAATGATGCCCTAAAGTTTCCTAACAGAGTGATCATTCTCAACAATCACCGACGGCTTTCTCACTATTCTTTCGCGGCGTATATTCATTGAGAGTTGAAAAAAACAAAACGGAAGTAATTCGAAAGCAACAAGTGGGTCCAATAAAACCTCTAATTGGCCTATCATATGGTCGGAATTAGGGTTTGCAAAATCCCGACGACTTTTCAATCCAGGGATCGATTTTTGATCCCGGGATAATCTCGGGATCGAAAAATTATTGAAATATCGATGCGGGACATATTTAAACACATTTTTTCGAACCAATATGTTCATTATTAATCAGAAAGGAGCTAATTCAACAAATTATTGAACAAATCCAAGGAACTAAGTATTCAAATTCAAATTAATATTTCATATAATGATGCCAATGATCATGCCGCAAGGGCATACTGCATATTCTATGCTAAGGCATCTTGTCATCTCGGGTCTAAGCTAATAACAGTACAATTGCATGTAAATATGAAATTCTTGATTCTCAAACACTTATTTGCAATGTTTCAAGTCCATTTTTTCTCAGTATTAACGTCAGCTGAATTCTGCCGTTTCGGAAATTTCGATTTTTTACGGTAAAAATGCATCGCATGAATTATATAATTTGAATTTCGAAATAATTAAAAGTTCGAAGTTTATCTAAAAAAGTAAAAAAATATCCGCAATGGATTTTCATCGAACCATCGAGCACTTACATATTTGATAATTTCGATCAAAAATCATGCAAATGTACTTGATATTCAAGCTTAAGATCCTTTTGAATGGAACAACTTTGCTCACTTCGGCAATGAACTCTCACTATGAGTGAACTCAGTGAGAATTTATGTACATTTCGATCGGATGAAAACGTTTCCAAATAGCGAAGTAAAAAGACTTGCAGTCTTTGGAACATGAAGTTGAATTAACAGACGGAATATTGAAGCCGAACAAATCTTGTGGGAGGAAACGAGTCAAAATTTCATTGAACTTCGCTGCTCTTTGTTTTTATTAGAAAATGTGATTATTTCTGTTAGTCTATTACATAAAAATGCATCCAGATGAGCGTGATATAAACCAATAAAAATATAGCGTGATATATACCAATAAAAACTGGGACATTGTGAGATGAACGTTATGAATTTCTAAACGTATTGAGGCCTAGATTCTTAAGCTACGGATGAGGGAAGAAGACAGTCGACAATAACATGCCAAATAAACATAATTTCGCGAAGCTCGAAAACCAGGTGATCGGTAAGCAGCGGCTGTATTCCGGGTTGCTATGGACAATGACCGTTGTAGTTCGGCTAATCAATGTGCACTGATAAGAATCGCTGGACGATTCTCAGGTCCAGTAGAATGTAACCACCATAGTTGTCTCATTGATAGGCGCATGAATGAAGTTTGAATAGAGCGGTTGTCATGGCTTTGACGAGTGTTAATGTCGAACAATAATATCAAGGAAATACTTTTTGAACGAGAATTCTTATGCGGTGGATATCCACTCTGTTAAAACACAAATAGTAATCGACCAATTCTAAATCGATTTTGCAACAGATTAAAAATCTTCTGCCTTTCTTAGTCAATAACATTCAAGAACGTCACCAAGTAGTGCGATACGGAATTGAAATTGTCATACCAACAACAGATTCAAAGAATGTAATTTAGTGAAATAGTCTTCGAGAATCATTAAGGCGATGATTGCTAAAATCACTTATTCGCGTGCTCAGTTTTGTCCAGATGATAGAAAACGCAGAAAAATCTCGTTCTCTTCGACGCTCGCTGGTGGGATTGCTTGAATATATTGGAGAGATTCTTTCCACATTCGCAGCCCTTCTTTTCATTTTTTTCGGACCAATGCAATTCTCCAATATCATGGAGAATGACATTCAAGTAACGTTTGCTTCTAACTGATGAAAATTCATTCAGTGTAACGGAGAAGGAGAGAATTTCTGCCTAGAGGAATCAGGACCTCGTTTGCCTTAGCGAGGAGACAATTACAATCTCAACACAGCACTGTATCACTGATCACTTGACGATGTCGGGTTTCTAGTTGATCGCAGCAGCACGACACTAATCGTAAGCGTTGAGGGGCCTGAGCATTGTCGACGAGAATGAAGAGTTGAGACGACTGTCTGCAGGAATACGGTTGTTGCGCCATTTGCACTAGTTATACATATTGGAATCTCATATGCCGATTCATTCCATTTTCCAAATAGCAAACAGTCATGAGGGTTATCATCTTGATCACAGATCATATCGCAACAATTAACATACGATTCCTTTTTGTTAAGGCGATCATTCATTCCGTGTTTTATCAGAAACTCGCTCTTCCATGTGTAGACGATCTTCAGATTCACAGTAGAATCAAACTGTGTTTGACTGCATTTCACCGTGGAATGAAACAGATATTCTCAACTGATCAATTTTCGCTTTTAAGGATTCATATACCTGACAATTGAAAAAATATTTTCATATATCGGCGTTTCCCGATTTTTTCGAGCGATGTTGTTCCATGGTGCATGGTTAGTCTTGGCCTAGTGCATCGAGTATTGAGATTTGCAAAGCTGCCACTGTCGGTTATAACAGAACGAGAAATGTGGACCCCTTTGGTTAAAAACATTCCACGAGTATATTTCCAATCCTACCACAGAAAAAAAAACGGAGCAACCAAACTGGAAATAATAAAGAAATCTTATCATAATCACCCTGACACTACAATTAGAATTTTTTTCCGTAAAGGCCGAGTTAATGGTGGCTACTGATTCTTCTCGTATGTTTGTCCCTTCCAGAATGCTTTGAAGGACGCATGACAATTCTGCTCAATGACACCTGCACCAAACTTTTGTTCTCGAAAGGCAAAGAAAGAGAAAGAAACCAAACTGAACTGCATCGATCGTCGTTCAGGTAGGTATTGTACGAATTAAAATGGTTAACAGAGATTAATTACGTAGCTTCTGATTATGGCCGTCTATTAGCGAATGAGGGCAATGCATCGATATTGAAATTATTAGGATGCGCTCTGATTGATACAGCCAAGAGCAACCTGTGGTAAATTCGGCAATGTCAATGTGGCATAATATAAACAATTTGAAATGATGAAAAATTTCGATCTGTAGAGCAAAAAATTTTGTTACTAAGAACGATTTCTCATTGCTTATCTGGAGCGATTTTTTTTGACAAGCAAAAGATGTTTTGCAGTATTCATTATACTCTTCACCTATCGTCGTTTGAATGCGTTCTTTGCAAAATCAGTTAAAAATTCAATGAAATATCATGAATTGTTGAGCATTTCGTTCTGCTTCAAGAACTTATAACTACAAGATTGTTTATCCAACCAGCGATAACTTTATTCAATCCATTGATAATATACTTCATATCCACAAGACAATAGTTTCATCAAAATGTGGACGTAAGCTTGAATATATGAACAAAAATTCGGACTTTCATGATATAAATGCTCTGTACCGATCGTATCATGGTTGTTACAGAAGAAATCGAAATTAATTTTTGTAGAAATCATGAAACTCGTTTTCGAAAATTATGAAATAAAACATGAGATTTCACTTGACACACACGTAGCCGTCGGCATAATCTCCACATAATTTCCATCCATACTCTACATGTGCATAAGTCGAGTTTAGATAAGTCACATACGCAACTTTACACTGATTCCCATTAAAATAAGGTATTTCATAATTATAATATACCATCCATAACGTGTATTTTTTTCCTGTAATGTTTTTGATATAGTAACCTTAAATTAGCAGTGAGTTTGAAATATCGATGTAAAATCAACAGTGGGTTTCAGTTTAACATGTGAAATTGCTTTTAAGTGTATAATCAATTTTAGATATTCTCATTGCCGTATAATTGCTCAATGAAGATGTCACTCCGGGGTGATCAGAAAGTTAAGAGCGTTTGAGCAAAATGTGAGCATGAACAGTGAGCGAACAACCGTGAGCACACTTCTGTTACGAACAGTGAGCCGGCAACTCTGATCAAACTCGTGATCAACCAACATGAGCGGTTCGAATGTTTCTGATTGCAATGTGAGTAGTGAGTAAGCATCATCCTTTTTCAAAAAATCCCCACCGCTGTGGACATACGCTTACATATGGTCTTGAATTGCTGGGTTGCAATGGTCAAATGAGAAAGATCGGGTCTTGGAAAGATGTTCTCAATGGATGAAAACAAACCTTTGTTTTCAGGCCTGAAGATCCATGGCCTTCCAGATGAATCAATCACATGCTCACGGCATGCACTTTGCGCATCAAATCTGCCAATGTTGTTTTCATGGACTATCTTAATTCGAATATTTAGCCTCAAGATCAAGTTTCATTAAAGAAATAGTTCCCATTTGGCAAATTGTATTTATTACATTGGGAATTGGCTATTGGAAATTTTTCATGTCCCACATAATCTTCAATGAACCTATTACAGAGTATTCATCAGTTGTTCCAAGTACCCTTAAATCCTCATTGCTCATGCGCATTAAAAAGGGAACAGTGTAAAAGTACGTCTGGAATACAGGCATATTGTCTGATCGCAGCAAAGTTCTTTCTCTTGGCACGGAATTCATTTTAAAAACCGCTTAAGGTTTCTCCCGTAGAATGGATTTTGACTCAAAATGAAAAATTTTATTGCGATAACAGCAGTCTTGATCTCAATTTCAGACACTTGGCTGTATCGTTTAATCTCAAGCCGAACTTATCTATAGGGTGAGGTTAGGATTTCGCACTTCTTCAGTGCTGATTGTCCCCAAAATGGTGATCACTTCAGCTGGACAAATTGATGAGTACATGATGGTAATATAGATATTAATCAAAAATAAGCTATGAAAAGAAATTATCAATTTCATTCAGTCGAAGCAACAACGATATGGGGAGTGGATATCGCGATAGTATCATGATGAAAATGGGCAACTCAAACTTACTGATGGCATTCGGGAAAATCATAAGGGGAAGGGATGAAAACGTCTTTTTCTGAGTGAGATAGTCCTGTTAAATGCCAAGGGGAATGAAACCAAAGCGAGCATGAATCAGTTTGGCTGTGAATGAAAATTAGCTATGGATAAAGAGGATGTGTTCGAATCGATGTTTCTATTCCAGTCAAATTGCTCTATTTCAGGTCTGCTCTCGTTTTATTTCAAAGAATCTAACAGAACAGTTGCAACAAAAAGGACGCGGAGAACAGAACGGAACAAAATAACTGAAGAGAGCAATAGAACAGTTTGCCAAAGTATAGAACAGAATCATCGCTACTTCGAACCAGGAAATGTGATCAAGGTTGCATGTACTCACGATGTAAACACACCTGTACTACACAATGTCGGCCTAATGGAGTTTGAATCATCAAACCTGTGGATTCGCAAACGTCACTTGTTTCTGAAACATTTTCAAGAGTCGATATTGAACGATTCAGTGCAAATGAGCCGTCACAGTGCAGGAGTTAGGGCAACCAGAAGGCGTCAGCTGGATCGGAAGAAGCCTTTTGCCATATGCGAGCAGATTCATTCAAAGTGAGGAGATCGACAAACGAAATGTTGAATGCAAATATCAATATATTCATCATTTCACGTTATTTCATAACCTTACATCACCCATTTTGATAGATAGAGTGAAGCGTGTTGGCTCAAATAGTGTTGGGAACCGCGGTATTTTTTGCGGTGGTCTCAAATCAAAATCCCGGTCAGAGGCCATCGATTTTTAGAGGCAACTGATAGACAAATTTCGAGCATCGATCAGTTTCCAGTCGGTGGTAATCGAAGTTCGGTTTGCCGAGGTCACCGATCGAACAAGTCCTTTCAGTTGCAGTCGAGAACCGCCGATTTTTAGAGCCCGCTGAATTTCAGTGTTACTCGAAATTTCGCCACGTTCGGTTTCAGTTGATCGCACCGAAATTTATCGCTTGCTTGCCACCGAACAAACAGTCTGTTTTGAGTGCGGTCGAGGCCCCGACCCAACCCTAGCTCCAAAACGTTTCGTGACTGTAAGCTTACTTTACCGTAGCAATGTTAATCCTTCCCAGTAAACAACGTACACTTAGGATCTCACTTTTAGTCTACGAAAACGGGATGTTCCATTATCAGCGTCGCGCTTAACCATATCGCAGATAGTGTTCCTGATTACGCTCCCTATCAATTTGTTCCAAGCCGGTTTATATCATAATTCAACCCCCCCCCCCCCCATCTCCAGTAAACACAAGTGAATGAGTCAAGCATCCTCGGTCAAAATATTGAGGGAGACGAAGTTTCATTCAAATTAAATTCTGAAATTGTAGGCATACGGATATCACTATCTTTAAATGCACCGTACAACAAGGTTGGTAACTTCATAGGTGAGTTTCACTCTTTGTACGCAATCTCAACTTTATGTGAAAGTTTAAAAAATGATTGTGGAAGAAATTTCATTGAGAGTCCTCTCGCATGCTGAAACGATCTTTCCGATAGCCTCACTTCAATGAAAATGCATCTGCCCGCAAATCTTCATCAACAGTTTAATGGCCAATGGATTATCAAACTTCTAGGTAATATGAGCATCCATAAACAACCTTGTAAACTGTACTGAATGCTTTGTATTGCTTTGGCTTGAGTCAATGATTCCGTCTGAAAACAGCATAGATCAGTCAATATTTGATCAACGAACAAATAACAACACTTAGCAATTTTCAGTTCAATTTCTAACGTTGAAATGTAATCAAAACTTTTGATGAAAAGATTCTTCCCTTACAGGTTGTACAGTTTTCTTCAAAGGACAATCAACGCCGTCTGCACATCGAAACTTTGTGGATGCTGAAAATCAAAGCAAAAAATTCTGTGAATAGAATCCACAAGGAACCAACAATAAGGAAACTCATTGGAATAGGGATTTCGTTGCGATAACATTGCGAAATGACAACCAAGAGAATCCCTCAAAATGGCCAGGTTTTAGGCAATTCTCAGCGACTTTATGGCTTCGTACCAGTTAATAAATAATCGTCTGAAACGAGAAGAAACCATGAGATCATTGAGAAGATCAAATAATTAAACTAATCAGATCCTTTGATGTTTTTGATAGTGAATTCACGATATTTGTCAATTTTCCACCTTGTTCCATCTTTGTTCCGTTACTTATATCGTTGGAATTCGCTGTTAGCAACATCTTATGTGGTGGCATGGGTTTCATTGGAATTCGCTCCGTCTTAGCTCCATCACCCTCAGCTTTGGAATGGGTCGGTGACAGCACCTCATCTAGTGGTCTTTCTCCCGAAATGTCCCGGCCTGCAAATCACCCGAATAGACAAGAAATTTTTCGAAACTACCCTTCAATTGTACCAGACTGCAAGTCGAATATGTGCTACTGAAGTCATTCAAATGTCTCTAGTTAGATAAATCCGCGGCTTCGGAACACTGCATTCGATTGGAACAATTGTTCTTCCGAAGAAGCAATTTTTATCGAAACAATTCTTATCATTCCAAATCGAATAAATTACCGCACTCTCGCGGACTGATTCAGAAACAACCTGTTGATACTGTCTGGTGGTTGTTTTGTTCGAGTTCTGTATAACTGCACTGGTCTGGATGATCACTATTCGGTTCGAGCGTATAACTGAACGCTGTTGAATTCGGTGTCAGCGATTCACGGCTATTGAAAAGTAAGCAATAGCCAGACGAAGTTATTGAGAATCCAGGACAAAAAAGTGATGCACAGTGTTTTAGACATTCTTCGACAAGATAGGTGAAGTTGGTGGAGTTGATAGTGCTGAATGGTTGACCGATGATAAACGATGATCGATGGAGTACGTAATGCAATAAAATAAATGATGACGTGATATTCATTGCTTTCAACCGCCCAAGCTCACAGCTGAACGAACGCTTTGCTCTCTCTGAAACCTGATCGACTTCTCTTTGTGTTCGAAACTGTTCTCATACCTCGTCCAGAAATGTCAGCTCGCACAACGCGATATTCAAGTTTCGGTTCAAGGTGAGCGAACATCCTACCATATTAGACTGCTTGATACAATCGGCTCGCATAAATCCACGAGAATTTCAGGATTGTTCATCGGCCAGACTGTTCATCCATTCAGTTTGAACATTCAGCACTTTGAACAACGGGAAGATGTTTGAGTGTTCCTAGAGAATAATGCTCAAGTAAAACCTCTTAAAAGTTTCAGCAGATCTGCAAATAAGCGAGATTCCAACGACACGGGCGGGCACCTTTGCTCAGCGCTCTTCTCAAGAAGCCAAACAATTTATTGGTTCCCTAAGAAGTCTAAAATTCAGTATTGAGATATCAGAACTGCAACGGAACCAGCCGGGTGAAACGAAAACATGAAACACTAGTGCTGAACCGATGAGTGTTCATGGTAACAAGTACTGTGAAGTGATCGTTTTTGCCGAAAAGCAACGTCACGATAGAATGCGTTCAATTGAAAGGCACTTCAGATATCGGATGGAAAATGAACGATAGCGTTCATTAAGGACTCCAACTGTTATCAATAATTTTCATGTTCGTTCGAGATAAAACCTAGCAACTAAAAGGTAGCCAAAAAATTATTACAGCCCGTCTTCTGCTTTTAAATGTTTAAAAAAAATTTTAAATGAAACGAGCAGAGCATTCAAGCTATAGTGCCATGGTCATTACGATAAAATATGGTTATTTCTCAATTTTGCTTAAATGACGCTTTTAGTTCGATTTCTTGGTTTGCTTTTATGCTAACAATAAGATTGGAAATATGCTAGTAAAATTTTCGCAACAAAGAAGTCCAGATTCTGCATTCTGTTATCACTAACAATAGCAATGCTTCGTGGATCTCTTTATTCAGTACCCTAGGCTTTTTTGGTGTTTGCAAGGCCTGAGATCCCGTGCAAAAACTAAAAAGGCCTAAGCCTAAGTCTGGGCCTCAAGTCATTGCACCGCACTAAAACAGCAGCCAGTATGAACATGATCAATAATGTTCAATTACTTAACTGAGTTCATTGATTACTTATGTTACCTGGGTTCCCCGCGTGACCGCATCAAAAGGAAGGAACACCTCTCAGTGGATTCAGGAGGTTGTAATGCATCGCATAGCACGAGTTTTATATTACGCTCAAAAAGTGGTGAACACACGCTCGCATTGCTCAAGAGTCGAAACGGAACGAACTTTAGGTGACTAAATAGCTGAGGGCAACCTGTCAGCGAGTCGAATATCCTAGACCAGACCGAATCGACTGGCCGGGCCAACAACTCGATTTTCGGAACAAAAAGAGAAGGCGCTTCGTCACGACAAGACATCACACAAACAAATATTCCTGAATTCACACATGCGAATGTGTGAATTGTATATCTGTACCGTTATTATTGCGGCTTTTGCAGTAACTAAAATTAGAATTGATTTTGTCAGTGGACTCCTGGAATTTAATAAGAGGGGGGGGACATCGGGCAGATTGATGCTTTCGCAAAGACGTGTCTTATATGAACACTGAAACTTTTATTTGGCTGACCCTTCGATCACTTTCAATATTCCCGAAATTCATAGACTAATGATTGAGCGAGATTCCACAGGAACCAATTTGCGATCTTCATCGAACTTAAGAATATTTCACGAGCTGCACAGTGATACATAATATGCCTTCATCAGTGTGTGTATTTAGTAGTAAATTGCAGCACTGCAAGGGAATCAGTAGCGTGATTGTAGAATAGGTCGGAAAAATCATTTAACGGGGTTGGAGGCTTGATGATGGGTTAAAATGAATTGGATGTGTTAGTAGTATTGTGCAGTGTATCAGGGATTGTAGAATAGGTCAGTAAAATCATTTAACGGGGTTGGAGGCTTGATGATGGGTTAAAATGAATTGGATGTGTTAGAAAAAGTTCATCAACATCTTTTCCTTTTTTCTTGTTTTAACTGGTTACCCGTCGCTGTTTTTGTTGTCTGTTTTTTTAGCTTATTGTTAGCACTGTGATGAGTACATAACGGAGAGGCGTCCTCACTGCTCCAGTTCATGATCTTGCTAATTCCAATCTTTGCATGTTTCGTTGTTGCTACAGTCATGTAATGAATTGCAATGCGATGTCATTGTCCGAGAACAGCATATACACATTTTTGTTTCCATCTTTCCGTACAACAGTTATCACAGCAAACAGAGTAATTTTGAAGCGATGAGAAAATATATGTGCTTGGAATAAGTGAACTATACATTTTAAGAGATAAATGAGCAATCAGTGATATCGAACAAGTAAACAATATATGATAAGAAATGCAAGAGCATTCAATGATGAACGGTAAATGTGCATACGAACATGTGCACACGAGCTGAGCTGAAATTGAAACGGCAAATCGGAATATCCAAAGACGTGTTTTACGTGGTCGGAACTCATACAGGGTACGATCCACGTACAGCTACGAGGAAAGATGTGAATGGATCGCCACTGATATTACTGCGCCGGATGAAACCTTCTCGCCACGTGCCCCTTTGGTACTTCCTGCGGAAGTACTTCGATTCGTCTATTTCGACGATAATGGGATTACCATCAGGGTCAGTGCCACCAAGTTGTGGCGGGTTCAACCTCACCCATTCTTCGCAGATATCCCTGCAAAACTGACCCCAATCGACGCCAGTGTGAGCACTGACTGCTGATATGCCCGCCTCGCGTACAATCCTTTGCAAAGGGTCGCCAAGGGACCATCCATAAATGTACGTCACCAACTGGTGCAGCTGCAGACGACTTTTGCTGAAAAACGACCCATTCCTGACTGATTCCGTTTTCCCGCAATTTCTGCAGACCCATTGGTACCCGTCAGTGCGAGCGGTTCTCACTTGTAGGTTACATGGGATCTGACAAACTGTGCACAGAGTGGAGTTTTTGAGGAGACCTCTCATAGCTAACCACTCCAATGTGACCTTGCTGTCGTGCATGGTCGCCCCGAGTGTCGCATAAGTCCAGTGCTCGTCCTGCATCTGCGCAGCTGTCATGATTGAAGTCAGTGGCACGATGCATGTCGGAGCTGAAAACGGAATAGTTTCCTTCAACGAAGTACTGATAATACCACGTCTTTAAGAGATCGTAGTTATAAACGTCAATGAGAAGCAGGAGGGGTAGTCTTTGTGAACCTTCCATGATCGTTGATACACGACAGCTGACTGATGGAATGTATAGCTGCACAATCAAAAATATGAGACAAAGCAATTTAGAACAAATTAGTTAAAGGCTGCTCGTGGTAATGAGGGATGAAAAGGATTACCTTGAGGTCGACCACGAGTTGCCATGTTCGCGCTGGTGAAAATATTAGAATTGTCGCGACGGAGCGCGAAAGAGAAGCGCGAGAGAGACGATTCGTAAGGGACACCAAAGTGATATGTGAAAACAACCTTAAATCTGTACTTAGCGGTATATGTATAAGATGTACACAAATATCATGCGCTATCGAATCGGATGATGAAACTTGACTTTCGTATATCTCATCTGGAGGATCTCCTCCCTTTTCTGTTTGTATTATATGAATGCTTTGTGTTTCGATATATAATACAGTGTTAATACAAAATAAACGCCGAAAAGAATTGTGTAACCACAGATTCTATACTAACCACTGATTACAGAGGTGAAGTTTTATAATACGTAGGTGAAAAATGAGATTATAAAGTAGGTAATTACAAAGATTGTAAAGGAGGAAAGTAGTAGCAGAACGCAACTAAAGCAACAGCACAACAGAAACAGCTTGGTGGCTTCCGTGTAGGCAAATTTTCTCGAGCGCCTCAATAATTCGTGAGAAAGTTTCTGAAAAAAAGTGAGGAAATGATATTATATAGAGCGCGTGAGTGTTCGGGCACATTTTACATTGTGTATGTGTGTGTTAATGTATTCATTGCGATGAATAAATACATTCAAAAAACTCAAAGGAATCAGCACTTACATCGATTTCTGTTCACTGTACCCCATATACCCCATATAACATGAGGCGAGAACGGCAAACCTTAAATCAAACGGTCCTCTTTATATCCACCAAAATCAGAAACCAAAACTCATGTCATAATGTTCACCTTAATGCATTCACCACGAGAAATAACGCAGATTAGTAGTTGCGAAATGAAATTGTAGTACGACACAAATGAGAGAGAGGGCGAGGCGAAATACAACTAATAGAGATGCGATGTAATTTTTTACTTTGTGGGGGGAGGGGGGGGGTCGCACGCGAGTAAGCTCGCGCATGCCATCGCACTACTCAATGATGAGGCACGCGCTATCGTAGAATGTCGCGATGCAAATTGTCCGAGTGGCATTTGTCGCGGAGCAAATTGTCGTAGAGCAAATTCCGTCACTTGGGTGTTGAAGTTCTCTCCGATATAAGCAAAGATATGCTATCGTCGATGATGGCTAATAGTTTTCAAATTTTAAATTTGCGGTCATGAATGCAACGATGTGATTTTTTCTGTTTTTCGCGATATTGCTGAAAAAAAGAATTACTTTTCATTCAGTTTTATGTGCAGCGATTTTTGTTATTTTAGTTGAAAATTTGTACTTCGTATGAGATATGCAGTTTGTTTCAGAGTGTCCATTGGTGAGATATTTTTGGATATCATCTAGAAATGACGTCCACAAATATGTCAAAAGTAAAAAAAAGTGGTCGTTCAATGGCTACAAAAGCACTGATTATTCAAGAGTATAAACGACGGCTTCGAGATAACATCAAGTCTTTGAATGATAACTTCATCAACATTTTGCAATCGGCCAAGGTAATTGCCTTTTTTTGGATTTTCTCTTCGTTTGCAATCACTAAAGAGTAATGTTGTTTTTGTTGACGAAATATTGCCCATACAACAGCGATGTTCAACCTTTTGATTTTATGCCATTTCCGTTTGAAAAAATACCTCTAATTGCGCATATAATATTTTGTCAACCGAAACCACAATACTGTTTATTTTACCTATTACCAACATGCGCCTCATAAATGAGGAAAGCTTCCAACAGTTAACAAAGACTGGAATTTCAAGTCGTTGATTCGAGTAGTTTTGTTCTTAAGTAATTTGACTTATACGGCTAGATGTAATCGTTGCTGATTGCAGTATTTTTGGTTTTTAAGCAGTAATTTGATAGTGCAATATGTTCAATAGGTCAATGTGGACGATGCAGCTCATAGAAATCCGGTGGGACGAATGACAGAATACTATACGCTCAAAAATGAAATGGCTGCACGTGCTGCACTCATGGTGTGTTTCCATTCCGTATTTTATCTCATGCATGGTCACTAGTGCCTCAGTAATTGGTCCATTGAGTATTTGTTACCAAAGCTAGGTTCTGATTCAAGATTTGGTCACTGATAAAACGCTGAAGCAGTGGAGATAATCATTTTATGTCTTACGAACTGAAGTCTGAAAAATTAAAACATTATTATAGTTGTAGTACGTTCGTTGCAGGTTCGAGCAGCCGATGAACTACTGAAGCTGACACATGATCTGAAGGAGTTCTTGATCCTTCACGATTTCAATTTCCTGAGTTCTGCGATTGAAAGGTAAGTTTTTTGATTGTTGATTGTTCAGTTGAGTAAATTTTATGTGTTTGTACCTGCAGATTATGTATTGCGGAATATTTTGATCTTATAAAAATGCTGAATTTTTCTTCGAAATCTGGTCGAAAGTAGGCAAATGCCCGATATTTCTCAATTAAAAAGTTGATCTCCAATAAAATGCCACTACTTTTCAGTGCTGAAGGTAGAGCTGATTTGAAGATGAAAGATTATGTGAGCAAGTATGATAATTTACGTTTGGATACGGCTTCCGTGATAAATGATATTGATAAAGAGCTCAATGAACATTTCTCGTTGAGGCAATGATGAAGTTTTGCTCATCGTCCATTTTTCTTTATTGTTGAATATTGTTGTAATATTCTCTCAATACCAGTGTTGCCACGTTTTTCAAATTCCTCACTCAGCAGATTTCAGTTATGCTGGTTCAACTTTACTGTGAGGTTGTAGCTTTCGTTTTTGAATCGCAAAATTTTCAGTTGATTTCGTCCACAGCAGTTTAGTGTTCGATATTTGCGATGAATTCCGTTGAGAAATTCTCACTTAGTTCAACCACTGGCAATTTTACTCTTCAAAACAAATTTCTCAAACACTGGAACTGTTTGTAATCTGATTTCAAATCTATACGTTTGGATATTCATTGATAAGCCTTCGTGTATTCATCTCATGAACGAAGTAATGGGATACGTATCAATTACGTTCGTTGTTACTATCATATCCAGTGTAGTACTGATGAATTTTCTCTTTTCACATTTCTGTTTTGTTTTTGAATACGGGTTCTAAACCACAATTTGACCTACTAATGCAATTTGTGTTCTCCGTGTCACGTTGTATAAACTCATGATGTCCTTTTTGTGCATACATTATTGTGGTTGTTATCGGCATAGATTTGAATAAAGAATGCCTTTGTACAGTAGAAATTATTGAACGCTGCTATTGCAGCTTCTCCGTTCTCATCGGATCACAATATGATTGTATCAAATTGATAGTTACGCGAACCATGGAATGCTGCTTCACGAAATCCGATCCTCATAAGTGAACAGTAAGTGCAATCAACTGAGCGCCTCCGGGAATGCAGACGTTGCAGTTCCCGACTGTATGACAACATTCATAATGTTATTTCTGCGTCACGTCGTACTGTCCTTCGCAGAAGACTGATAATGTCACGATTGAACAGACACCTCATAATATCATTTCAGCCAGCATGGGACGAATCAAGATCGTTTTGAAACGCATGTTGAAGCAGTGCCTTCCGAAACAGTGATTCAAATTTTCAGTTGATTGGATTTTTCCAATGAGTATTGCCGATTTCGAATTCTGTATAGCGGATTAATGCGAGAGTATTTGTGAAATCTCGAAGCCGGAGTGGAATTCGCTGGTGTATTGTTGTGTTTAATTTGAAGAGGGCAACGGCGGCCATAATGTCCGAGCCGTATCGTGATCCATGGCTCGACTACAAAGCGATTCTCGATTCGATGAAGAAAAAGTTTTTGAAAAAACCAAACTATTCACAAGCTTTAGCTGATTTCAATAAGTTGGCGCTTCGATTTAAGTAAGTTTGCGCGGATCAATTGAATTTTACTCGTTGCATTCAGTTCAGTTTGCATACGGAATTGCTGATTGAAGATTTTTCAGAGTACTGATAAGCACTATGAAAATCTTTTTTTTCAGTTATAAAAGTGGTCTATATATGGTTTTTGTGTTTGAGTAAACGATTCGGTGAGAGTGGTCTTCATCTCTTTGGAATTGACTGAGTCCTAAAAGCACTTGACTTGTTGAAATGCAACAGAAGTAAGAGCGACAAAAATACACAACTTTGCTAGAGCCCTATCGGACAAAACAGGAGGAATGAGTTAACAGAATGCAAAAAAAAAATCACGTTGTAATTCAGAGATGAGGACTGTGATCAATACGCTGCGATGTGTTACTATCAAATGGCAAAAATCTATGAGGAAACTGACGATTGGTTAATGCAGTATAGGCATCTGCTGAAAGCAGCTCGCTTGTTCAAACAAGATGAGGAGAAGTCACACAATAAGACACTCGGTTTGTGACTTCGCATTGATCTCTTCACTTTTAACTCTAATTTGCAAGATTAGCTTCAGATTTTGGACAAAAGCTTTTAGGTAAAGTTGTTGTAGGTAGATGATTATCAATTGTGTCCACGAGATGATTTTGGTGTGGTGTAATGAATTTATTCGCAGATACATATTGTGTTTTGTGTTGCAGTGCGTTCAGGTAATCTGAATCATATGCAAGATTGTTACAATCACGCAGTGCAACTCATTTACGATCACGGTTCACAGTGGGAGGCTGGTCTTCATACCACTGAACTGGCGAATGCTTTGCGCACTTTTGACAGACCTGATCTCGCATTGCAGTATCATGTACGAGGTAGGTCTCAACTTTGAGTTTTGGTCTCAACTTTTCGGGTTGAATTGTTTCGAATGTGATTGCTTGAATTGGTCATCTTATCTTTCGTTGAAGTTTTCATTAGGCACATGGCACGAGATTGGCCACAGCTATTGCTCAACTTTACTGATGCGAATGTTTATTGAGAGTGGTTTGATGAGCATGGTTCAGGTGCCGAACTGCTTAAGATCGAACACCAAAGTCATTTGCATGCGCTGAAACAGTTGGCCGAATGTCAGACAATGTTGGGCTTGTATTCAGACGCGTTGACCACTGTCGATGAGCTGTGGACTGCGCATATGAAGACTGCAGATGATCCAAAGTATACTCATTTTTTTATCACTTTAAGTTCACATTCTGAATTCAGCAACCAATTCAAAGCACATTTTAATGCAGAAACAAGTTCGTTGTTATGTGGTGGAAACGTACGCATTAATACTTTTACACTTGGTCTTTGTTTCGAAGTATTGCTTTTATCAATTTACTTATGATCAAATTTAGTTTCCCTATGCGGAAATTTACATTAATTGATCACTTTTGAGGTTTGGATTCGGCCAAGAGTTGCTCAAAGACTGTGAAATCGCTTGCGTTCTATTGGTTTTGAAGTTACAGGTGAGTGCTCTCTTTGTTTAGTTTTCTGATAAAATGGCTGCCGGCAAGAAGAACAGGTAGACTATTTCAAGCAAATCGTTTAGTTTAGGCAGAACTTTTCATCTTTGAAGAGAATCATTCTCAGTATATGAAGACTGCTCATATCCTCCAAAAAAGACAGCGATTTTGGTGCCATTGGCTAACAGTAAGTGTAAATTAATTGTAGTCTGTATATTGCAGCGTAAAGATTTGTCGCCTCGCCATCGTCTGCTGTTGAACATGTACGTTGCCATCGACGAAAACGCAAAGCCGCAGGCTCGACTACCCGTTATTTTTGCTCTTCCGAAGATTGTCTACAACCTTTATCGTAAGAATCAGCAAGAACTTCGACAACAGAAACAGAAAGATGAAAGTATTGATAAGGATGGAGACGAAGATAGTGAGAGTGAAGAGGGCAGCTCAAAACCTAAAGAGATCTCTTTACTTGATATGCAAGAGGCATTACATCAAAATCACGTATCTATATTACCGCATCTTCTTCGACGTTTGGGACGAAAGTATGATTTGGATGAGAAGACTAAAGAAGAGGGCGAGAAACATAATGAAGAAGGTGATGATGATGATGAGGAGGAGGAGGACGACGATGAATCGGAGAGTAGTGAGGACGACGAAGAATATCCGGGAATGTACGTGTACAATATGAACGCCGTGAGGTCACCGCCCAAAGAATTGCCACCGAAAGAGTCGGCGTTAAACGCCACTCAGTTCTTGAATTTATGGGATTTCGTGAACTCCCTGCACGTGGGAGCGTTCGACATTGCACGCAAGAGCTTAGGACGTTTGCAGTCGTCGATGAATCGAATGTGCCAAATAGTCGGTGATGATTTGCTGCGTACGGCACTTTCGGAAGGACCTCTTCGAAAGCTTTAAGTGCAGCATACGATTTGCGATAGCGTTTAGAGGGTTGAGTGTAATGGGTATCGCAAGGAATTGTAAGATGTTTGTTTTATGGTCTTGGTTAGGATAGGAAGAGTTCGATTTCGTATGTTATTTAAGAATTTGTTTGCATTTGTCTTTCAAGCTTTCACTTGGCAAATTCTCGTCAGATCGGAATATATGAACTGAATAACTCAGCCAGGCAGTCATGTTTTTTCATATTTTTTAGTGTCCACGGCACTCATTTTTGAACATTTTGTTGAAGTAATAATGCATGTTGGATGGATCAGAAGGGAACTGCTTAATGTGGGTTATTTGTGAGTTAATGAAATGATTATATATTCTTCAATGATGGTTGTATCAGAACTCGATCATTTTGATAAGGTTTGTAAGGATATTTTCGTTTATGCAGTCTCTTGAGATGACCAATTCGCGTTCTGTAAAGTAGCAGAAATCAGAAACTAATGATTTAATTGCATTATATTGTTTTATTGTTGTTCATATGGAGAAATTGCAGTTTTTTGATTTTTCCGAAGTTTCGAAGTATGTGATTTTATTCGTGTGTAATAGCAGATAATTGTAGTGGGTATGAAATCGTGCCAATTTCTCATTGTTGTTGTATCAGTTGCATTTGAAAGCAGCCGCTCGATTGCCATTGATTTCAGCTGTTTTATCCATCTCTCAACAACGACTGTCGTTGACGTCTCCTTGATTGCCTACCTATGCACAGGTTTCCAATAGCGACGGTGAAAATTGTGTTTCTAGTGTGCGTTTTCCAGACGTTTATATCAGTTGTAGTTGAGAATGTACTTTTACTCATTTCGAATTCATTCACTCAGAAAAGGGGATTTCCTTAGAGGATATTCCTTTCAGTAAAACAATGTTCCTTTCATTTCATCGACATCTCTGTTTGGTGCACTTAATCAGCTTCTTCTTTCCATTCCATGAAATGTTTCATTTATTCGAAGCTAGTATTGATTCATTGAAGACTAAGCTTTGATACGGATTCACTGAAGTAAATTGTCGTTAGAATTCCATTGTTTGGGTTGTTTTATGTGTCAACTTCACAAGAGGAGATCAACTTTCTCTAACGTTATTGTAATCAATCTTATTGTATGATAGTGGAATGTTTATGTCTTGCTGAATGTTTATGTCTTCGTTGGAATCGAGCAGTTGGATAGCATGAAATTGATTGAAACGAGCATTTTTGCATTATTTATTGTGAGTGTTTTGAATTCCGTGTATATGCAGTTTTGATTTCTTATCATTCGATTCGTCAGTATTTTAAATTTTGAATTTTCGGTGTGTTGTGAAGAATGGATGGGTTGTGGCTGCTGTATATTCGTTGTATTTTTGTTGATACGTTTCAGTGGTTTTCTGTCTGTTTCAGTTGCAGTCAAGAATATTGAAATTTATTGTTTGTTGTTCTTCGATATCTGTGGTATGTGAATAAAGGAGGTTTTTCTTATTTGATACCTGCGATCATACAGTTCTAGAGTGGTGTAATGAATGCACCCAGAAATATCTCATTCAGTTTTATTGCGAAGACTGATAATAAGTTTCGTGCATGTATTGGGAAGGATCAATTAATGATAGATTCTAATGGGCGTAAAAATCATACGGAAATCGGCGATGCGCTGTAGTTAATTTGTGCGGCATAAGTGTTGGTGTAGAGATGGCTCTGGTAATGCAGCTTGTAAAGTAAAGGTTTTTTTCTGATCTCTTGATCTCGTTAAAGCTTGAGATCAAGAGGCAATCACCACTTGAACATTAGCATTGTTGAGGGGTAATTTTCCTCAGACGGAAGGAAGGAACGTCTTATTTGTGAGCGATTTGGATTTGTTGGTTTTGTCTGTGTGGAATTTTCGATGAATTTTTGCGATCATTTCAAGATGTCAGCTGATGAATTGGCGGTAAGATACGGGAAATTAGAGGCGTTCGAGATTGAGAAGAAGATTGGCAAAGGGCAATTCTCGGAAGTTTATCGTGCCAGATGCAAAGAGGATAACAATGTGGTAGCGCTGAAGAAAGTTCAAGTTGGTTGCTTATTTGCACTTATGAAGTATCTGATGTGATCAATTCTGAAATCTGAAGCACCTAAAATATCGCTTCGTTACTAATGGGAAAACTAGTCGATATTCGGTAGAAATTCGTGAATGAGACAGGGTAAATGATGAATTAAATCATTTGTCTGTTAACAGTGTTTTGAGAAGGATATTCATTCATGGTTTGCGTGGTGGTAATTCGCAACGAAAATTGAGAATGCATTTGAAGGTATATGATATGGTTGATGCAAAAGCACGACAAGACTGCATAAAGGAGATCGACTTGCTGAAGAAGTTGAATCATGTGAATGTGATACGATATTATGCATCATTCATCGAAAACAATCAACTGAATATTGTGCTAGAACTAGCTGATGCGGGCGATTTAAGTCGAATGATCCGTGTTAGCTTACCTCCTCTATACCTTTTCTGTCATCATTTTTCGCAATTTTTGATGTATCGTCTTCAAGTGTTCGCTTTTGTCGAAGATGTACAGATATTACGTTACACGTTTAGCGGTCACTCACGATCAGCGAACAATTGATAGAACTTAGGAATTCGAAAGATTACGACGTTGTTTATAACTGATAGAACCGGATAACACTGTAAAGCTAGTTTCTTTGATGGGGAATGATATGATCAGAGATGAGATCATTACATTGTTCGTTTAATCAGTCTGTTATTTTTCAGCATTTCAAGAAGAATCATCGTCTAATCCCTGAGAGAACAATTTGGAAGTATTTCGTGCAGCTTGTGCGAGCACTTGATCATATGCACTCGAAACGGATTATGCATAGAGGTGAATGATCAACTGGCGAGTTTTATGTTCGATGGAATGGAGATTGCGCATTGTTGAATTGGAAATGTTGCATAGAATATTCATTGAGTTTTAATGTTTAACTCTGGCTAATGAGTGAATCTTTATCAGTCTAAAAAGATTTCTCCGACCTCTGCGATATCCTTCAAACACGTTATTCTGTTTATTCACGTGGATTATACGCAAGTAACATGTTTGACGAATGGTTTTATTTGCAGATATAAAACCCGCCAACGTTTTCATAACGGTTGATGGAACGGTTAAGTTGGGCGATCTGGGTTTGGGTCGATTCTTTAGTTCAAAAACAACGGCAGCACATTCCCTTGTTGGTACACCGTACTATATGAGTCCTGAACGAATCCAAGAAAATGGTTACAATTTCAAGTCGGATTTGTGGAGTATTGGATGTTTATTGTACGAGGTGAATTGATTGTCTGATTGCTTCTAGACGTTGAGAAATGATAATCAGATGATGTCGTGTTATTTGTATCCTCAGCCACAATTTAGCCTTCTGATTCGGCCTCCAAGTTGTTTGCAAAGAATCCCCATCACGAGATTACAATCCTCCGTCCGCTTATTATACTTTCTGGTTAATATTCCGATGATTTAGCTTTCGAAAACTTTTGACCGGATGTGATGCATCTGAGCCAATCCGTTTTTTTAAGATCTGGGAAATCAAGGACGAAAAGCAGGGCAGTAGTGCGCGAGTGCAGACTCGTTTGCTTCGTTTTCGTTTTTTTTAAAATTTTTTCCTCATTTTCTTTTCTTTCAGATGGCTGCACTTCAATCACCTTTTTATGGTGACAAAATGAATCTGTATTCTTTGTGTAAGAAGATTCAAACTTGTGAGTATCCACCGCTGCCAGCCGATATTTATTCTCAGCAGGTAATATCACACGAATTTCAAATCCTGTTCTGATTGACCTTCCAAGATGTTGTCGTGTCATTGATTCAACGTTTTGTTCTTTTTTTTTTCAAAGTATCTTCGAAGAGAAGGAATTGTTGGATTGAGTTTCAGTTACGCGATCTAATCTCACGTTGCATTTGCTCGGATCCAAGCAAACGACCGGACGTTTTCGAGGTGCTGCATATCGCCGAGCAAATGAATTCGTATTTCCAGGTCAGATAAATTGCCTTTCGAATGTTTCTTAGTTCGTATTTCTGATTTCTTTCATTGTTTAGTAGTCTCATTGCCCTTTTCGTCTGCATATTAATTGCTGTTGTTAGCATTTGACTGAAGTTTCCATGGTGATTGTATTTGCTCATAATCCAGCAAAAAATGCTTATGTGATGAAATGAATTTTTTTGGAATGAGAATGCCTCGTGACATTTCACTATTTTGTGTGTTTTTCTATGAGGTAAAAGAATACGCTATCGTGAACGGCTGAATGCACCGATTCATCACCGGTTTCTTCATGCTCATTGTGTGTAGGAAACAATTTCGTGAAACAGCTCGCGAACTGCATGTTGTATTGGATATATTTTATATAGGTTTGGTGCGAAATTGATGAGAATAACGACCGTCAGCTAACTTTATTTTCATTCCTAATTGTTGCTTTATCGAAATGTTAGAAAGGAAAGAGAGATTGATATTGATGAAGTTTATACTGTGTCATTTTCAATGCAGTGCTTTCTCGGATTCATTCAATGTTTTAGTTGAAATATTTGATTTTAGTCACAAGCACCCGGTACGACGACCACAAACGCAGGTACAAAAACGACAATAACAGCAACGACAGCAACTTTGCCATCAACAGGCATTCGATCAAGGCCAGCCAGAGTGTCGGCAGATTCAGATACTGACACTGGACATATCACCACATGAGCTGACCTGTAGGAAAGAAAGGAAGGATGAGGAAATATCTGCAAAGTTCCAGTGAAGCATCTTGAAAATTGGATGGGATTTTATCTGACCACGTATCTGACAGCTTAACTGTTGAGTTTCCGTTTTGTGATGGACTGCTAGGATTATTCATATGGCTTGGTTCGAAAAGAAATTGTTATGCACTAGTTTGCTATGGACAAACCGAGAAATATATGATGGGATAACGACGATAGATGTTGCACAGAAAGTTTCGAAAATCAAGATGAAATAGAGGAGTTGGTGTGAACGAGATGGTGGATATAGTTCATTAGAGATGCCATCATCTGATACTTTTAACAATATTCACACATGTGCTATCGAGCGACAGTTTACTTCTGGATGTGTTTTGTTTGTGTTGCATTTATTTGTATTGGTTCAGTCTTAATCTTATTTCCATTATTTTGTGTATTTTTATTCATTCATTTATGTGTGTCATTCGTTCACTCATTTGTGCATTTATTATATTCATATGTCTCAGTCGGTGTTGATAGTTTATCACTTAGGACTGTTCAGTTTATTAGGATAATAATGGAGTGAATCTCTAATTAGAGATTGGATTGAGTGTGGTAGTGTCACAGCAGTGAAACTATGAGATGTCTTTTGTAGAACTTGAAAGGGGAGCTTTGATTTTGAAAGGGAGAAATGAACATTTGGAAATGCTTTGGTGAATTGTCTTCACTGATTATTTCGACGATTCAGAAAGAATTTTCTCGTTGTCTGTCTTGCCTTTTTTTCACAAAAATGAATGAAGGTCATTCCGTTGTGCATAATTATTATTTGATTCGTTCGTTGTTTTTGTTTTATTGATGTGTATTGCACTGTGATAAAAATTTGTCATGCTTCAGGTTACTGGACCAATTTTTGTATATTAAACAAGAAGAGAAATTGTGCGGTGATCTTTTCAGTATTCTTTTTTCTTATCGGTTTTTTCGTATTTATAAACTTGTCTCGGTATCGTCAATTGTGATGAGATTTAGAAATGTTTCTTCGCGGTTTCACATTTCACTTCTTTTTTTTGAAACAGAATATCATATTGTTACGTGTGTTGTGGTTGAATGTCATTTCTGTTCAATTGTTTCTATTCTATAATTACTTGGTGAAGGAGGGAGAATTTCTACTTTATTGATGTGTTTGCATAATGAAAAATTTTGATTATGATTGCATAATTTCTACTTTGATTGCATTTACATTTATGAAATTGATTTCTTGATTTTTCATTGACTTTGATTGCTATCCGTTTTCTTTTCACGAATAAAATTGGTTGGCTGGAATTTATGGTTGCTGTGGTTTTTGTGGTTCTCAATTGATATCTCCCTGGTTCCCGTCCAATCCAGTAAGGGAATATTCTTTCCGAGTTCTGCTTTCGTATATTCCCTGGAGGATTCTGGTCAAATAGAACCATTTGTCATGTGGAGACTCAAACGTTTGAATAAGTTTTATTTGCGATATTTTAGTGATGTTGTTGAATTGTTGAAAAGTGTTGTGGCTTCATTGTGACGTTTCGGAATCAATGAGAGTCTCGCTGTCGAAGACGAAATGAAGTTGCCACTGTATCTTGGTCTTTATGCGACGTTTATAGTAATTAGCAGCATCTGTGGAAGGATGGAAGCTTGTGAATGGGTCGAGGCGATATCGATGAGGACGGCAACCCTCAAAGTGAATCTTATCTGCTTCTCTTTTTTCTCCTTGTTAAGACTAAAGAGGTTCGCTGTATGAATGTATGAGTCCAGTACTCAAATTGATATCGTTTCGCGAAAGATTAAACGATCTAAAAGCAAAGCAATCAATCATTCACGTTTATCGCACACATAATGTTCAGTTTAAGCCAAGCTAACAACTAGAACTTCAAACGGATTTTCAGTCGAGAGCGATACCGAAGTACACAAAGTTTTGATAATTACTGTTTTTGATTAGAGTTTATAGTAATAGAGTACCTTTTTGGGTCGTTTATTGCGACATGTATGTCGGCAGATGATTTGTAAAGTATTTAAGAATGAATATTCGTCCACCAATTTTCTCGATGTATATTCAGGCTAGCGGTGCGGGTTTACACCGTCATCTTAGCGTTGATGCATCAATCGGAAGTTTGAAACGTTTCATCGATTGCCAGATTGCGTATCGTTTCGTCATACCGTCAGGAGCTTATATCGATATGGATAGGTGAAACTTCGCTTTAAATTTTCTCTGAAAACATTTGATTGGTTTGTTTTCACGCCGCAACATTCTCTCACTTGTTAGGGCTTCAAAAATTCACTCTGTGCGTTTTTTCACCGCAGTTCTCTCGATAGTTTCTGCCATGGAAATCCCATGCAACCACCATCTGTTTCGAGCAGTTTGGCCATGATTTGTCTTTGATTTAACCGAGTCTATTCGCGAAATCTTTCTGAGGTCTTGCTTGATGAGCACAAAATCAGCTTCAGTGTTCCACCAATGCGCGATCACCAAATCGCACCAACCCTGTTCGATGTAGAAACACCTCAAGAACATTCGAGCGATACGCCGCTTTATGTTTGCTCAAAAAAATCACTACGGAAAAATTTCGTCTTCAACGAACATTTCGAATTCCCTCTTCATCTCAGGTATCATGCGCCGTCCGAAACTGGTTCGTTTTAAGACTTGATTTGTTCCATCATCATAATTTTGCACGAAAAAACCATTCTAAGTGTGTTTATAAGTGAGTGAAGAAAGTGACAGTGAGTTTAGTAGCTCACGAAATAATTTATTCAGATGCAGTCGTAAAGCTTTCTCCACCTCGTATACTCGTTAGATGTGTTGATAATTCGACCTTTTTAAACGAGAAAAGCTGCGCGCAGTACATTCGAAAGGTGAAATTATTTTGTTCTGTTCACTTACTGGAATGTGTCAATCATTTGTGGATGCTTTCTGATTGTTAGCTCGGATAAATTTTATTCATAGGTTTGGCAAAAAAAATTTGCTTACATAGTTGTCGGTGATTATCATCCTCTGATTTGTTTTTGATTTTGCTGATCTCGAGCTGAGATGCTTTTTCAGATCACTGATTTGTTCACATATTGCTGGAATGATTTTGAAAACTACTGAAAGTTACGGCTGTCTTGTAGTCCCTCTCACATTTGAATAAGCATCAGTTTCAGGCACCGTGCGATTGCCAATCTCCAACAAAATGTGAATGGGTAATTTTGTCCGTAAAAGACGCTCAGCCAATCGAAATGTCCATCCCGACCGGCGATCCTCATATGCAGCCGATTGTTGTAATTATAACTGCTATATTCATTGTTGGCGGTGTTGTGGCTATCGCAGTAGCTTCATTGGTTGCTGGCGATGATAAACGAAAAACTGATTGAGCAAAGTTGTTCATCTGAGTGTGGGTATTTTCCAGAGAACAGTTTGAATTTAGATGAGAAAGCAGTATTCAGCATGATTACCAGTTAGTTGTATGATATTATAAAATTAAACGGTTCCGGTTGAAATGAACTAAAATTTATGATTTTTGAAATTGATCGTCATGAACGCAATTGTGTTTTTGTACGTAGTAGACTTGTTGTTCCATCTGAATGTTTATAGCCTCATCAAACATTATGTGCTGCATTGTGAAACTGTAACGATTTTGTAATGTTCATCTATAAATGACATCTCTTGCCATTCAATTTTCTTGATTGCTTGCATTTCATTACCGTTATTTCCGTTCTTTTCAATGCAGTTCTCCATGGTGTCATTAGTATCCGAATCCGAAGTCGCGGGTTCGATTCCCGTTCGCGTAGGAAAGTTTTGCTTGAAACCGAGTGATGTACCAATATCATTATCCGAATCATTATTAGTATCCTTATTGATAATGGTTTGTGTATCACTACTATATTGCTTATTGCTGTTTTAACTGCCATAATTGTTACTGTTAATGGCATTCCGGTGATGTGTTTACCTATGTTAGTATTATTACGATTGAAATCATTGCTAATGCTCAATTCGATCAACGAAATAAACCGTATTCACTTATCAGTTTTGATTTATTCTCAATTACATCACATTCAGTGGCATCACGATGTGTATTCGAGTAGTAGACAAACAACTTGGTGGGTTTATGTAATGCTTTTACTACTTGTTACTTGTTACTTACACATCGAGCGGTTGTTTTGTTGATCGCTGTTAGCGATGGGCGGAATGTTTGTTTTGTTGAGTTATGATCACTTATCGGATTGGTATTTGGCTAAGTTTAATTGTGCAAAGTATTCACGTCAACTAATTAAATACTCGGTTGTGTTCACTTGGCCTGCTCGCCTAGCCAGCGGGGTGGCTAAAATCAAGGCTAAAACAGTGCCATCGGAAACGTGAGCATTGTGGCCAGCAACGTTATCAACGTTTGATAGCCTACTTGCCAATTCAGGTAATCCAGGTAATGTAATGCTTTTATTCATGTCTGAATAAAACCTCGATGAGACTGATTCAACAGAACTTGTAGAAACAATATGGCATAACTGAGGAATGTGATCATCTATTATACACATCAAAATTAACCAACATTTTGAGATAGAAGTGCACACAAACTGCAGCGTTATGAAATATATTTTCACGGCACAGTGTACTGACACATATTTTGAGCGAAATAAACATTGGGTAACTTTTCAGTTTAAACTTTTACTCGACTTCATTTTTTTACTCGACAAAAAAAGAACTGTGCTGGTTATATTAATGCATGAAGTATTTTCACTGCTATGCATCATTCCAATATGTTGTACGAGCTAACTTTTGCACGAGCCACAAAAAAATACTCATGAGGATGTATAATCATGAATTTAAATTTAAAAGATTCATCAGGAATTACTACTGACTACATAGTTTATGTTCATAAACTTGGCTTATGCGTTCAGAATTTGATTTCTAGTCTAGACTCTTATTGTTGCATTGAATCAGAATTTGTTAAAATTATCATTTTCTCGATGATGCTGTTGAGATGAACATTCAAAATGAGGTCCGCATACAATAATACGATCAACTATATCACATATAATTCACTTATGGTTTGTAGTCATCAAAACGGCTTACTTAAACAAGACAGCGACTGACTGCATTGGGCTGGGCAAAGGTACTTGTCGACTATGAAAAACGTGAAACCAGTAAAGTTAACGCATCCAATGGAGTGGAATTCAAACTCGCTTGTCGAATTGATTCGATCCACCTGGAAAACACCAGTAAAGAAGTAGTTGAGAATGACCATACTTCAGCTAACAACAACAAATTTTGATGCAGCTACTGAATTCGTGGCTCAAAGTGTTGAGATCCATCGAAAGACTTTATGAGACCCAAAATTGCAATGGTAATAATCACAAATCTACAAAATAGACCTGAACACTAGTACTGGAACAAATGCTAGAACAAATATCAAAGTAGACAATTTTCGATGATAGGCAGTCGGAAAATTAGTGGAGTGCATATTGGCTCACCTGATGAATGCATATTGGTTGTCGGTACGAAAGAAATAGAAGTGCGTTTTGTAGGTTAGTTTAAAGACGTTGTCCTTGTTGATTTGATCGTTCACCAACGGTAACGTTACTTGGTAATCCAAGAGCGGTAAATTTGCGAGAGGGTTTGAATCCTAAACAGTAACTCACGATAGATAATCGTCTTAATCAAAGAAGATTCAAAAATTCACTTGAAGAATTCAAAAGGTTTATCTAATGTGATTCCAATGACAAATGCTAGATTAAATTGAATTTTGTTTCAATTCGTTTGAGTGAATATTGAATTTGAACAAAACTTCTACGAAAGCGCGAGCGATCGTAAGCACAATTGCTGAATCTGTACTTAATCGTAACCCTCGATATCTTTTCTGATGGTCTATATTCTTCTGTCGATTTCTGATGGATGCATAAATTATGAATCCCAATTTTTCGATATGTTCGAAATCTGAGTAGGAATTACAGCAGCGAAAATTTCACCACACAAGAAAAACTGATTAATTCGATCTTCCATTGATTTTCCACATTCATTTCAATTAGATGCGATTATGCTTAGAAAGATTTAATTTTTCACTCCAGTTCAATCAGGATACCTGATGTGTTTTGTAGAAGAAAAGATTGAAATTAGCGAGAACAACCCATAGCCTTTGCCATCCAGCCGAATTTCGAAACTTCCTCAACAAATAGCCCGAAAGTTGATTGCCTGGGTCCTATAAAATCATCAGTTCGTTGAATCTCGATGATAGAGAAAATACTGGATTGTGCTTTGTAATGCTGATCATAACTTGTGAACAACTCGTTGAGACTATGGTAAAGAATGCACCTTACATTTATCTACCTGCGCAACGTATGCTTCGAGAACTATAATCAAACTTCTTCATCGTTACGAGCAATTTCATAAATTTAGGGATCGCATTATTCAAATCATTAGAAACTTTAAGGATGGATAGGCAAATTCACCGAGAGCAGTGAATCCAATCCAAGCGTAGTCTGTCTATGCCAGCACACTTGCAGTGTTGTCATACGACGTGAAGATTGTTCCTTTCGCCGTGACGATTCCGAGTTAGGTGCTAAAATGAACGACTCTTATGCAGAAAAACTCGTTGATCATGCGAATCCCAAGCTGATGAGATGATTCGTTCATCAGAGTTTTAAAAACAATCGTCAGAGTTTTTTGTTCTAGCGAATAGCATCGAAGCCCTATAGTAAATTAATACGACGACAACAGTTGCGTACCATTTTCGTCTGTTGTTCTAGTTGTTGGACTGATGGCATCCAAATTCGTGTCAACTGTGCGATCCGTGTTCGTCATATCGTCCAGCAAGTTCTCATTTGAGGCTGGAATAGCGAAAACATTTCGAACCGTGCTCATCAACATCCACTTACTATAGACTATTTCTGAATTGTTTCCGGTATCCGGGTATGAAATGCCAGTACCCGATGAGACATTCTCATGTATGTCTTACGGAAAGTCTGAATATTCTGAACTATTATCATCTTATTTTTGAGGTAGTCGTTTGCTTGTGAACGATTGCTAGCGAGTTTTTATGCGATTAAACTTATATCGCTGAGAAGCGATTCAGAGCAGGATACTTACCAGATGGTTTTATAGTGGCACTTCGTGGCAAATGCTCAATTTTGGTCTGTTTCGCGATGCGTACAGCCCTCTGCATTTCCTCCAACCACAACTCTTTAACTGCCGTTGAACTCGCTGATAGCACCAATGAGCGATTACCTCCATACACTGTAAGGCATGTGCTCGGATCGTCGACCACATGGTATGCATCTCCATCCTCCAACTGAAGTATACATTTCATCGCAACTACTGTAGTTTTAGCCAGAAACTCGAAAACACTACGCAATGGGTGATGCGAATGACCAAAACAAGTTTTGAATTCCACTGTATAGAATTTTTCCTCATCATCAAGGAGAAAAATTGTGGGTTGCTTTTTTATTAGTTACTGTTCGGATTTTGTGTCAGCCTTCATTGCTGCGCAGTTCTATTTGTGTATCAGTTGATATAGGGCCACTTTATTTGAATAAGTTATTGTATTATTGCTGTAGGCAAACAAACTAATGTGTCATCATGAGAGTATTCTGAACTATAATTTGCAATATTGAATTGACGAAGTCTGATCTGTCGCGAACTCCGCGAACTAAACGCATTTCTCAAACTCAAAATAAAATGATTTAAATTAGCAGCAAAATATAATCAAATATCTAACAATAAATTATTATTTGCAAACTTCAAACCAAATCCTTATATGCTAATTCATCATGGAATTAGGGCAATGATCAAACATACAATTCGTTATAAGCAAATTTACGGTGCTATTAAATTAGTGATCATTCAACTAAATCAGTGATCACTTAATTTCTATTCATTATATGCAAATCACCATACTATTATCAAGTGATCACTCAACTCCTAGATATAATTCGTTACATGTAAATTTATGAAAGGCGAATTCGTTACTGTACCGAATTCGTCACTCATCATCCGACGTTCGGATCAGTAGTCTGGTGGCGGCCTTACAATCAACACGAATAGGGACGGTTAGCTACTGGCCGTATTCGTGTTGATGTAGGACCGTTTTTTTCCATGATCCTCCTCATCAGCTCATCAATTGTTATTGTATGATTCTAACTCTCAACCGTCAATTACCTTTATTAACTCACCAATTGTTACTGTGTGTGATTCTACCTCGTCTTATTGTTAATGAAATATAATTTTTATCGTCTTCGCACCTACATCGCAGGATATCATCGAACAAAGTCTTTACGAAATCTACGAACCTCAGCCGGACTGGGAACGTCATGGCCGCGTTCCTCACAGCTACTATCAAGCAATCGGCAGCATTCGATGATGGGCACGTTTTGCAAGATCACTTGAAGTGTGACTTCAAGTGATATTGAAAAACGTGCCCATCATCGAATGATCCTGAGACGCGGCGAGGACGAACCTCAACGACTACCTCCTCTCAATCGACCCATCGAATCATATACTCTCAAAAAAATCGACCGATACGCTACCGAGATCGAATCATACGCCAAGGAATGGCGCAAACTACTCAAAGCGAAAACAATATCCGACAAACACGTCCAAGTATATCAACAAGCCGTCGAGAATCCATCAGGTTTTCATCACACCTTATTAGGAGCCAGAGATCTGATGGATAAAATCCAGGCCAATTTGGAAATTATTAAGACTAGGCACGACAAGCCACCCCGTATCTGGCATCCCAACACCATTAAAATCCCGCTCCACCATTCGTTGAACCATCCAATTATACATGGATGAACTTACCCAAACTACAATTGCCCGTACTGAATGGCGATCCCATAACATAGTCTGCGTTTTGGGCAGCTTTACCCATTCTATCGGCAACTCACCCATCGCTGAGGTGCACCAATTATCATTCTTAATGATGTACCCTGCGATGCATAGCGCTGCTGCCAGCAAGGAGCAGCAGCGCTGTGCGTTGCAGTGTACGTTATTGAAGAAGAACGCAATTACGAGGCGATCAAAGACGCCCTCCTCGAGCGATTCGGCAACTCAAACTACTTGCGCCGAAAGCTACACAATCAACTGCAGTCGATAAGACCGGCCTTCGGCCATCGTTCGTTTTGTATGGTGATCGTCGCCCGTCTCCTTGAGTTGGCGAACGACTCAATTACGACGATTGTTCGCCCAACTAAAGGAGACGGGCGACCATGTCGACAACTCGCTACTGGAGACGCTCATCGAAGACAAGCTGCGGCACTGGGCCCTAGTTGCCATTTACAATGCCAATCCACAACATCCCGATTGGAACGTCACTCAACTTTGCACGATGCTATGCAACATAGCCCACGAACAGATAAAGTGGTCAACCCCGCCAGCCAATTTCAACACATGATCAACCGAACGGCGCAACAACGGCCACTCAATACCCTCCACATACCGATAACTCACTAAATCAGAATTCGACGACATGGAATTCAGCTCGGCGTTCAATGCCACTTAAAACCTAAGAGACGGCTTCCAAAATTCAGGTCCTATCCCCAGATCTCTTTTTTCGTGCTCAGGAGTGTCGCGAACTCTGCGAAAACGGCAGATTGTTCAATTTCGACGACAACGGATCTCTAGCTACCCGCAATTCGGTGGCCTGAATCGTCAACTCGAACTGTTCCGATACCGACCGCTGAAGGTGGCATCGATCTACTATATCTGATCATCAGGTTATTGGTGTTCACAATAAACTGTGCTGTCAGTGTGGTGATTTCTTTTATTTCAATAAAAATACTAATCGTTTTTTTTGTTTCTAACTCACAGAACCAGGACAAAGGCAATAGTCTTGCAACAGATCAGTATTCAGATTGCAACGATATTAAAATTCAAACCATACAAGCATAGCTCGAATAGGAAGGAAGCCATTAACGATGAATTGATTTGAGTTTGAATGATACGCGAAGACTAGAGAGTCATTGAAGAGGACGAACATCCGTGGTACCAGGCCTTCTTGACTCCAACGGCACAACCAACCTTCACGAATGAACTTCTGAAAGACGACAGTCAGTAGTTTCTTGCTACATGTAAATAATATCAATCGTGCACTTTCTCACTTTGAATCAGTGCACCGCTGTGATGGAACTGGATCAAATTCGTGCACAACAATTCTACGCTGGCTTTGACCAATTTTTGTTGATTTTGATTTTGACCATTTTTTCGAGTCATAAACGCTAAATTCGAATGCAAAATTGATGCGGGCGAGACATTCTCGAGTACCGCTAATGACTACAGATCGAGGAGATGAACTGACCCTGTTCGGTTGGATAAGCTGATCAACACCAACCAGATCGTTTTCAGTTTCAACTAATTTAACGAAATTCGTTAATCCCTCTCGAGTGGCACGTGTCTCCGTATTGAACGATGCAACCTGAAGTAAAAACTTCATATTGCTCGTGCTACATGTGATGAGTCAGTTCGTGAAGTTTTTTTTGCAAATATTCTATCAAAAAATTGCTTCAAATCAACAATTGATTCAGACCAAATAATGTGCACTCCACAATTTTATATGTCCTTTCTCGAAAGCATCGCATCATTAGTTGATCAGAAGAGTTTTAATCACAATGGCAATACTTTGCTCAAGAAATGTTCACCTTTTCGAGCGCAACTCTTGAGTTACTGAGCTGGGATGTGGCTACTGTCTCACCACTTTCTTCCAGAAGAGCAGCCACCATACGACCAAGAACCTAAGTTTGTGCAAATGATAGTTCGGAATTATAAGTGTTTAATGCTGCTACGAGTGTAGCAACAGTTCAACTAGCACAGATCCAGAACAAATAAACTGAGCATGATCGCAGAGCAATGGCCTAACTGGATGCAGCTTATCCAGAATATGATTTCGGTTCAGCTCTGAACATGCTTTATTGATGCTGCAGATAAATCAGCAAAGTTGATAGTTAAACATTGAGCCATTATATCAGTGCTAACCGTCATCTCGTTCTTAAAATGATCTCAACTCACATTTTGCCATACAGTCATTCGATGAGCTATTTTGAGCATTAGATGATTGATAGTGAGGTAGCAGAATGATTCATTTTCAATTGACCTGCAAGCACATTTGCTTCAGAGAGGTTAACCTCAAAAGTACTGCATTACATTCACAGATTTGAAGTTTCATATGATATGCAATTCTGAACTTATCTGAATAGACCAATGGTAATTTCTGAACTTATCTCACCTACTGAACGTATCATTTGAATACGACTTTCAGCAATTTTCTATTTTCTTATCTGTCTGTATGTATGAATTCGACTAACTTGTAGGCATTAGCGAATGATGGATTCGTTCGAGTCAACTCGTCGATTGCAGCCAAAAACATCGGCATTTGCTGAACGAATAATCTGAAAATGGAAAAAAATTGTTTGGAATTGATAATAATGCATCGAAACTTTTCTGCATGATTATGAGGTCTCCCAAATGAACGGAACGAAAGCGAAAAATTTCCGTCGCAATCGTTATCGCTTCGTTATTTTGGTAGTATGTCTTTATCCCAGTACATCACGCCATATCGTTGCTTTAGTCAAAAAATTTTCCTAGTTTTTTATCAGAATGTTTGCACTTAAACTAAACACCTAACAGGATGATTTAAAAAATTGACCACTCTTAGTATTACCGGTAATGGTTGAGTGCATTATGGACTGCACAGAGCAGAAAGTCACCAACACGTACTTGATCAGAACGCGTACTTTCATTCATTTCATTACTGGAGCTGTACGCTGCATTTTCCCTTAATTTGAGAAAATTCTTAACATTATGAATTGCTGCCGACGGTACCACTAAAAGAACTGATGAACTGAGGCAATCAAGAAAATTATATTGTTGAGACCAAAAAACAAAAAGCGAGAGAAATATGCGAATAATGTCTGAGAACGAAGTCAACGCACCAGTTAGTGAGTTTTTGTTCGAGTTCATCCAGTAAGTTACGATGAAAGTCGTATAGCGGTTTAAGAATATCGAAGAAATCACTCATTGCACGACCCGAAGTTAGAAGTTGCTCGGAAAACAATCGATGGAAATCCTTAAAATAGAACTGATAACTCCGATTCCCCGAGTTTGCTTCGAACGCCATATTGCATTCTCGCAGAAAAAGCATTTTACAGCAAATGCTTTTCCTTTGAGATGGAAAAAATACTTTTGCTATGAAAACCCTTACAGTTAGATATATTCAATGAATCGGTATTAACCAACAAATCGAAATGGATTGATAAAACAGTGTCTTTGATACAGTCAACTGATCCACTGCTTTCAGATTTTGATCGACTGCTTGAATCGGCTTTTTTTAAGCAAAATTGACCGCCGAAATTGCAAGAGTAAGTGAATGTGAATTAGTTTTACCTGCGAAAGCAATTTTAGATCTGAAACCGTTGTTCGCTCGGTCATTAACAATTCGCGCAAAATATGGTACGATTTTGCCGACGGCATATTCTTCTGAAATATTAGATGAATGCATTCGGAATGACTGACTCAAAAAAAAAACGAATTATCACTGTTAGAAAGATGTCAACTTTTGACATAAAACAGGAAACAAATTAGACGAATTCTCCGTCACTTTTGATTCTGTCACGAAATCAAATCGACAATATTCAAGTGGGATCAGATGGAATAAGCGGAAAAATAATACGATAAGAAACCTTCGGTGAGTAGGACTCATCGACTTCAGTAAGAGCTGCAGAAGCTGACTTAAGATTCAATCCCTCATACAAATCCCCACTTATCGTCCTATTGAACGGCTGGGGTGCCAAACGAGCGACTGAAATTCATTGCATTGTCGAGCAGAAGTTTTTGGTACAGAATGCAACTGTCCATAGACATTCATGAATGAAACTGGCTCGAATAAATTCCGCTAACAAATGAGCTTAGAACTGTATGAAGTCTTTAACTCAACCACTAAAAAGCTCGGAAGAGACCCAAAATTAGCTACATAGCGTAAATGTTTTAAGTATGAAATGTCCGTTTGCTGCTGTGCCGTTTTTCATATTGCTTAACAAATCATTGCTTGAGACTCACTGCCCATTTTCCTCGCGGAACGAACTGGACTTGATTCTGTTTCAGTGAAAGTCATCGCACCGCTGTCACTGGAATCTGCAGCCAGTAATCGTGCTCGGGAAATGCCATCAAGCCGTGAGTATGCAGATTCACTGAATCTGAAACATTTCGATCAACTCAGTGGAACTCCAACTGCTCGAATCAAAAATCATTACCAAAGCAGACGTTAATAACTGGAGAGTAGGCTGCGAGGTTTTATTGAATTCAAAGCTGGTTGTGATATCGGTTGTCAATATTCATCTGTTATATTCATGGCCTACTCGCCTAGCCAGTGGGGTGGCGTCAATCAAGGCTAAAACAGTGCGAACGGAAACGCGAGTATTGTGGCCAGCAACGTTATAAACGTTTGATAGTCTGGCCAATCCAGGTAATCCAGGTAATATTCATAAACATAAACTTGTTCGACTCAAATAAAAAGACCAGAAATAAATGATCCATTCACTCTTCAATTTACAAAAAAGTAGGGGGTGTGGAGCCGGAAAAGAAACTAGACTCACTTTGCATTCACTTCAAGTGGACTCACAACGCAGACATCGGGACTCGAAAAAGTGGAGTTTATGCCTTGAATGGACACTCTCGAACCGCGTCCTTTCCTCGATCGTTCATACAAAGACACTTCACTTTTTGATTCTGCAATGCCACAAACCAACTCGACCAATTCGTTCAGGATTGAGGTTATATTGAGTTGTTTTTACCTGTCCTCTGTTCATATTCGTAGCAAAAGTGTTCGCGTCATTTCAACGGAATTGAAGCTACTTTAACAATGATTTTTTGGGTGAACGGCAGAATTTAATTTTTTAAGGAGATTGAGAAATTTCAATTGAGAAAAGAATTCCATAGTAAATGGCAGAAGATGGCACTGATCGTGAGGATTTTTGAGTATCATTTTGATTCGTTTGTCTCTGAGCTAGTGAAGATGAATTGACATATTTGATACTTCCGTCATATCACAAAGCAACCGTTCATAACCTCTGACGAACTTCAGACAATTTACTAACTCACTGAACAAGGTAAATTTGGAATAAATGAAATAGTTTTTCTACATTATCATTGGTGAGAATTCAGTGGAAATTTAAAATAATTCCTCATTTTTAAACATCTACGTTCCATTGACACATAGAAATAAAAACTTGCTCAATACTTTCTCAGTATGAAATAGTCCTCAGTCAAACACCTCTTACACTTTAGTATACCAAAAACAAGTTCAATCGGAATGCATTTTCAGGACTAATTTTACGCCATGTTGCCACCACCATTCAATTCTGATTTGGGAGTGCGAACTAACTGCATCTCTTCTTAAAATGTTGTGACGTGCGTTGTTATATTTTTGCAATAATAATTAACGGTAAGTCAGTTCGAATCCCTTCATTCGGTGTTATTCAAAAATCCAGCCGATACAAATTTATTCTTCGGATAAAAACAACAATTTAAACAATACATTGCATGTGATAAAAACTCTTTGGCAAAATGAAATATGCATTATTATGGAAATAAGAAATTTTTGACGATTTCAACAATAAAATTTGCGATTTGCAAATGAAATTGCGAGGAGAAAGAGTACAAAATATGCATCAGCAACAAGACGAGATAGTTTTATGCATCATCGATTACGATTTCGGGAATCTAAATGATGAGACAAAAATGCTTGAGTTATTCATCAAGAAGCAGTTTTTTTGTTATCGATGCAATGACAACGATGAGAACGTTCTTATGAGACTAGACAAATGCGAAAGACTTTGTAAAAACATAGTGCTTTGTTAATTATATTATCAAATGTGCGCAACATATTCATCTTTAAAAAATCGCATACAAACAAACGAATGAAAAAAATTGATTTAATTAAGCACCTCTTAAAATTCGAAATGTTTGATTGGCTAAAGCTCAGCAACATTCAAGAATGTTGTTGGAACATGATCAATTAAAAACGAAACAGAATAACAATTAACTGAGCGACGAAGATGAGACCAAATACATTGCTTCCTTAAATACTAAAGAATTGTTTTTAGGTAAAAATTTCATCTCCTATAATCTGCTTGTTGCGTTGATTGATTCGGTTACCCAATTTGGCTTTTAGAGGAGTCGAGTCAATTCGAAAATATTTTCACATGCTTCATTTTCTAGAATCTCCCATCAAAAATTTCCCACTCTATCTCCCGGTTTTCGCTTAGGCCAGTTACTTCATGTATTTGATCTCAAATGGCATTGTTTTTGGTTCTTCTCGGGTGAAGTTCCCGTTTCGAGTGTGAAATAATTTTGAAAACTCTATAAAGCTCTCATACGTATTTTTTCAAAAAACAGTGGCCATCCATACCAAAAACCAGTGGCCATCCACAGAAAAAACAATGGCCATTCATACACATACTATTCACCTTTCAATTAATGAACATCAAAATGAAAAACAATTCAATCCAACTATTTCATAAGACTTATTATGAACGGTGAACTGATAAAATTTTGCAAAAGTCAAAAATTATTCATCAATTCTATTGACCGATTAACTGAATTGACGGTCACATACAATACGATAGCTAAACAAATGAAACTTTTCAGGAAATGAATTGAGCATTTTGGCATACATAAAACAACAACAACAACGCTCGAAGCGTTTAAACTGACTTTAACTCAATTAATCGGAGCTAATAAATTTTCACAAAATCGTACTTATCGAGCTCTTCTTCTCTGTCCCCCTTTCGGAGACCGTAATTTTCCCCTCCGACAGCAATTCTTCCTCCCCCTTCATAGCAGTAATTCAGAAGAAAACCAGAAAATTGAGAAGACCACTACGAAGAATTCATTGAATGTATTAAAGGAATGCATTTTTGCGATTTAAAAAATACTTTGAAACTGCACTTATTACCTAACACTCTAAAATCCTCCTAAAGTAAGATTCCTGTCACCCCTTTCCCACCGGTTCACTACGGGAATCACCTACGTGAATGGAATGAGTACCTAGCCACTGGAAGATACAGACAAATCTTGGAAGATCACAATAAATTATGATTTTAATCTTGTTAACTCTTTCCCAGCAAAAGAATGTTCTACGAGAGAATTTTCAAAGCATCAATGTGTTGCTGCTGCTGCTACTGCTAGATTCACAGAACTGCAGTACTTTTGCTCAGAAAAGCAACCAGCTTAATGACTCTCAACAATTAATCAATTTTACTGACACGAAATTTAAAAATCAAATCATACATTGGGGCGCTCAATTTCTTTCAAGAAACCGGTCAGGCTCAGCAAGTTCACTTTTTCACTAGCGGCATGGCAAATGGTGAGAATCATGCTCGTCAAAATGAGAAGCAAAAACATCCTCATTATCATGCAATCGACTGTGATTTCAAAGGCAAATCCTCAACCGATCAAACCATTTATTACTATATTCGTTTCTACTGTTATTATCACATAATACAATCAGTTTGCTGTTATCAAGACTGGTATATCGTTAATCCGTTGCCGGAGGAAAACATAACATTAACAATGTTTATTGTGTTAGAGAACGTGCAAAGTGAATAAGGTGCTCGTTAGAGTATTGAGCAATAACTTCTATTGATGAAATGATCAGATCTCATAGTGAAGTGAGAAATGTCAAATGGAAAAATAACTGTACATGAATTGCAGCCATAGTCGAATTGCATGCAACGTGCACGGCATAGAGACATTACTGCGGTGAACAATGTTACAATGATGCATAATATAAAAATCATTCCAGGAATGGGGGTAAACATCACACGACTTTCCATCGCATACAAAGCAGTAAAAGCGTTGCACTCCAGTGAGAAACTACCCAAATTTTGAATGCGAACTTACTCATGCACAAGTACGGTGTTAGTATAAGGTAAAAATGTGCATTATTGCTATGAAACCAGCAAAATCCGAGGCATCTGAAGCGTGAATGGCTGTCACAATAGCCCAAGCTTTCGGACGCCAATGCAATCCAAAACATGCATAAGCGCCTTGGTCGCTAATTGTTTTCACTTCTCGGATAATTTCTCCTCCTAAAAATTTCTTCACCATTCCTCGGAAACCAATGATTCATGGGCACCGTTTCTTGACTTTATTTGTGCAAGGAGTGACAAAAATAAGGACTGCAATGCAAGTGGGACAGCAACATTGATACTACTAACAACATTGCAATCATTTAAGATGAAAGGTGAACAGTGAAACGTTTAGGAGCATCAAAATTGTCCTTTCTATGAAACACTATCACATCAAAAATCCACCTATTAATATCAATTAATTGAACAGCTAGGAAAACGTTTCTGATGGTGGTGAAGGAAAGTACGAAGTGTCTGTGAATCTGTTGTTCGACAATGAATCATAACAGTACATTTCCACCTCTTCCATGGTTTCCCTACACCCCACTCAATGCGATTAGTGACTTGCCTAAGCCTCAAAGAAAACCCCGTCGCAACGAGACCATTTCTCAGGGAATGATAAAGATTTTTGCTCGAAAAGTATCGCTTCACTAAGCAATTGCTGACTATGAAGTATACATCCATCGGGTAACTGTGAAGACTGAGTGCATGCTCATGAAGCTGATAAGGAAGAGAACAGAATAAAATGTATGGCGAGCAACGAGAGTTTGGCAAAATCAATTGAGGCAAACGATGACAACAATAACGACAAAACATGAACATCAAAGCGAAATAGCAAGATGAAAATAATCAAATGCGAAATAGATGAAAAATCAAACACGAAACAACGAGAACAAAACGATATGAATAGCTGAAAAGTTCGGAGCAAACGAATCACAGTTTCTTTTTGTTTATCTCCATCATCTGTACGGGTTCTTCGTTCTCGTTATACTCATGCATCCACTTCTATGAGTTTTTCTTTAGAGACAGCTTCAGATGATCGCTGAAGAATTAAACGCCGACTGATCAATAGGGATCATATAGTCCTATAATCAGTCAGTCCTTTACCCATACTGTGGTCAGCAATATTGACTGTTTCACTGATAAGCCTTCAGAAATCCGTCCAAAGTACACCGGTTGGAGTGCGCAGTGTCGAAGAGCCAGAAGATGTTGACGTTTGTTGTAGCTGAGATTGCTCGGATTCTTTTGGAAGCTGCTGCTGTGAGCATTGTTGTGAGGATGGTTGTATTTCTGACTTATCTTTATTATTCTGATCCAACGAATCCTCTCTGGAAGCATACGATGTCCTTGATGAGTTCGTGTCGTCAGCGAACAACAACGGATCAGTGATGGACTCACTTGGAATGATAGCTGTCACAGAAGTAGTAGTGGTCACTGTGGTTGTTGCTGTCGCGGGCGACGCATTAGGTGGTGGTGCAGGCATCGGTTCGCTCAGAATCGGATCACCGAATAGCATTGGGACAAGTGGAGGAGGAGGGGGTGGAGGCGGTGGCAAATAATCGTCAACAGAGTTTGCGTCTTCACGTTTCGAAGTGGGTTCCGGTGGAACGATGGGAACAGATGCCGCTACGAGCATCGGCGGTTCACTCGAGCCCTTTTGGCGTTGATCAGTCCTAGTCATTTCGTCATCTGCCCCGAACGCAGTTGATGTTTCGATGTTACTCATGCTGCGATTTAGCGATAGATGCTCATTACTTTCACTCACAGCGGCGGCTTCGTCTTGGAGACTAAGGCTGTCACATATGGTCGGATCAGGCTCTTCGACTTGATCGTTTTGCAGATTCGGTTCGGATGAAAAGGTTACAACTTTTGGATGCTCAATTTCAGGACTGGGCGGCAGATTGAATCGGACCGGCTGCGTTTGCCGACGAGGATCACCACGACGACCACGTTTGACCAATGCTGAACGTTCAGTGCTAGCCGATCGCCGCCTCAACAAATACTCCAAGATGTCACCAGATTCTGGAGTGGTTGGTGAAATGGAATGATCTTGCGATGAGAAATTCCCTGGTGACGGTAAACGTTTACGAGGTACTAAATCCAATGATTTCCGTCGCTTCAGCGATTCAGGACTTCGTGACTTGGTTCGATTCCGGAGTAAAGTTTCGGACTCACTGCTTGTACCAGCCGCAACCCCTGCATCAGGCAATGTCCGAGAGGCAGATGGACCTTTGAAGGTGGAGAAGCTGGATTCTGGGGTTCCTGCACGGTCGCGTGAAATATCTCGCACCGTGAGCACATATGGAATATCGCCGTTAAACAAGTGACATTTTTGGATGTCAGGACGATCTTCACTTTGCACAGAAATCAACATTGGTCGTTGTAGGGGCTTGGATTCTTCAGATTTTGAAGATGAGGTTTTTTGAGCACTCTCCATTTCACCTTGTTGCAGATTCACCACCGGATGTGCGGATTGTTTTAGCGGAGCTAACGTACCCGATGTGGACGGGGTTATTGAGGACTCAGATAGTGACGTTCCCATTGGACTCATAAGATTCTTGGGTTTGGGTGGAACAACCGGCTTCGGTTTCTTTTCACGCAATCCCTCTGGTGTAACGACGAGATTCTCTTTAGTTATCACCTTTCCAGGTAGGGGACCGATAGCACCATAGGTTTTGGGAGCAGTAGGTACAGATGCTTGCGACTGCCCATGAACGAAGCCCGTTTCACCGTATGCAGAGGACTGATCGGCGGATGTTTGGGGCTGTTGCTGCTGTGAGGGGTATTTCAGCTGACCGTAGATATGCCTTTCGTCCATTCGATATGTATCAGAATCAGGGATCACTTTAGGCTTCTGCAAAACAGCACCTTTTGATGTATAGATAACCGGAGCCTGACGAACCTGAGCTGAGACTGCAGCCATCGGCACTTCCTTTGACTCAGAACGGGCTGAAGCTACTGAAGACGTCGCCGCTAGAGATTCCATAGGTTGAGCTGGACTCCGAAATGTGCTTGTTTCGGTAGTTTTTCCAAGCTGCGTTCCTTGTGATTCCAGCAAACTCGGTGTCCTTCTCTCTTTTGCATTCTCCTCTTCTCGTCGCCTATAATAGCTCTCCAAGTTAACATTGGGACCGTCGATTTCAACTGGAACCAACTTTTTGTGTATCGGATATTCTACCGAAGACGACGGTGCTGATGAAGACGATTGCTGAATGCGTTTCTCAGTGGCTTGAATCCTCCGGCGGACATTGACATCCGAACTTGTTTCACTTGGGTACGACGACGGATATACGCCGATATTCTGGTAGTAGTTTTGATCTACGTAACGGGCGTCTTGAGCTGAACTGGAATACGTTGGCATAGGTCCTTCAGATAAATCACGTTTCATATGATAACGTTGTTGCTGTTGCCGATAAGGATCTTGTGCGAGGGATTTTGAAGAGTGATCTTTTGACGCACTCAAATCTTCATCGTCGGTTGTGTTTGGCGTTGAACGACTGCCGTGTGCGCTGCTTACGATACGTTTGACTATAACATTTCCAACGCGCTTCGTCGTAAAAGTTGTCGCATACACAGAAGGTGTTTGACCGATCACTTCTGATGGCTGTGATGAAGATGCCGTCGGATGCCTCTGCTCATGATCTGACAGCCGATAGGACTCCTCGCTGATATTGTCATATTCTCGAGGACGTTGCTGCATCTCCAAGAAATTATCACCGCTCGCTGATTTAGGTGGACATTCACATTTCAACTCGAACTCCTTACAGACAAGCTGTACATCGGCGCCAAGCACGTTCGGAAGTGACAAAGACATCAACGACTCAACATTGTTACTACCATTAGCGGCATTCCCACCACCAACTACATTTTGCGCACCAACACCAGAAGCAGTATATGTGCTAGCAGCAACACTACTAGAAGCGGCTGTGGTACTAGTTGCATATGCATGATTATGACGGTTCCTATATTGTGACGACGCTGAAGAAGTTACAATGGCCTCACTATCACTGACGGCTAGGTTACTTATACTACTTATATGCGAATCTGCTAGAGCTTTGTATTGCTTGGCTTGTAAAGGTTTTGTAATGTAGGCGTGTTGTAAGTTATTAGATGTATGCCGAGATGCTGAAGAACTCGGGTGTATGCCAGATGATATACTCGTATCAACATCGCTCGAGCACATGCGTTCACCATCGGACATCGCACCACTCGGATGATGAGCACTTTGCGCATGATGCATGTGATGGTGGTGCCGCTGTGGTCGAGGCACCGATGAATACGAGTATGGATCACCGTATTGATAGTAGGTTGAGGAGGACTGAACGGCGCTTGTCGGAATGTTTACAGCTCTAGAAACGCTTCCCGGCCCACTGGAGCCACTTCTCGAACTTCGACCTATGGCCACACCATCGCCAGCCATACTACTACTACCTGCTTCATCCGAGACACGTTGGCTGGCACCATTGATATGAGGCATCGAACCGCTAGTGAATCGACTTGACGCGGAACCATTTTGACGTCGTGGTTGTTGAGAGGATGATGAGCATGGCATACCACTGACAATGTTGATCGCACGATCACTGACGGTCGAATAATTCGGAGTCAAGTTGAACTGTGCCGGACGTGAGAGGCGATCACAACGCGACGAAAGGCCAGGTCTTATTGGCCTAAAATGAATTAATTGATTAAATGCAACTTCAGATTGGAGAAAAATGTTTCTGATTTCAAAAAAAAACGTATCATCGACAATAACGCTTTACCATATTAGTGTGAATATCTCCACTGATTAACTTTGTTCAGGAAACAATTTCAGTGATTAACTCGGCAAAAGAAATGAAGATAATCAATCGAGATTAGTGCTGGTAGAGTGAACAAAAAACCTAGAGAGGTCGAAAATCCAAAGGGGTGCTTCACTAACCTAGTGAAAGGCTCCCGTCGTTTATGATGTTCACGAACATAGTCGATCAACTGTTTTTGTGTCCTTCCATGGTACCTTCAAATTGTATGAATTTAATTATCGAGTCGAGACGACTGTGATTGCACTAGAGCTCAAATAATGAGAAATTATTGAAATCAATCAAGTAGCCATCACAACACATAACGAAGAACGCAAAATTGCCTGAACGAAGATCCCTTGCTGAAAAGACGTGCTTCTTTCGATTTCTTCGGTGGGTTCACTTCGATGCATCGGAAGAATGCATGATGTTCGACACATTTCTTCCAGAAACTCTTGCATTCGTTCCGTCCATCGAACGAAAACTCTATTGTCTCTTTGTAGTACTGCTGAAAACGGATCCGCTAAGTCAAAAGAATCTCCACAATTGTGCTGAATTCCATCTGGCTGCATTACTTGTTATTCAAGCGGAATCTATATACTTTCTGGAAACATGAGTGAATAGTATCCATAGTTATTCCATTTTCGCAAATGTTACTCGCAAACAAGGATAGTGAAACGAAACTGATAACATTCGTCGTCTAGGCAAGAAGTTTAAAACAGCATTACTGAATAAATGAAATACAACACTTGTATGTATCCCATGCACAAGCGCGTGATGCTCATCGACGAAAGAATCAAAACAACTTACATAACTTTCAGGATGCAGTTTGATCAAAAGTTTGCGTCGTTTGAATGAAAGTTTTCGGATTTTAGCCCATGAAAATGTGGACACACATTGCAGCTGATGGAAGACACGAATTCCCATATGTGCAACAGTTAAACTCACGTCAGTACCTTCTACATCCTGAAAATAAATTTGGTATTATAGTAAACTCTTTTGAAGATGACATGCGTAATGCCAAATGATGAATGATTCCGCAATGCTTTTTGTTAAACAATGGAAGCAAACGGATATTGAGCTGTGAGCTGGGTTACTGTTTTAGCATCAACCGATTTATTGACGCTTGATCGAACATGCTGTACAGGTAGAGAAATTCAAAGAAGAGCTCATAAAGAAATACTTTAGCGTTGTGCAGTTTGACCCCGTAGAAATCGCATCGCCTTGCAGTTTCCAAAAGTGCCAGATCGCTCTCACCAGGGCTCATGCCACTGAAAGAAACTAACTCATCAGATCGTTTCTCGTCTCATCTTCTATGTTACCATCGCCAATTGCAATACTCCCTTAGGTATACACATCTAATGATCGACTTTGCTCTAATTGCTCCACATCGTTGATTTAAAGAGAACACTTTGGAAGAAATCAGATGAAATGGTCGCTTACATCAGTTTCATATGATTTTCCATGACTCTATTCTGGAAATCGAGACTCTGATTCGGAAGGAAACGCCCACTGGAAAGGTAACTACTATCCGGATAATCTTCGGCCGAGAAGTCACCGCAATCCGCCTGAACAATGTATGAGGCTAGTAGGGCGGCCGTATTCTCATTGCAGAGCAATTCACCGGATGCAAGATCACGTTTAATTTGTAAAGCCATCAAATACCTGAAAGTTTAGAGCGAATGATTGCTTCTATTTGCATCGTAACTTTCTTAATCTATCACAAGTTGGACACGTGCTCCGCATACCTGGTGTACTCTTCTTCGAGATCTGCCGGATTTGGTGTGTAAAATTTAACGATGAAATAGAATCGTGCATCACTCTGCGTTGCTGTTATTTGTCTCAGAATTGGCTTATCTTTATCCAACCAGCACTGAAATTCAGCTGAATCGTTTTAGTCATTTCAAAACATCAATGCGTTTAGTGACGGGAGACCGACTTTAGTTACTTGATCAACTTGGTTGATTTACTGTTTACTCAAAACTGTTACCATTTTCTCAAAAACGCTCTTTCATCAATGTGTCGAATACTTTGTGCTTTCTTGTTCTTCACTTCTATTCAGCAGTGACATTTGTACCACTTACTTAACTTCTTTTATACTCATATCATTTGTAGGTTTTATGAAACTTTGTTAAGCGTCATCTTATACGTTCGCGCTACCAATGTTATACTTTTTCGATACCAATGTTCTTGACTAAATCGTGGCATTTTTCTAATTGCAAAAAATAAACGAATCTCGAGCAGTCTGATTCGACAAATTCTGTTATTTGTAAGATGAAATATTTTTCGAATGCGGATATTTTTCTTTGAATTATCATTTTTGTTTCATTCTCATCCAGTGTAATAAAAAGTGAAACGATCGATCAACAGATCAAGCATCTTGGAATGTTCTTGCTGTATGCTACATTAATCATTACTCTGTTTTGAATGCAATGATATGAATCTGCAATCGCTGTACAATCGCTACACAGAAAAAGATTCTTTATCGAGAATGTCTGAATATATCATATGTACGTGAAAATCGTTGCTGCATATTCATAAGAAGAAATGTCAACAATAATTCCGAGAAGAAAACACCTACGTGATTCCCGTAGCAATCGGTGAATTCCAAACCAAAATAATCGCTCTCAAGCAGATTCAAATGTCGACAAACCTCATCGAACAACGCTTGTCCGAGTGCTTTATGCTGAAATTTAGCAAAAAAATTTGAGTTTCCAAGAGTGCAATGTGATCTGATCTAAAACCGGTTGAATCGATGACTAACTATAAGAGTGTTTTATTGGTATATCAAATTTTACACTAGCAAAAACTTGGCTATCGTAATCAAATTCTAACTCCTTGTGCTTCATGGTGTATACATTTTTATCTTCATAATAAAATCATTCCGATTGTGAGATTTTGTCCGATATCATATAAACTTCTTCAACCAATTCTCCGAATTTATGACCGTTAAAACAAATGTTCAGCCACCAGGCGAGTAGATTATTGCTATTGTTAGGATGATACTATAGTTTAATATCGAATAAATTTCATATGCTCGGTTTATTTCATGAGAATGATTCAGTTCGGTTAGGCTATCGACTAAACAGCGCAGTAGTGCACGTGTTACGAAGATCAATCTGCGTAATTAAATCGGCTAGAGATAACCAACCCTCCAATTCAGCCAACGCACCACTATGAATTGTACTTGACCCTATTCCGCAATCTTCTCAAACACTTATATCGCCACTAATAATAATAATCAGAATTCATTCTCTTCACAACAATAACTATCATTTTCACCGAACGTAACTGTTTACAATATCGTGCGAATATTTCTTGTAGCTAGAAAAAAGCGACAAATTATGAGGATGGTCTTAAAAAACACATGGAATTCTATCCGTGAAACAATAAATTTTTCATTTCACTACAAAGGCACTGGTAGCAAAACCAAAAAAGCGATTGATAATTGGTAAGAGACTAATTCTGTCTAGATTTTGGTGAATCTTTATGATAGTAAACAGTAAAAGTTAGCGAAAAATCAAATTTTTCTCCCTTTGACCGGAGGATCGCTTCGAGAATATTCATTCACGAGAGATACAACCCCGAGAAACATCCATTTCAAAAAGCTCATTTTTAATTCAACCGCTAAGTCGTTTCAACATTCTAGCACTCACAGTTTTGTTCTTGGCACGAAAATACCATTTAGGGACTCATAAATTCTCCCATGTAAATTGGAATGTCGGAATACATTTCATTCACATGACATTAAAAAATATATCATTTCGATCAGAACACAGCAGCTGTTCACCATATGATCATATGTCATCGCTTTTGATATTCATCCGTCTATCATTTTATTGAGTACACGACAACATTATCATCTCCTATTGATGTGCACAATTGAGAATAAGAATTATCACTAGCATCATCGCTACGTGCACCTATATTAAGCGCACTACTACATTTTTGCTATTCTCAAAGTCATTGTTATCATTTGCATCAGTACGATCATTGCGTTATCGATACTACAATCGCATCATCCTTGACGTCAAGGTAAACCTACTAGCAGTTAGTTCCTCATAATAAAATTTCTCGGCATCTCACGAACCAATTATCGGTTGAGTAAGTGAGTAATGGGTAACTAAGTAATGGTATTGTAAGTGTTTGAGCTGCGTTATGAAATTCGGGTGGTGATTTGCGAACGAGAGGATCAATTAACGAATGAACTTACACCAAGATGGAAGACTCCAACGGAATCATCTAACATTCTCACTTTGATACACATTAATTTGCCGCGCCTAGGATCCATCCCAGGCGGAGGTGGTGCACCAACACCTTTCGGAATCATCACACCTGTTCCGGTTCCAGCCATACCTGGCCTGAAATTCCATCCCTAATTAGTCATCAATTGATGCAATCAGTACGCACACTTGTCAATCTCTCGAATTAGTTTGAACTTGTTTCAATGCATAAGTATTCAGAAATAAACTGCTGAAATTGTCAACATAAAAAAGTGAATCAGGAACATTTGAATAAACTGAATATCGTAACATCTCAAAAAGCACTCAGAACTCAAAACCGAGAGATACACCGAGCTAAAGCCGTGAAATTCATCACAAAGAAGCTGACGGATACTCATCGATTGTTCTTGTGCATGTAAATGCGAAGATAAATGCGTACACATCGACAGGATATTGCATGAGCTAATACCGTTAATTATAGTTTTGTTCAATTGAACGATGGACATTTAAAACGGACACACACAAACTTCGTACAATTCACAGTACAAATCTCCAGAATAACCTTGCTTTATACTTCTGTGAATTCACGGTATAATTTTACATTTTATTTCCTTATAGTGAACCCAAACGCCCCTCCTCTCCGTAACATAATGCAAACGCATATTTTTTAATATACATAATCCTTTGAACCATCCAGTCAATCTGTTATCAAAGCGATATTGCTATCATCATAATTACCTGCTACTGATAGCTTATTTTAACTATTCAACTCACTCTTGCTTCCATATCGAATGGTTGTTTCAGAAAATATCTATTCTATAGTAACAAAAAGTGATTAACGCCGATCAGTAGGTAGACATCACAACGAATAAGATTCAGAATTGTTATTCGAAAATTTATAGCTCATCTAAGTTTTCATATCGATATCTGTACTATAATTACGCGTGTTCAAAGAAGAGATTTTTAGTCCTTGGATATTGAAATACTGTTAAGTTATACCCACGCAGAATTTAGATGATAACGTACTCTCCTCAAGAGGTAATTAACTGCTACGTGATGCAGTACTAATTACAACGTGATGTGAATTGTCAGAGATGATTCACCAAATTACAATGATTCAGAACTAATTACAATTCCCCAAAATTGAAACATACACAAATTGATCGAGCGAAAACACCATGACGACGGGAATATGGACAGGAATAAATGGATTTTAGGGATCAGTTGATAGACTGGTTGGCTTTAAGTTCGAAAGTAGGACCAAACGTGAGACCAAGTGAACATTTTTGAATACTTTAGTCAAAAGAGAAATTCATGCTATTGCTTGACAAGCGACAGATCAATTTTCATGCCTTTTTTTCTCTTTGTGCTCTTATGCAGTAACCATTTTGATTAAACATTTTTCATATGTGGTACGCACTTGATTAAACATTGCAAAGTCAATACTCTTTACTATCACACACAAAAAAATTCTGGTGTTCATTCGGATAGAAATCGAAATCAAATCGTCATCATTAACAATTGGAAATGCCACTGAAGCAGAAATCGTTCCTTGAAAATCACATCGTTTCTTGCCTAAGACATTGTCTGAATACGATTGAATAAACAGTAAATGTGAATGGGACAAAATTTTTAGTCCATTTAACGGAACCAAGTTCTGTTTCCACCTCAACGAATGTTCGCCGTTTTGATGCACATTCCAAGTGGAAACGTTATAGAAATGTTGCTATCATTAGTATCAGTAAGAATACAGAAAACTCTTACAATTAGAGCCTCCTTACTGTTAGTCATTCGCTAACTATGAAGTACATATTTCGATATTTGTTGAATTTGCGAAAATTCTCCCCAACAATCTATTAATCGGTTGCTCACTGCGTTATCGTCGAGTTAATTGAAAAATTCCTCACTCCCATCAACCACCAACTGAGAATGTCCTCGAATAATAACTTCCCTCAAACCGTCAACTGTTGGCTTGAAGAGAACGATTCATGAGGCATTGAAAGAAAACGATACTGATGGAGATATGATAATGGCAAAACGGCGAACTTCAAAGGGCTGAACTCGAAGAATAAATTACGAAATAACTAAAATGGAAAAAATATTGAGACTACTTGTTGGTGAGAAAAAAATGAAACGTTTTGCATGAATGGAGTCGTCGTGAGATGATAGACTGTTACTAAATGAATCTCAAAAAAAAAACAACGATCGTCATCAGATCTTTCCTCAGCACTCACAAACGGACACGATCTGAGTACGATTATGTGAATGTGGAATGCGAATTACAATGATGCCACAGTGCACTCTTTAACGGTAATCCGTTTGCAAAACATCACAATGACATTCTTTTGAAGGCAGTTCGAGACAGAAATATCGCAGACAGCCGGAACTACTTCCTCATTGCATGCTGCTTATGATAATGCTCAAAACAATTATCAGCTAATAAAATGATTAAAGGTGGTTCGAGAAGCTGATGGATAACTCACAAATGACGACTCTTCACTGCTGATGTAATAAGTGATATTTTCATCCCACAATATGAATAATATTTTCTTCACTACTGATGAATGATAATGTTTTCACTTTAGATGTTCGCAAAAAATCTTCAAAATACGCCAGTGAATAATGCTGAAAGAGATAACTGAAACTGGAAAAGACTCAAGATGCTGTCCAATGGCGGTTTACGTCCTATCGATTCAGCTTGTTCCTTTCAAATTGTGCGGATGATTTGTGATAATGGAGTAGAAAGTTCGACTAAATTATCCGAAGCTAACGGCTAAATATCCTAACAACTCGCAATGTTACAACTTGTTAACAATCAAATTCAGCAAATGAAGTGAAAGTTTTGTTAAATAAAATTAGCAACGATGGCATAACATAGCAATTGGACTCAATAAAAATGATAAGAGATTTGTGTTAGCGAATCCGAACCCTAAAAGATATTGCAATCATTCGAACAAGTGAATGATAGCAAACGGTCATCATCAGTTTCTCGCAAGCAACCATCCATCCATCCTCTTCAGATCTCCACTAATCGCATATGCCCACCGTTTCTTCCCACTCATCTCCAACAAATTTGTTTCTTTTTAATCCACTTAGTAATCCTAGACGAATCTCATGCACATGAACGCTTCTAAAAACAACGAACAACACACATATTATATTACACATTTATCCTATGTGTACGTCTCAACCACGAACGATGTTTTTGACGTTTTCGCATCAAAAAATTCAATGATGATTTTTATTTTTCAGTCCTCACTGAGTACTTCTTCTTCCGTCATGCGACTAACCATGCTTGATTCGATGTTGTAATTACACCGAAATTGCTGCTTGAAGGGTTACAACTCATAAGTTAGATCAAATAGCAATATAGTTTTATTGGCCGAAACGTTGAACTTTGCAAAGAACCATCTCTAATTGCGCTCGTAATACTTTGTCAATAAAACTATATTACTATTTGATATACCTGTTACCAGCATGCGCCTTATAAAGGAGGAAACTTTTCAACAATTGTTAAAACTCATAAGTTTATAACTACGATGATAACGAGATTCTCGGCACTTCGAAGAGCAGCTTTCTCAGTACCGCTAGTCCGTTATTACTTCATGAACGATACGTCAACAACAGACATCAAGCCTCACGAGCGAATGAACAACCAAACTGGCGAATGAATCGGGATTCAGAGATGAACGACGTGATTTTCGATAAAAACTGTGATTTCAGTGACAAATCAACGAATGTTTTGAGAATTTGCAAAAAAAACAAGAAAAATGCAAACGAACAGTTGAATGGTATAATGAGAAACATACAAAAGTTCACTTTTTTTGTTTCTCACGGAATGAGATTCTTCCGGTTCGATGTTCACTCGAGATTGTAAAATTTCCATGTGAAATTTGATAAGTACAATGTTTTGGCAAGCATTCTGCAGATACCTCAGAAAAATTGCAGAATAAAACACTGATGATTTGTGAAAGTCGGCATTAAAGCAAAGCACTGAATGCACTTCGTAGAATGAGATTTGCAGTAAAGATGTGCGCCAAATGAATGTGCTATTAGATGTGTTCCGCTGAATAAAAAGGACGAACGGTTATTGGTAGAACGCAATAATACACCCTTCAAAGGAGTACATTCGCATATTGGCCTAGTAACGAGTACATTTCTCAGGATCATTAACGCTCTCGTAATGATACTCATCATCTAATGATTACTTCTTCACCCAACTATATCAATTGCTTTATTGGGCATATTATTAACACTTCAAAAAATCCGTCCACATCTGCCGTTGCTGCTGCTGCACGGTGCTTATTACGTCGTTGAATAGCTTTGGCAAAAAATAATCATTTCTTTGCTATGAACAAACAGCGCTACAGCAAAATATCTTATTTCCTACGCACAAGAGTAGTTGATTTACTTACAAGACCACAGCAGTCTCTTCGAAACATTCTCATTTACATATAGATGTAGAAACGGACTTCCTTCTTTCGCGGATCACATATCGCCTATTCCTCTCGAGACCGACCGTCAGCCCAAATAATCCGTTCCGGCCGAGTGATAATATGCTATGGAGAGTTTAAGCCGTAACGAGAGTGTGGCAGCTAATCAGTGTACTGTCATCAATTTGGAGTGACAATGAACCAAACCTTTGAGTAAATGAAAGACAACAATGCCCATAATATAATGAATTGAAAGAGATTTCAGAATAATAAGTAGCGGTCAGGTGTACAAACGCATTAATCTAATTAATCTCAAGAGGGTTATATTATGATTAATGAAGAGATCGGTGGCTCGCGATAGCGATCGATCTGCAGTGCAGAGGTGAGTGCGACTGAGAGTGAATGTACATTCATAATATAAAATGCGGCTGTAAATATGTTAAACGTTGAATGTTATTCTTCGATACAGATCGGACAGATGAATATGTAAGTGATATGTAAGGTGATACTTTGAGGAAACACCAACATGACAACGCAAATGACATTAGCACTAACAACAACAACTCATTACGTATTAATGTCATCTGAACAAATCAATCACATTTATTGGAACATATATTCTTAGGATGATAGATTGTACATTTCGAGTTTACGAGGATATGCACTATTATTGAGCATATGCGCAAAAATTCTTGATTTTTAAATGTCGAATCAATTTTACGAGTGGAATTTGAACGCAATCACTCAGCAGTGAACCTATTCGGTTGTCATCAAGAATTGACAGTGTGAAATGATATCTGGAAGAATAAGATATGTGCGTGATTGTGACTCTCAAACAAGAAATAACAATGAGTAAAGATCAGAGTTTGTACGGTTAAATGAATGCAAGTCAAGCGCATTTCACTTGATATCGAATAGAAAACGAAACTAACATGGACTGAAACTATATGAAGTACATGAACTAGATGAATTTAAAATGAACTCGATGTTATTCGCAAAGAGAAATCAATCAGTTCGTAGAATTCAAGGGTTGGAGGAAATTCAAATAAACTCGCGGGTAATATGATGAATTTGCAAAACGCATAAAATGCTTGATTCTGCATATTTAAATGTTTCATTGAAATTCATTGCAGCCCAATAAAGTTTGATCAGATTAACATGCGGCGGATCTTTCGAACACTCAACGGATGTAATTTTCAACGGGAGAAGAAATTATTGTTGCTGAACGATATGAATGTAATGCATTAATCGTGTTTTATGTCATCGTAAACCTTGCTCTGCGGACACGAGTGTCTCCAGTGAATAATAATAATAATAATAATAATAATAATAATAATAATAATAATAACAGGTGAAGATGCTGCACTTTATTATGCGTTAGAAAGAAATGAATAACTGTTACACGATACTGATGCGATATGAACCGTATCAACATGAGATTTGCATGATTTAACACAACAATGATGATCATAGATTCATACTGATGAAAACTATACGAATTTGCTTAGGAATACAAATAAATGGTCCGAAAAACGTTCAGAAAACTTTTTTACAATTGCACAAAAAATCTTCCATTCCGTGCGCATTACTCGATAATCATTAGATTTAGAAATAACTCTTCCAGATTATTGAAACTGCAAAAAAATTACCGGAATGGATTAAAAAGCGGCTAACCTGGAATGAGGTAATGTGGATGTATGTTGCATGTCATACATCATAGCAGTTCACTGTCAACAACACCTTTCCACGGTACGCATTCTGCAAATCGCATAATTTTCATCAATTGCTCTTTTCACATATCTCTTATCATTAACAAAACACACGCACATCAATAATACCGAAACGAATAATAGCGCCGACGAGTAACGCAAACGTAATTCGCATAAAAATAACGGCAGTTGAACCTGTGAATGAGCAATAAAAAAACAAAATCGCGATTAGAATAGACGAAAATTTCCTGAAAACAGTTATTTTCTTTACCAAAGTGGAGTGTGGATTGCATAGCTTTCAAATGTAGAACAGGAAACTACAGCAAGCATTCTACTATTACACATTTGATTCACTGTTATTCGCCGTACTCCATCTGCCGTATCGAGAACAACAGTATCTCGTGTATTTCGTTCTATTAGCTAAATTGAAGATTTCAGAAAAAAAAACAAAGAACACATACTTCAATGCTAAAAACATTGACAATGCAAACAGCAATTGAAAGTCATGAAAATATCAATATTAACGTTAGCACAAATAACGATCATGCAAGATATCCATGATAACAGGAAGATTAATAATGGTAACCAAGATAATTTCCAAGCAAGATCTTTGCATTGATCGAGTAAAATAACAACGATGGTCGATCAGATAAAATAATAATAATGAAAATAATAATGAATAATTTACAAACAAGATCTTGCATCGAATAAAACCACAGAATAAAAGCAGAATAATTTAAACGATACACGGTCTGTCAGCAATACCAACGGACGCAAACATAAAAAATGCAAATGAACAAATCGTCAAAATAACAACGATAATGGTCATGAGTGTGTATGAAAACTTATACGAAACTCGATTCTAGTGAGCGATTTAAACTAGAAATTCGCATTGATTTTGGAAAAAAAAAGAAACGTTTTCGAGAAACGCAAAACAAGAGTTCGCCACCTAATCCGCCCATACGATATCAAAAAATTTGATGTATGCAGTAGAACGCCGTCGAGTTTCAGCATTGAAATGTTTATTAAGATGTGTTGTTAAGAAGGCAAAGATGGTTGCAGTGGAGAAGGATTTGAAAATTGAATGGAAAAAAGATGATTTACACTCGAATACAGCAGTCAGCTTGCAGCAACAGCACAATGGGATTGATTATGTTACTGAACAAGACTGACATTCAATTCAATCGAATGATTCGTTATGCACCAGTGAAAATGACTGGATTACATCGTGACAGCAGCCACCACTGAGTGATTCTTGAACGAAACTGCGTCAGAGATCATCGTCAAGAATGAACAGAGTACATCACACTATTATTAAATTTATGAGTCTCTCATAATCAGCTCTAAACTCGAATCAATAGCGCATCAGCGATTTGTCAAGTTACAAACGAAATCGCTCTCATAACTCATTATAACTGTTTCATCTCAGTTCTTGACTGCGTTTCGAAAACCCAAATGAGAGGGATTTTGATACGGTTGAAAGTATTTGACTGAACACGGTGGCTAGTTATGAACGCTGGTGGATAGTCAGAAATATCAGGTATTAATCCATCAAAAGATATGCTCGCTGTGAACATTAGATAAGATCACTGATATATTAAACCGTTTCAATGTCGTACGGATATCTATTCCATCTGCTCGCTTTCCTAATGAATTCGTGAAAATTCATTAATGAGCACATCATAAGTCTGTTTTTTAGTCCTGTTGGAATAGCCGAAAGATCAATATTGAGCGGTGAATAGGGTCAAACATGCTGTGTGCAGAGCGCGAATCATGGATCGTGTTCGAAACGTGGAAACAAATAAAACATTAACGATAACTAGATTTGACGATAAACACCGCAATAATTCATGCATAAAAACACCGTTGTTTCCGTGACTGCTGAAAATTCAATAGGACAGGTTGCGCAATGAGCTGGAAAAAAGAGGAAGAATAAGCACGCTCGCGAATGAAATAATCATGGCGATGATACCAAAACTGCATAGAATATAATTACCAGTCATAATAACATAACAATTACAATCACAATCGTATCGTCTATGACCGAACTGACTTCATGTAATCACTCAAACTGATTGCATGATAATAGAAGATAATGAAGAACAAATCTTCCAAGAACGCATGATACGCAGAAGCTATTAAAATTGGAAAAAATTACGTCGCGACAGCATTTAGTACAGGGAAGTGAATTCCTTTGAGAATTCCGCGGAAAATTTCAACGAATTCTATCATCAGTATGATTTTGAAAATTTAAGTAGCAATTTTTTCAGCACAAAATTTGCTTTTACTTTTTCACTTTCTCACGAAACTGATACACAACTATTATACATGGCTGAATGAATGTTAACGTAGTTCTTTAATAAAGTTGAATTGCTTCCATAAAGCGCACTGAATGATTCGTACTGAAACGAATCTGGTTGAGTGGCATTCCACAAGATATTCGGTCAAACATACGAAGGTGAAGGATTGTCCAGTGAGCAGTCGCCGAGCTGCTAATAATTCGAAAGGTAACTGGATCAACGTTTGAATCCCACAACGCTGCAGTTAGTCAGTCCTTGGTTAGGTGCTTAATGAGCAGTTAGTTAAGAGAGCGTTTGCAATTGAGTTGTTGATTACGAAGCATGTAAGTAAGTAGTAATCGTAGAGCTATAGAAGTGATCGGCTAGTTGACAGCTGCTTAGCATATTGTTTTAGCCACTGAATGTGCGCCTAAGCTGTTGCATCATCATCACAAAAACATCATCACTTGCCTTCATTTATTTATTCATTTCATTTCATTCGCTTAAGCAATATTGACACACTCCTACAAAATCAATCGCACAGAATGTATCGCGAGTATTCGGCGCTAAATAGTTTAAGCCTTTCAGTGAGCCGTTGTAATTTTAAAATAATTCGCCAGCTATTGCTGGATCGAAAGGCTGCTGCTGCTGATAGCAAAAAGCTCACATTCCTCTTCAAACTTTACAATTCGCATAATAAAACGAGAAAATGTTCAATCGGTGCTGCAAAATATTGCATCATTCGAGACATAACTTCATTGTTTGTTTGTTTGGTAATCATTCATTCACGTTAACAATAGTTCGGTGGTCATTGCTGGCGGATTATAATCTGGAGAAAGTAAAACTAAAATTTTCCCTATTCTTGTCTGCGAGTGAGGGGATCGTAAACTGTGACTGAACTCTTCAACGCATTCAAACAAAGGCTCGTAAACGCAAGAAAATGTATCATTGAGTGATATGATTCGACCTGTTCTCTCGAAACAAAAAATGGCGCAAAAAAGCAGCAACGATATGCTGCAATATAATGGACAATCCAAAAACTGAAACAACAATGTGATATTGAGAGATTGCTTTGATGGCTAAAAGAACAAAACTAAATACGAGCTGTTCGTAGGATTTGATCGATTGCCGCTGGCGTTGATGAGTGTCACTGCCATAAATAAACTAATTAATCATTTGGATGACTGATATTAGACAATAAATTATGATCATGCTTTAGTCAGTCATTCATTAAAAATGGCTTGAATTGTGCAGCTTGAATCAATGAGAGACACTTGAAAACAGCTCATAATTAAAGTTATTCATATGTCAATAATTGAGAAGCTGCTTTGACAAGCAATGCTTTTTCTGGCAATCACTGTTATGGCTCATCAACAAAACACGCGAAAACGCCACCCAACTATGACGATTCAACCTCATCAAACAATGAGATGGAAATATGAAAGAGTGATCGATCAACGTTGCGAGAGTGACCAAGAGCATGTCCAGCTTTTTGTTCGTGATTTTCAATCAAATTTGATTCATCCAAAAACTGCTTCTTTCTATCAACCCATTCAACATCAATCACAATCTATTCTCAATACCTAATGGATGACCTCAAAAAGATGTTTTCTCCACTAAAAAACGTCGAAAAAACTATTGGTAATTTTTTTGGTAAAGTAAAACTCTTGGTAATTTTTTTTGGTAAATTAAAACTGTTGGTAATTTTTTCTTGGTAAAGTAAAACTCTTGGTAAAGCAAAAACTGCTTCAGAATCCTGGTAATTTTTTTCAGAATCCTGGTTTTTTAGAATCTTGGTAATCATCATTCATGCGGGTGAAATTTGCCTAGCACATGATAAAACATGATAAAACTAATGACTGATAGTGAGATAATCAAAGCCTAGAGAACGCTGATACGAACAATTTAAACATTTCTAGTACATTGACGCAATCAATTGTATTTGATGAGAACAATCATTACACGGTACCACTTGATGTGTATACGTGCAAACGTTTCAACCAATTAATTGGCTATGAAACCAGAAAACGACTGAGTTAAAGAGATACAGAAGGTAAGGGATGATTGGAACTTAAGGAAAGGTTCATTTAAAATATATATCTCGTTTTTTCCGACTACAATCGACGCATATTGACGAATTCGGAATCAGTGAATCAGTTGAAAATTGATATTAGCTATTATAAATGCATAAAACGTACAGTTGTTTCACAGGATAAGTAAATTTGTGCATGGCATTTTATCAGTATTCATAATTAAGCGTAAAAGTTTTGATTGGAAACCAAATTATGGATGGTGCGAACAAGACATTGTGTGAACTTCACGACGCCGAGTCAGGCAGTCAATAAGTAAGTACTTTATAAATAATGAGTAGTGTGAGGACATTAACTACAAGATCAGCACGTATTGCGCGATTGCGAGGAGTAAGTGCTAAGTTGAGACAGACGGTAAGTTAAGGCGTTCACGAATCGGAAGCATTTGCATAAAACTAAGGCAAATCCTTGTCGCTTCATCGAATCTTCTATACTCATGCAGCAGTCTCCAATCTCAAACGTCATTCATTTATTCTGCTGCTGCGACTAATGCACAATTACAGCCAATATAGCAACATCTGTCAGCTTACATCTCCATAAGTATGTAAAGTCGTGGATATCCGTCACATTCGCTATTCGCGTTCACTCAGCTTCTTCAGCTTAGGGTGGAGCTATTTGGCACTCATAAGGAGGTGGGTGCTCCATTTTGCTCAACCGATCATGATTCGAAATGGGTTACATCTCTTCGGATCACATCGGTTAATCATTGTGGTTATGGTTATTTTAAAGCATTGAGATGATCGCATCTATTATAATTCAAAGCCAATTTTGACGTTATCTGCTGGGATTTTTCAGGGAAAATTGTGCTCTCTGGGTCTGAACCGAGACTATGCATCCTTACTTAAGATTATAGAATTGAACTGGAACCAGAAATCGCATACTCACGTTCAGTGAAGGAGGTGAAGAGAAGCTCTAGATACGTAGTTCCTCATGTCGAAAAATGTGGCCGGCAAAGAAGATGTTTAAAACGTATTGATTGGTGAAGCAAAAGCAATAGATAAATCTATTTCTAAAACGATTACTTTCGCGAATGACATTCGAAAGCCTCAAATAAATCATCCATTCATTTGCTTTGAAACTTTTACTGTCTGAAAAAGCTGCTTCAGTCTCTCGTTCGTTTTCGATATCGATCACTGTCAACAAACCTGACAATTCCTGAACCCAATCGAAAAATATATAATAAAGAAATCTGGATGGCTGCTGAAACTGGAAAACGCGATCAGATATGTGAATCGTTTGACTCGCGAGAGAGCACCAAAAGGTGCCCATTCATTTAACACTTCATTGATGAAGATTCGCAAATAAAGATTTCATTATGGAGTCAGTTCAACTTGAAATGTGTTTAATAAGAAAAAACGTCGTTTTTGGATGTATTCGTCAACCTCAATCTTGATTTGAACAGATATTGATTTCCAATACAATACGTTAAGTTCAAACTTAAAACTACTTGATTTTCTCGAAACGTGAACAATAAATAAGTGGGAAGACACTGAACTATCTGGATATTGCCAGATTTTTAGATTTCTTGCACTGAATTGATGAAGAAAAAAACAGATTCAGAAGGTTCTTCGCATCGTCCGAAAGTGGAAACTAAAACGAGGGCAAACTAAACGGTCTCAGATTTTCGCCTCATTTTCAAGTGTTCAATCGGAAAACTGCTAGGAAAAAATCGCTGACGTGTTGAGTACAAGCAAGAAACCAATTGCAGACTATCATAACTGATGCGGAAAAAATTCGTTAATGTGAAAATATCTGGAAAGGAATGACATGATACGATGAAAGAACACATAACAAATGGAACTAATTTCAAATGCGAACATAAAATCGCAATTGAATAAATGGAAAGAAAAAAATCGCGTGCAACAATTGAAATTGTGGTTCTTCGTTGTTCATATAATGCCTGTCATTTGAAAAAAATAGGTAACGCGAGAATGATGTTACCACGAAATGAACACTTCTTTGCAAAAAAAAAATTCCTAGCAGCAAATTTGGAATGAGATATCTTCAGAATCGTTTGAATCAATTGAGCGAAAGTGCTTCCAGTCTCACTTTCAGCAGATAATAGAAACGATTGTTTCGCTTGAATTGACTATCACTCTCGTCAAATATGACATTGTAATGTGATTGGACGAATTCTCAGAAATTCAATACTCCATTCAGCAATTCGTCTTCGAAGATATTCATTATTTGTGAATGGTTTAAGAGATGAAGTCAATTCGCATTTCAAAACCAAAAAAAAACGAATCGTTCAACGAATAAGCATGTAACACAGTGAATATGACACCGACACGATTGAGGGAGGAATTGAGACTGCGATGCAATTTCTGAAACGCGAACAGCTTGTAAATGGTTTCCTTCCTTCCTTCCTTGTGTGAAATGTACCCATAAATATTCTTTCCACAATTCCATAAACTGACTGAATAAAACGCGTGAAATCGAAAATGTTAACCACTCAGCAAGTGAACGCAAATTGTTTGAAGATTGCGCAATTTCAAAGCTGAAGAAAGCCTTGTTTTGGCCTTGTTGCTTCCTAGTCATTATTGAGCATAAACACTTAAATGGCAACTAACTGACTTTTGAGCGAACGATTTGCAGTATCAAAGGGCAAACGACTAACTTGTTTACATTCTAAGCAATCCAGTCACTTTGGACCGCTGAGTTGCTGGCCATATTTATTTCGGTGATCAAATAATTTGACAGTCTAAAAATCACTCAGAAGTTAGACGGTGCCATTGACGAGCGACAGGAATTTTTGTATTCGCAAACTTCAAATTCGGAATTCTCTTCAGTTCGAATTGAATGAGTTTGTGCCGAAGTGAAAGTTGCAGAATGGATTCAACCAGGATCATCTCGTTCAGTTTTCACTAGAATCTCGATGATGCGACTTTTTAGTGGCTGTCTTGACTGATTGGAAGTTGGCCTAGTTGTCTATTTACTGCAGCGTAGCCACTGCTGACGCTGTACACTCATTGGAAGAATGATGATACTGCTGCTGCTGCTAGCCAAGTGCTTGTGGCCAAGATAGCTAGTGGTGTTTGTTTGGTGGCTGGTCGTAAGCTGAGGTGTAATGGCCCAGCTCGCTAGGAGTTTGCTAAGTTAATTGGCCCGGTTCAAACGAGACAAACGAACACGCAAAATGATGTGTGTGTATGTTTGTATGATGAAGTCTGCTTCTGCTCAATGAAGCTGTGAAGCATTCAACGAATGTGTGTGTACGTATTATGTGTCTATGAAGCTAATGCTAACAAGAACAAGCAATGAGACCGCTGAATGTGCTTTTTCTATGGCTAGATAACGTAGAGTTTGTACGGCAATATTGCTAGAGCTGTGTGTGTCTATAGGGCATTCGATTCCGTTGGATTTCAGTTGATTTCTTTCTAGTATTGGTTCATTTCGTTTATTCGCATTCACTCTTCATTCATTTATTTATTTTCACGCCATTATTTCGTTCCTCGATCGATTATTGTCAATCCTGGCTTGTATAATGAAAGTTAATGATAATAAGTAACAGAAAGATCAAGGCTAAAATCAAGGCTAAAACAGTGCGAACGGAAACGCGAGCATTGTGGCCAGCAACGTTACAAACGTTTGATAGCCTGGTCAATCCAGGTAAAAAGTAGCAGGAAGAGCAAATTCCAAAATAAAACATCACGGATCAGGCATAGAATCTTGAAGAGTTAGTTCTCCGAAGCGATTGATTGCTAATGATTTCGCACACTCATTTGTTAATGAATCAGGAAATTGATTCTAAACTGATTCTAAGAGTAAATTGATTCTAAGAGTACCAAATAAGTGTATTTAGAGGAACAACTGTGCTAGAGCAGCACGAACCGACGTGGATCAGAGTGAGTGAACAAGATTGTTTCTATGAATCTGTTTTTGCCAGAATTCGTAATGTTTTCAGCGAATTGACTGCAAATGATTTCACAGAATGACTTCAATTTGACTGCAAGCATGGAATTTTGCAAATACTCGCTGAATGTAAATGAGTAAAAGGAAAGCATTAAGCAAAGTGCATTAGCAAATGAATTAAAATTGAGCACATTTGACAACGTTAATAAAGAACAAAACACAAACGAGATCTAGAAATCGAATTATAATGCATCCAACAGAGTTGAATTAGCGAAATGAGAATTTACGCCACTTAAAAGTTTCCCTCTTCGATTCCATTTCAGTCTTTCGATGCTGTTTATTCGATGCTGGTTCCATTAAGTAATTAAATTCAGCCAACTTCATGCACACTCACAAATGGTCTTTTCGATCATTCGGAAGTGAACTGATCATTTTGTCGTGTTACTATTAGGAGAGGGAACATACTTTCTGCTAAGTTCAATGACTTTTTTGTTGAAAAAAACGCCCGTTTTCGTTCTGTATTGGCAATAATTTGGATGAAAAATTAAACTCCTTCATCAGATCTAATTGGTTTTTTATCTTGGAATGTTCAATTTTCAGTGGAAATTCTCAAGTGAAATGAAACATTGCAACACTACAATTCAGGATTTGAAATGCCTTAGTGAACATCAAGTGATGTGATCGAAGGAAATTTGACTTTTTGGTCGGTCTTTCATAACATACCGTACTGCACTGCGATAAATACATGCATTAAACGGATGCGGCGATGACGGCAAAGGTATGATCGTGTCAATATCCTGATGCTTTTAAAATAAAGGAGAAGTTAAATGACTCATAAATAACGAATTAAGCCCTAAGAAGAGCGTGAATTAAACAAGTGACGAATGCGAACTGAAATTAAACGATGACTGAAAATCCTGTAAATATTTCGTCTCGAATATCAAAGAGAGACGAACGTAAAATTAATGATATTGGTAATAAAAGCGATGCATAAACTCGAACTGAGTTCTAATTGCTGAATATATAAAATTTAAAAGATAAAGAATGCGATGTGAATGCGAATTTTTTTTTTTGTTTTGGTTTTATGCGTTCATTTGTATGGATCGTGACGTGTTCTTAGCCACTAATGATAGCGATGAGAATTCAGAAGCAGTGAAATTAGTCATTTGAACAATGCATAAACGAATTCAAATTAGTCGTCTGAACTAGCGCAAAGCTGCACTTAAGAGATACACTATTAAATAAAATTGCTTTCTGCGTGAATGATAAAGTGTGCAATTACACACAATCATCATCATTGATAATGCAAACGCACACAAACTACCCTCACAAAAACTGAAAATACCTCGTAGCCGAAGAAAATGCGAACGCTTCAATCGAATAAATTAATGAATTCACTGTGATATTGAGAGATTATTGCTACTCACCGAATTGTAAACAAGGGAAAACGATCCAGACAAAACAATCTCTGGAATTAACGTCGATAAAAAGAAGGTGAAAACGTTATCCAAACAAACTGATGAATTTTTAAGAGCTGAGATCAGTTTGCAAAGTGTGGAAAGTACACATTCGAAAGGAACAGTAGTTTGAAAAGTTCTTATGAATTGTTTTGAAAGTATCAGATCGTTACGAAAGAATAACCGAAGGTCATTCTGTCATAACGATCAGTAACTACTAGTTAAACGAGCAGATGAATGAATGAGCTCGATCAAGCAAATTGTTTCTTCTCGAGGTTTTTTCCATCCAATGAGATTTGAGTCATACAAATTTAAGTGTTTAATCGTAATAAAAATTCTCACTAGCTGTAAGCGAAAGTATGATCAGTAGCAAGTTATTTCGAGCAAATTGAAATGAAGCAATTCGATTAATCGCTTAAATAAAGTGAGGAGGGATAACACGAAAGGCTTGTGGTCACAAATGTGGACAAATGACACAGCAGCATTATCATTGACACTGGATAATCCTTTAATTCCATTTAAGAATCATCTTGTATCCCCAACGGGGGGTTAATATCCAACAGTAAACAATTCGTTTCAATGGTTTGTCTCTCCTCTATGGGAATGCCAATCAAGCAAACGCGACTACGAAATCTCGAAATGATCTCCATAAGTAGTTAGTACTCGCACTTGTTTACGAAACCGAATGATTTCTGCGACATAATCACTGATTCATTTGAATTGAAACGAATAAACTTACGAACAAATGTCAACAGTCTGAGAATGTGGCTCATTGTTGTGGTCAGTAAAAGTGAACTTGGGTAGCACTGCTCGGCAAACAATAGACGAAACGTCTCCTAATGAAACTTGAGAAAGCGAGTTGAGTTGAAGCATACCAATATGAAGAGGCAGATGTTAAACAAAAGAAACTGCGACAAGTGAAAGGTATGTTCTCAAAAGGTTGAATAAAATAAGAATAACGTTGTCGTGAAGTAAGTGCTGCTTTTGCATGCGTTCAGTGCGGAATGGCTAAAAGTAAACGTTAAATAGCTTTGTGACGGTGTATTGCGAGTGGATGGATGGATATTGCATTGGGAAATGCACTTGAAAAGTTACAAAAAAAAATTTATGCACACGAGTCCAATTCAAAAACAACTAAACCAATGAGTAAATCCCAAACTAAGTGCTTCTTTTGCATGTGAGCGTGAAAGAAAATTTTCAGCTTTATTACATCTGACAAGGCACACACACCGATGCATTATTCATGCACATGACAGATGTGACCGAACGAACGTGTTGCTTCTATTCAAGAACTTGCGAACAAAAGCTCGCCTAAAAGCCTATATCTGAGGAGCACTGAATTTGCTGCAGATTAAAAAATTCAGCAACAATTTTTTGAAATATCAAGAAAAGCGAGCCAAGCATTGAAGACAATAGTACTGTTGGCTAAAATAGAAGTCTTGTTTTCTGAATTCGGATAATAAATACTCCAAATACAGACAAGTGATACTATAAATCTAAAAGCTTCCTTCGGCCAAAAACTGCATTCCAGCATTTCACTGAAAAGCATTTGATAAAGGGAAACGAGAGCGTTTTTGTCCCCGCGTGACATTTTCCAGTCAATACAACTGAAGACTGCACAAAAATAAGCAAACCCATAGGAACGAAATAACTGATGAAATACCAACGAACGATAACTAATATATTCCGATATCATTCTCAAACTTTCTATGTTCGCTGATGAATTCGTTTATGGAAATTCAACGTCCTCCCAAGAGATTTATGAATTGCAGCAAAATGAAATGTAATTTTCAGCCAATATATATTCCTTCGGCAAGTAAACTTCCATGTTTTCGTGGCATGATCAATTATTAATCGATGTCTTCGGTTGCCTCGAATCATCCCACTATCCAAGCGACATAGATATGTTGCTTTTCACTGAAATGTCAGTCGATAAAATATGAGTATCGCTCGGAAATGAGTTTCAATGATTCGTAATGAGCGATTGTATGACCAACTGAAGATTATTCAAAATGAATTCGATTTGTAAAATTAAATAAAAACCATGAATTGTTGCTGATTTGGATAAATCTTATGATTATTCGTACGAGTAAATAAGAAATTTGAGAAGAGCAATAGGACTACGTTATTCATCCAGTGATGACATGTGCTCTGTCTTGCACGTCACATGGAAAGTGTATAATTAATCGTTCATTACATCCACTATTACTACTATTGTTATTACTGCTGCCGCTGTTTCAATTAACGACGCGACAAACGTTCACTTATAAGACAGCTCTTACGAGCGAATTGTCTTTAATTAGATGTGGTTATGCAATAGAGATTGATTGTTCCAATAAAAACAATGAGCAATTAACGCAAACAATCGTCAAATTGTTAATTCAATTAACGAACTCAGAAAAACAATTACAACGGTAATAACGCATTAATTGCTTTATCTTGATTTATGCGTTTCTCAGTAATATCAAAAGAAATTGAAAAACATTCAGAGGCGAGAGATTAGGTCGAAGTTGAAAAGCGTTCAGACATGAGCGATTCCTAAAGCAACGGACGACATGAAACCTGTCGGGGAAAGGAGACTTGCGTCTAGCATTTGAAAACTTTTAAATGGAGTGGGCGCACTCGCTCAAATTTAGGAAATGGCTTGAATTTGAGCGAAAGCTGTATTTGGGGCATATCGCTTTATAGGTAAGCCGTCTGCAACGAATAATTGCAACGAAGCTTGCAAAATGTTCACAAGCTCATGGAATATGATGTTAGAATAAAAAATTAATGAAAGTGCAGGAAATTTTTCGCTCAAAACGCTCGGAATCGAATCTATTTGTGATGTTTTCATTTGAAAAAAATAGAACAAGAAAAACTGTCTCTGATCAAAACTCTGACGAAAGATACGCGTTAGAGTGAATGTATTCCCTGCGTGAGACAAAATGCTACTCATCACAAACGGAGATTAGTGCTTTAATGACCTTTTTTTTCATTGTTTCATCTGATGTTCATTTCATCGTAAATTCGAGTCAGTGAGCAGTTCTCTCTCTTAATTCACTCACATTTTCCACCACAATCTGCACTCGTTTACGAGAGAATTTAAGTCGTTATCCTTCCTGTCTGTGTTAAAGAACGTCTCCTCACATTACAACATCATTGATGAGTCAGTCACATTCCGATTCGTTTTTTAATGTTTCCTAAAAGTGCATCATAAAATCCGTTAAATTCACGGAACAATGAGTACGCAACGGTTTTACGAGTCAGTAATACATTCTAATGGTAAGGTACAGCAATTAATCGTTGAAAACGAAAACATTTCCGCTTCAAACAAATTACAGATCTTTTTAAGTTGCTCTAAGGAAATAGAAAGGACACACGATGATTCGACGTTAGTATTGATGTCATAGTTTATTTCACGATATGACAATACAGCAAAGTAGCATGAGCTCAGCAACGTACAAGAAATGATGACAACGCAACTCATTGGTTTTTGTTTTGTTCAAACAGTCACAAACAGGAAAAGTCTGCAGTTGTACAAAGCACAACCTCAACACCAGTCAACTGCCCGTCCGGGTGAATCACATTAAACCACTCAGTTATTGGTACCACTTCCTCTTTTTTGTATTTATTCAGACAGAAGAAAGCAGCAAAAAACGACGATTCAAGCATCAAAGACCTATCTGAAAGTAAACAAAAATCCGCTTGGCAATAGCTTCAAACTAATAATTTTCAGTTCAGTTTCATCGTCCTCCATTTGAAATCATTGATGTTGCCAGTCTACAAGGAAACAAGACAATTACGTCGTCCATAAGGACAAAGACTTTTAGTTTCCGCGCCAATACAACAATAATTCGTTGATGTTTCTCATCACTACTGGAAATAGAAATGAACAACTCGAAAGTGTATCGTACGACGGAATCTCGCTGTCAGTTTCCGCTGGCATTCTTTGAACCGTTGACTTATGACAAGGAATAGCAAGAGTTCTCGAATGACTCACAGAAAATCGAATTTTTCATTTCGTGACTTCACGAAATAAAGTTTTTTTCGGGTTTTGTCAGTAAAATTCTATTCATTGGCAAAGCCCGCTTCGTTGAATCAAATTCTTAAGTATATTAAAACATCTACATAAAATCAACCACTCCACAACGTTTTCGAAAATCCCACACCTGTGAATGAATTACTTGAAATTCGCTAACAATAACGTATTTCAAGTAACTAGGTATTTTGGTGTTTGCTGGGTATCGTCGCTCGTTGATTCCAAATTTTAAAATATTTGCATTTCAAGCGGATAAAACTAAAGTTTTAAATGCTCCCTTACAATGATTTATAATATCCTCATCACAACCGCTAAATCATAGAAGAATAAGCTAGAATATCTAAACGCATAGCGTAAACACAAACGTGACGGCTGTTTCCACCCATAAATAGAATGAATTCATTCTGTGACATATTAAGCAATGCATTTGCACTTATCCTCAGCTATCATATTAACGACGACGCATTTTGTCTATCTCATATAGACGACCACTGAAAATGAGCAATGATCTCGTTTGATCTCCTTTCAGTATGCGGATCTGTATGTATTTCTATGTGCAAAATTGTGCGAAATTTCGAATCATTCGTTTGTTTTGGGACTATTTATTATCAGTTAATGCCTGTCAACCACTTATTTACGCTCAGCATTCGAATTCAATGTGGCAAAGCGACAAATTGTCCAATTACAGCAATTATAAGACGTAATTTATTGTCGCACTGTCGCAGTTTCCACTAGACTGCTTGAACTTTATCACAGCTTCAACGAATTATTCTATCGTTGATTGAATGCCACTGAACTATAACATAAAGTCCGATATTCCATACGGCAAGAAGAAGACAATTTCACAGGCATAACTTCATCAGTTCACTTGATCGTGCTATCAGTGACCAATGAATGGGGGTAATTCACGTTGCACAATCGGATTTATTGCGAAAAAGCATCCCCTCAAAAACAAGACAAGACATATGGCATAAATCCATTCGATATTGCATATTGCACGAACAAAACGAGTGGTAGCTGTTGGACCGAAGTCGTCGTCAGCAAACAAGCTCTAAATTCTGATCTGAATCGCATCTGATACCCGTATTTTTAGAAAGATGAACGACTGAACGTGTATCTGCTTCCATGCTTCATAGCTCAATGATTATTCATGATGAATATCCGTTCTCCTAGCTACAATTTACGTTCTAATCACTCTTTATGAATAGCAGTTCCTAAGATTAAACATCTGTTTCTCTTCAGCCGTGCGCTTTTAATCAAATAAGTTGCTAAAGTTAAAAAACGAAAAAATTTCTAGCACAAAACTACCAATGAGTAAAACTTTACGTTTTTTTGTGTTGTTCCAATGAAGAATTTGCAAATTCAACCTGAACGTTTCGATGCGAGCAACGAATGCTCGAATACTGACGATAGTTATGTCAGTGATGATGATGGCAATGAGGAATATAAAGCTATCTGAAGAAGCAGTTGTTTGAAGATGTGAGAAGGTAACGAATGATACTGACGATAAAAGTGGCAAGAAGTGGCAATTAAAATAACTAGCGCATTTTTGCAAATGATTGTGTGCAAATAGTGAAGATGAATTAATCTATCTCATCGACCTACACACACACCGCAATGCTAACAGCAGCATCTCCTCAAATAGAATCTAACTGAACTGAAGCTCGAATAAACTTCTTCCGAGATGAAGAGCAGTGAATAGGAACGCATACATTTTGGCACTTTTTGAGTGTGATTGTAATACTGTCTATTTATTTTTAACTTAATAGCATTATTCATCCAATGAATTAGTGCAATTGAATGTCAATCAACAATAAAATAATTCCGATTGTGTCCTCTAAAATTCCGGTTCTACGTAATCCATCAATACGTTGAATAAACTTTGCACACACCTTTGATCACCTTTCTGAATGCATTGAATCACTTGCGATAAACGCTGTTGAGAGGCAATTTGAGAGCGTGATTTGGATGTTTTGAAAAGTCAACTTTCCTTGTGCACTTGGCTCTGTGGTTCTCAATCTCAACTCGCAACGTCTTTATCAAGTTGAATAGTACATCCATTCACTCATACGTTTAACAGTGACCTGCATCTCCGATCACGGTTTCCATCCTGAGCGATCGAAACCAACCACAAACTCAATACTCTCCTAAGCGGATTTTTGGCAAATTTTATGGGAATTGTTTGGTAAACATTTTGAAGATGAACATACAGAGTGAGTGATCAGTTTCTGATCAATTCACTGCATTCGTACAGAATTGAACAGAATGAATGGTGAAGTGTTTGTGGGCAATAGAAAATGGCTTGGTCAAAACAACATTTTGGAAGATCAAGAAAGTAACGGTGCTGTGAGCTTGGGGCAAACTGACAGAATATGGCAAATAAGATGATTATGAGGAGGAGTGGAATGCCACGGAATGCGCTCTGAATCAAATTCGAATTGATGGCGAGTAAATTAAATCAAGCCAGTAGTCAGTGGCTAGCATATAGCTGCTGCTACAATTTCGTCTTCATTCACTCACATTTGCATTCACTCGTACGCTTCTTTCAGCAGCATCCCGTATTCTAATTTCGAATAAATTTAGCACTTATCAACTGCATACATACGCATAATTCACTTTTCGCCATTCAAGTACAACATGCCAATTTGTTAGCATCCAATACCTCAAGAAGCCTCTCTGCAATTTACTGCTATACTTTCACTAATGCGGGACACGCACTGATCAAGTCTTGAAAATAAATGTTGCCTCATCTATGTGAAATTTCACTTCAGCTGCAATGGTTTATAGACACGAATTCACTGCAATTACGAGACTGATACACATGAACCTTACAAAACAACTTGAGTTATTGAATTAGGGACAAATGTTTACAACCTCATAGGTGTTCAGGAATGTATCGCAGTGACGAAAAATATGTCGCAGAAGGGAAGAGTCTGGACGAAATCTTGCGATCGGGGACCTCGAAAATGCAGTGGCCTCAAAAGAGTCGGGCATGAGAACCCTCGTCACCCACTAGTTTTTAGCGTTTGAGTATGTATGGATCCAGAAAAAAAATCGAACGAGGCTACTGAAAACGCAATTACCGTCAAAATTCCGCGTTTGTTCGGAATGAATTGAATCGTCAAACATGGGAGAAATATGAAATGATTAATCAGTGTCAAATATGGCATTCACAACGTGATTGACTATGCGCTTATCTAAACTCGCAATCTTCATAACTGAGATCATTGATGCCCTATCAGCAGAGCGTCTCCGGAAGCTGCCAGTTCCATGAGAATTTTTTCATCGTCGGAAGGTGAACGCATTCGATGAACACAAAAAAGGATGGACATTTGTCCTAATGGCAAAACTCATTCATCATCACATTAATATATTCAATTTGATCGATTCTAAGTTACGCTTACTAGTTAGCAATTAATGTCAACGACTGCAACTCAGAATCAGAGAAGAATTCATTGCGAGCAGTCTCACTAAAGTCATTAGCTTCATTGCTCTTATCAAGATGCCATTTCATCTTTTTACAATAATTAGAGCTGACAATAAGAAAACACTATTTCCCTCCCGCTCTAAGTAAGAAATTACTATTTAGAGCAAAGTACATCATCTATCGAACAGAACGAGCACGTTCTGACTGAATAAAATTACTATCAAATTGGAGTACGCATACGCCGGACAAGTGAAAATAAGCGAAATAATATAGCTGGAATAAGAAAGTGTAAAGAGGCAATAGTGCTGTGGCTGTGGCATCGTCATCAGTAGTAGAGCCTTTGCATTAGTGAAAGCATCAAATTGGCTGTGTTCACTTGGACGTTAGCTTGAATGCGTAGTATGTAATTTATTTAGGCGAACCACCGCAAACCGAAAGAAAGCATCAGCTTTTTGTTGGTTGTGTACCAAAATCGATCAATAATTAGCATCTAAATTCAATCGACTGGTACCAAACATTTCAATTATGTATTCAGTGCAAATATTGTAATTGGCATCACACACACATATCATTCGTTCTACTCGAAATTTCGTCTGCTTCCATCGAATTTCCATAACATTGAATATTAACATACTGCTTACCAAGTCACAGCGTCAATTCATGGCATAGCTGAATTTGGAAAAAAGAGCGAAAAAATTATGTCAACAACAGCTTTCGAGCAATCATTCATTTGGGAGCAATTGAATGGAAATTTCCAAAGAATTGTATTGTAGTATTTCCGTGAAAAGCCATTAACATCACAATGACATAATGCGATCGTTTGATCAATTAGTAATGTCTCACAATCAGTGATTCACATTTAAATAATTCTATGGATGTTACATTAGGTGATGCATCTTTTTGTTTCGATTCAAGCGACCAAAGTCGAGTCATTTTACAACTGAACGCATAAAATGTTGTGTACAAATTTTACGAGCATTCGTTTTAAAATGATTGTTACATGGCGTTGTAACATTTCACATCACTACTATATGATTTCAAAAACAGCACATACTCACGTTCACATAAGCTTAACAATACATCCAAAATCATTTCCAACATAACAGAGCACGTTTGGCTCGTAATTATCTTTCTCGACCGATCGCTCTTTCACATATCATCTATCCCTTTCACTGGACTGTTGCAGTTCAAATAACCGTCTCATAAAAATCGGCAAAAGGGATAATCCCATATCGCAAGCATAACAAGCTTCTCGAAATGAATCTATCAAGTTGCTTTCCCACAATCAGCAAGAATGATTTGCTTTTCATTCAAATGAAGTAACATTGCTATTTCATTGGATGTGGAATCGACTGCCGAAATTCGGAAACTCAAACGGAAAATCACGTTTCAAAATTGGTCAGTAGTTGATACAGTAGTAAAAATGAATTTAGTCAGCTTGCGGTGGAATGCGCAGTGGAACTTGATATGATATTTTTTATTCAGTTCTCAATGATAATTTGATGATAATAGTAATCGGCTACTTGGCATATAATATCTTCACACAATACTAATTCAAGATGATTGACAATGATGAATAATAATTGACAGTCACGACGAACAATGAATGATGAATTATAGTACTTCACAATAACAATCATGATCACTATGACAAATGAATTCTTCCTTGATATATGACGTTACGTCGTGACGATATAGCGCATATCTTTGCGACTACAACCATGAATCAAGACCAGCGACTTATGAACTGTGACTTACAACCCTGATCCTTCGTTCCTTTCTCCTTAAGTACTTGCATCCCCCATCTGTCCCGGAATTCGTCGGCCACAGTTTCCCATAACATTTTGTTGTCGTTCAGCCATCGCTCCTGGGAATCTTTCGTCTTTAAGATCTGAATTGAAGATATTAAGTACTTTGTTTGGGTTGTCTTCCAAATTCTTGAGATTTAGATTTTTATGTTTTGAGCGTGAGGTGCTCGACTTGGTTACACAGTCGAGTGGTGATATTATGAATATTGCCATGTTGTGAATAGACAACAAACTGAAAAAGTAACGAATTGCCCCAAAAAAAGTTTTTGTACTGCAAATCGTTTACGAGAGTGATTTTTTTCAGCGAAATATTTAATTTAATTTTTGCTCTGACCTGGTTTTATTTTCTCATGCACTTTACCCATCAAAAAAGATACGTTCGAAAAATACGAGTTCATTGATTCGATCTTAAACACTGTATTTACATGATCACTCGTGATATTGGTCATCATCGTAAGTCAATATACCTAACAAACACAATGCATGAATTAATTTGTGCCTGATATTCATTACCTTGTATTTCTTTATCTCGTAATAATGCTTTCATGACAAATTTTCAAGTGACCTTAGCAGCTGTTTTGTTGGACCGATGAATAAACTCTAAATTCTACAACGAATTTGCTCATCTGATTAAGTTACGATCGCTAAGTGCAGATGCAGATCATCCAGTCAAAACTCCTTCTGAAGATTTTATAACATTTGCACAGGTATTTGTAGCAGATATAGGCCATAAGCCTTTCTAACTGCTCCCTTCCTATCCGCATCAAAAATTTCATTCGACATGATTATTTGTTTGGTTCTCATTCTGTCTTTAGATGTGCCGTATCGCCAGCTCGTGAGACTTTTTTATCCCAGCGAACCATTGTCAAATTCGTGACCCTTGACCGACAAAACGAACTGCCCCATTCATACGATTGATCACTCGAACGCATAACAGCCTCGTTTCTCTTTGTTTATCTAGTCGATCGCCTGTATTTACATTGTTTTTTCAACGAGAAAACTGTTGATGAACATCACATCGAAATATTTCAAATTCAGTATGCGATCAACATTGGAATCTTCATTGGATTGAATTCAAAGTCAATCGATTCCAAGTAATCCGAAATGCCAACTCATAAGCACTGTCATAAGTTGCTTTTGCAATTCATCCGAACTAATTTTCTGATTTGGTCCAATCTTCGCGTGCATTGTTTCAGTAGAAGTTTGATGATTTTGTGTAGTAATCCCTTGAAAATTGGGTGCTTGCCCTACGTGAAATGTAAGATCATTCATTGAAATTTTAATAAGTTTCGAGCACAAACATTTTAAGTGACAGTACATGATAGTGTGAAATGCTTGTATTGTTGCTGAGTGTACCTTTCAGATCATGTGCTTACGATCATGTTAGATCATATTAGTTCGTCAATAGTAAACAACTTCTGCATTTAATCAACAGTAACACATCAAGTTTCACATCCTCTGCGAAAAAGATTTTATTCACTCAACCCGATCTATTCGATGTAACGGTTACCTGCTTACTCGTACGAATTGGTGAGGTCGAATTCACTGCAATACTGCATCAATGATGCCACAAACATTGAGATGATCAGAACGAAGGTAGACGTGAAATATAAAGCAAGCAAATGCACGTTGAATGCCGTACATCCCACCGAAGCAAGTTTTTGATAACTTTAATCATAAACCAGGCAACAAAAGTACAACATTGGGACTACTGTTTCTAGTGTTACTTGACTACTCTAGATCAGTGGTCTGCACGCTCAGTCGCTCCATTAATCCCTTTCATGGTCTGACAGACTGTTATTAAATTCCCTCCCACTCCCGCTAAAATATTTACTTTTTCCACGCATAACTTCAGAACTAATTTTTCGATCTCTTCCACTACTTCCTGACACCCCCTATTGCCCGAAAATGGGTAACTTCTACCTCCCCATATGGGACCCTTGCCCTAGACGTTGCAGTAAACCACAAATCTTCAACATTGTTCCTTCGCATACTATCACAACATAATGAAACCTTGAATTATCACTGAAGTCATCAACCGAAACAGTGTACAGATCATTGAATGAGTCAAGTGCTGTTGAAAAAAAAGTGCTTTCGAGAGCACGATAGATTTCAACGATAAAAAACATTTCCAGTGATATTGCTCATGAGCATGTCGACAAATGAATCTCAAGGATTTGACGTTTACTTCGAATGCTTCAAATGAGATTCACAATCAAGCCAGATGACTGCCTTTTGGTGTATGTCAATTTGGAAGTGAGTTGTTCAAATAGCTGCTGAAAAGTGTGACTCTATTCGATTGATCAATGAACATGGAAGATTAGGAGATTGGCTGCGATTATCGTTTGGTCTTGATCGGCAACGAAACTCATCATGGAAATATTGAAATTCCTTCCTTTTCACGTAATTTTTCTTGGTTCATATATGAGTGATAATTGAATAGACCTCTACGAATTTAGGGTCAAGAACTTCATTTATTTTATTTTATGATAATCATAACCAAAATTGATGATGAGTGTGCGCCACAGAATTGTTGGTATTTAAAATAAAATTATTAAAGGGGTAATCACAAGTGTCTAACAAATGCATATTTTTCGCTAATACAATTGAATGGCGTTCTAATTTTGAATTGAAGTGACGCGATTTTCTTCTAATGTAAGCCAAATTGGGTCATTTCTTTTTCAAGGTTACCCGCAGTGAATATCTTCATAAACGAATCTCAAACTTTCAATAGATAGTTTTCATTATCCCCGAACCAAACTGTTCATTCGACTATCTATCTACCTTCACCAGATTATAAGCACTCTTTTTTGCTGATCTCGATTCCTGTCAAAGTTTTTCGAACATTCCATCGCATTATTATAATCTTCTTAATCTGCTTAGAATTTCCAAACGGATTTTCAGTGTAACTCTTCGACGTATTATTTCGTTGATCCGTAGTAGACATCAGATTTCGTATCAAGGTTCCATTCAGTCTCATTGCTCTCATTGCTAATTATCAAGTATTTCCATCCAGTCACAACCATGATCCTTTGAATTTCCATTATTCAATGCATACTAGACTCTTTAAGAGTCCTCATAATTCTTGTGAATGAGCCATGAACCATCGACCTGAGACTTACATTTTCGAGTTTACGTGTGGCTTTATAGGTCGTTTGTGACATCTTATAGTAAGGCTAAGTTCGCATCGAGTAAGAATTGAATCATGAATTTCATAATTTAAACGAGGACAACATAAATTATTATTACATCTTCAGTATTGTGAACTTAAGAGCATCATTGCCGTCTTGCATCAACACTTATGAATTCATCGTTGCGTTTGAGATTTTTTTTTCAGGAAACAAACACAATATTTATCTCGATTATGACAAGAAATGTTTCATCGAATGAACGAATACATTTTTCAGTGTAAAAACCAGTGACCCATTTTGAGAAGTACGCAAGCGCATCGGTTGAATTTGGAATTGTGATGAATGTGTTGCCAACTGATATATTATCATGTCATTGTTCATGTCACTGATATTTTATCGTCACTGATATATTATCAACAAAGCATCTCACTGTGTTAGGAGCATATTCATGTAAACTCTTCACGGCTGAAGTATCAACGATCCACTCGAAATCAAGTGTTCACCTCAGCTCCTGATTAGAGTCAATCGCAATTTCCTCCTCTTCAACAAAAATAATTAGTGCTGAGTAGAAAATCTGACAATAAATCATGGCATTTGCATGTTATTCTCACCAAATACTCCAAATTAACAACAAACTACGGTTACTGAGCACTTTGTGCTTTTAGTGCAGTATAAGACGTCGGTTGATAAGTTGATTTCATGCACGTCCATGAATTGTTCCTGCTGTTTTTAAACATCAGAAAAATTCGAAACTTCGCGGAGATACTCGAAACAATTACGTCTGATTGAACAATGTGATATAGACATGTTATGTAGTCGCCAAAACACTTTTAACTCTTTGCAGATTCACTTTCGGCGGCACTAGATCAATGGATCTATGTGGAAAGTGAGACAAATGAAATGAGAATGTGATGAAATATGAATGCGTTTAAGTATCGCTGTTTTGCTGCTTTCATTGTTATCGCTGTTTTCAGTTTCGCGAAAGTGCTCTAAAATTTAAGGTAAAACAAAATAGATGATAGGTAATAAGATAAAAGATTTTGATGACCTTGAACACTCGTAACAGTCATCTTATCTTGTTGATCGCTTCTTAGCATCATCATATCATTGCACATCCGTTTGAAACGTTAAGTATTAATTGATGAAAATTACATTCAAAACTCGCTTTCATTGCAAATAATATCGAGTTATTTATGTATGCTCATGCTCATCACTTCCTTGAGATTATCGCATCGCATTCCTATTTCACAAACTCATCAGTCATTTTGATCGGCCAATGAATGATGTGCGCCATGTAGATTGGGAGGTTGTTGGGAATGCCATGCAAATTTAAGATTTATGATCCCACATGAAATTTAGGAATTTCAAATGTTGTCTCCTTGATGCTTTTCAGACATGCGAATGACAACCTTTCATTGAAGATGTTCATAAGAATGAAGGGTTTTGAAGTTGTATAGCATCGTTGAGTTTTTTTTTTCGTGTGTTTTTAGCGAAATTCAGTGAGTCATTTTTATTGTGCACCAAGGAAGGTTAATGTGAATGGCCGATCCGCAGTTGAGTCATTTTACGGGTAAATTTGGCATGCTTGCTTTTTGGTATTCAGTGATGGATTTTAACATGTTGATGGTTATAGATCGCTATCATTTGATAGTATAACAACGAGAATTTGGGTCTGCTTCGTTAATGAGATGAAATTGAACATCTTCCGTTTCTAAAAAATCAGTCAACGATCCACTCGAAATGAAGCGTTCACCTCAGTTCTTGATTAGAGTCAATCGCATATATTACCAGATTCAATTTTCTCCTCTTCAACGGAAGTAATCAGTGCTGATTAGAAAATCTGACAATAAATTATGGCATTTGCAATATGCTACATTTTCTTCGTTGCATACATTCAACAGATCATGAAACTATCAACAAAAAAAACAATCTCCATTGTGAAGTTTCGACGAAGTTTCATTGTCAGAAAACACCTCTTCAAAATGTTTTCCTTGGAATAATTCAGCGGTCAATGACAGCTTCACACCGCAAATTATCCTTTTCAAAATGAACGAAATTCATCTTGAACAAAACCAACCCGGTAAAAACGTCTCTTAACCACCTCATAATTGGCAACAATAAATTGAAATCGATTTTCGAAGTACCTTCGAAAACCTTTTGCAATTTGAATTTTCATGAAGAAAAAACTCCATTTTCAAGCGAAAATGAATGTTTTCTGAAATTGCATTTTATGGGACATACTACTACTCATTGATTGTTACGCGCCACTCTTCGGTTCATTTCTTTGACAGCCATCAAATGCGCTCGTTATATTTGCAAATATTTTCAAATGGCGACAAAAAAAGCGAAGTATTGTGGATTGTTGTTGGTGTTATTGTTGAATTTTGTGTAGTATCTGGGTAAGTGTCATCTTTTAATGAATGATAACCTGAGCGATGTTGTGACTTCTGAATAGGAATCGTTTTCGAAAAAAATATTTCAAGAGGGAAGGAGGAGTTTTGGATAGTGCGATTGATGGCCATCGTATTTAAGGTTATAATAAAAAGAGTTGAAATGAAAAATGGATTGGTTCAATGAATGGACGGACGGTAAAGGTTATTGGGTGTGAATAATGAGAGGTTTATTATTGTTATTATTACTATTATTATCATTGTTATGATTATTATTATTATGACGAAGTGATGATGGCTTCACACATTCACATATTCGTGTAGTCGTATCCATCCCATTATTCAATTCGGTGATCTTGTAAGGTCGTTGTCGCATATGAAATACTCTTTGTTCATTGCTGCAATCCATTCTCGGAAGAAGTGTCACTTCTGTGAACACTCTTATTTCAGACGATTCCTTGCCGTGACCATCTTCAGTATCATCTCCACAAACGATCCCAACTTTTTATATCTTGCCATTATGATATGGTCCTGTTGCCTATACGATACAGTGCATTTGTCCAGAAATTCATTAATTTCTTTACAAGGAAATTATTCTTTACTACCATTGTGATCGATCCAGTTAAAGAGGCTTCCTCATTTGGCATATCTGGTGATCTTTAATGATTTGGTAGATCGTAAATCATGATATCAACTTTCGAATATTCAACCTGAGGTGCCAGATCGTTTCCTCTAATTCATGTACATACGCAGATCATCCTCTATTTATTATGACCACTGACCATTACACCTTTTAAAATCTTTAAAGAATTGAGTCAAACAAATGAGCATTCACGAGTCGGTTTTATAATTGAAACCAATTTTACGAATGTTGCATTATTCATTGAACTAATGGTCATAGTCTGAAAATTTTCATGCATTTCAATTTGCAAAATCTCTGCCGTACCAATTCGTTTCGTTTGCCTTCGGCACTTTCAAACAAGAACGTGCGTTAAGAACTAATAGAAATCATTTTAAAATGAAAAATATCCACAAAACTCAGACTCTGATTCGATTTAGTTTGGAATTTTAATAGTTCAACGAAGGCTGATCAATCTATTGAATTATCAACTTCTAAAGGCATTGCATTGAAGAACGCAATGCGTATTCCATTTCTCGGCAACAGCTCACAACGTATATAAAATGTCTTCCTCATTGTGGTGTTACTTGTGAAAGTCTCGTATTCAGTTGCACTTTCGTCTAGTTCGCTCATTAGTCGTGTTTGCGTTTGTTTGGTTTGCATGAAATCATCTTCACCGCTGAGAGGAATTTGCAGTGAACCTGTTCAAATTCCCTTCCATAACTGTCAAATCTCCTGAAAATGTTCAAAACTGCACACAACTCAACATCTCAATAGTGATCTCGTCTCGTTAGCATCGTCGCACACCACTTTTCGAGCCTTGTTCTTTCATTGTTTCGTTGCGATCATGCATCGATCACTTGCGTCGGTTCATGCAAGCGATCAGCTGGAGATGGCTTGCAGAAGCGATTTTCAGTTGGCGACCTCGAAGAGAGACGAAGACGCCTTCAGATTCGTTGTCAGAGGCTCTTAAGCGCTGCAGTGTGCACATTGCTTAATGCACCTGTCAACAGATGGCTATTCTGATCCATCGAAAAAATTTATTCACAGTTTTGGTGTGTCGGATGACTTAACAGATACTTACAACTAGGAAACATTCATGCCGGAAATAATTCCAAATAATTGTCACTGCGTGAATACTTGTCACTTCGCTTATCTGATTAATCCTGCAATTACTGTGCTCGTTATCGATGCGCTTGTTCCGTTCTTGCATTGTTGCTGTTCTTATAGAAAATATCAAATTTTACAGATGAAACGAGGGATCCTTACGGCTGCAATTTCTTTATTCACTGTAATTGTCGCTACATCAACTGGTACAGTTATTCACAAGGAGATTCATCGTGACGGAAGCAAAGGTACGATCTCCTGTTACTTATTACAGTGATGCTCTTTCCATTTGTTACGCTTTCCATAATGCCCACTCTACTCAAACGAAGTGCTAGGCAAAATTTCTGGTTATGAGAGTACCTCAAGGTCGGTGTGCTTGATAGGTGCACAAGACATTTGCTGCATTGAACGACTGGATTCGATTCACGCATGCCAGTGAATCCTTTTCACTATTAGTGAATTATTCAGGTGCAATCACATTTCGAGATTTTAATCTCTAAGAAGCTATACTTTCCATAGTCTGCTCTAAATGACTGACATGTTGCAATATTACGTTTTGCCACTCATTAAAGATGTGTTATTTTCGAAAAAAGTACCTGATTCTGGTATTTTTATGAGTCGATAACATTCCATCGAAAACCGTCAAGTAAGCAATTTCCAAAACTGCATTCGCGTCTATGATTCGGAATTCATTTAATTTAACTGTCCCATTTAAAGTTTATTCAACATCTGTTATGATCACACCGTAAAAAATGTTCCACTTATCAATGACACAAACCGCTCAATGATCGATGCGCACATATACGATCAAAACGCAATTTACTTTCAAAAAATGAGAACTGACAAAATTCCCGTCGAAGAAAAGCCGTCGTTTCTTGAAATCAGCAATAAATTCGGTTCAGTTGTTACATTTCACTTGACTAGAAATGCTGCAATTTCGCTGCTGATGCGACCGTACACGTACCATTCGATCTCGAAATTGTTGTTTACGAGTTTCCACTAATGTGGTTAGATGAATGCCATTTTACTTGTAACGAATTAAGTATATAAAGCGAAATGTTGGATGTGTTTGCTGAGCAGTCCTTGCTTATTACTTGAAATCAAGGTCGTTGATTCTGTGTCTCAGCACTTCATATGCTTATTCATGCAACGTTCTGCTCATTTCGATGACACACACACAAACAAGCATTAATATTGCAATATCAATGTCGAAAAACGGTGAATTACTCACAGAAACAGTGTGTTCTTATGAGAGCACTTTTAATTCTAATTGCTCCCCACAATTATTCAATCAACAACAACGGTGACATACATTTTTTGCGTAATTGATTTTCTCTCGTTTTTTATTTGTTCCAAAATGAGTGTATCATCTCGGAAGGAGTACTGAATATTTCTCGGAAATGGTGTTGCAGAGGGAGGGGGAGGGGAGTCTGATATGACATGTTGATTGTGTTAATGGTGAGGCACCATTGGTGACCTTAAAAGCACAAAAGTGGTGGAAGGCATTCTTAAGACATTTTTTTGAATGATGAATGAGATGTACAAGAACATCAATAAGTGCATTCAGAATGATTAATGATATTCTACTGACTGATGATCTTTTACTGATTCTGAAGATGACCAAAATAACTTCATTAGACGAAATCAGATGATGGCTAACAAAAGTTCATTTGAAAACAATCCATAAATAAGAACGATCCAACTAAAACTGCATGAATGCAACAGATCATTTTCTAGTGCTTTATTTCCTGATTGTGAGGAAAATAATTTTGTGTCATGATTACCTAAGTAATTGTTGCAAGTCTTCTTGATTTCACTGGAAAAACTACTTCAAAACTGGTCTTAGACAGATCCTAAAGTGATCTATCGACTATTGGAAACTTTTTCTTGTCATTCTTCTCTCGTCAGGTTTCCATCCAGCAGCAGTTTTGGACAACATTCAAAATGATACTCCCAATTAGAAATGAGAAAAAATGAGTCACTGAATGAATAATCAAGTAAAAGTAACATCACTGGGAAGAGAGACGAGGAATTGCAGTGAAAAATTGCATTTTGAGCGTTTTTATTTGTTTGCTTCATGTTGATGACTTGTCATACTACCGAAAAAGTCACAAATTATGCATAATTGTGATGTTAGTTGATTTGTGTGTATTGGCGTATATGTGTGATTAACGGCAGAATATATAAATTAAAGAGTGAAAATGTCATTCGATTTTAAATTTGTTCGTCCTCTCAGCATTTTTCCATGCATATAGACTTTTAGGAATATGGATCTACAAGGCCACAGTCATAAAATGATTTCATCAATTAACTTTAACGATGTAATATTCGCCTTTCTCAGATAAAACACTTTTACAACAACCATCAAACTAATCTGAGTTGTTTTAGATAGGGTCACGATTTAACGACAGCATTTTTAAGTACTTAGTGCTTAAGTGCTCAATATTTCGGAAGCATACTTTTAGAATATCAAACCGCCACAGTGACTTGCTTTTCAAGCGAACTATGTAGAGAATGGTTTGTTTGAGATGTGCAAAAATCACTCTTGATCACTTGATTATTTGGTTCTTGATCACTATTCTAGTTTGGATTTTCAATCAGATTTGGTCTTCTTTCAGACTTTACAATCGTGAAGCACATCAAAAAGAACCAATGTACATGTTCTTGCAAATGTATTCCGGACTCATTGGATACTGACAAATCACCGCCTCCAGAAAGTGTCAACGCCTCCGAAAAGCAAATTAATACTTCCAAAAGTATCTCCCAGAAAGCTATCCCGACAAGCGATGCAGAACAAAAAGAAGAAACTCGAACGCAACAAGTGAAAGCTTCAAGTAAAGAAGATGAAGTTGCAGCTGAAACAAGTTCGGAAGGCGAGAGTTCGGAGACTGTTAACATGTCAAAATCGGTTCACAACGACAATGGTGAAAAGCTGGATGACGCGAGGAAATCACTGGAAGCATCTAAAGGAAATAAACCTAGTAAACCTTCGACGCTTGGGCAAGTTATTAGTGAATTGAATCGAAAGCATCTGTATGGAACTGAAGAGGAATCTATATTGAATGAAACTGAAGAAGGCATCCAAGATAAGGGTTTGAACAATAATCAAACTTATGAGGAACACATAAGTGACACGGAGACTGCTAACATGTCAAAATCGGTTCACAACGACAATGGTGAAAAGCTGGATGACGCGAGCAAATCACTGGAAGCATCTAAAGGAAATAAATCCAGTAAACATCCGACACTTGGGCAAGTTATTAGTGAACTGAAGCGAATGCATCTGTATGGAACCGAAGAGGAATCTATACTGAATGAAACTGAAGAAGGTATCCGAGATAAGGGTTTGAACACTAATCAAACTTATGAGGAACACGTGAGTGACGAAATGGAAGCTGGCGATCTTGTGAATCTAACAGCGGCGGCAGAATTGGCACAACAAGCAAAAGTCAAGCAGCTACTCGATTCAGCATCGAACAATTCAGCTGAAAACAAAACACTCGAAAATGTGCACAGCAAAGTTAAGGGAAACGACGAGGAAGTAGAAGAAACAACTGCGGTTTCCGAAGAGAACGCATCAACAACTGAAGCTAATGGCTTCAAGTCTGTGATCATAATCTCTAAAGATTCAACAATCGAGCCTTCTAGTGGAACTGAGCAAACTTCTGCCATCATCTCAGATGAGAACGATGTGACCACTTCATCTCCAGCTGGTGTGACATTCGAAGGAAGTTTTGAAGTACTCGATAAAGCTAGCGCGGTTGAAAATGACTCGGCACTGGCCTACAGTACGACTCAGAACAACGATGTGACCACTTCATCTCCACCTGGTGTGACTTTTGAAGGAAGTTTTGAAGTTCTCGATAAAGCTAGCGCAGTTGAAAATGACTCGGTATTGGCCTACAATACGCCATCAACAACACAGTCATCAGAAAGCGATTCAGAACATCAGGATACGTCAACGACCAGCACTTCATCAGATGCCCTAGACAGCACGTCGACACCGTTCGAGCCCATCTCGTCAACCCGGGAAAGCGAGGCAGTCGAAATGTTCAAGGCCGAAATAACGTATGCTCCAACAACCGAAGATGTCACCTCATCAGTTCCATCTGATGTCGATCTTCTATCTACATCCGAATCTTCAATAAACACTGAGAAATCAGCGAACGATGCCAGCGAAACCGTTGAACCAATTCAAGAACCTATGACGAGTTCTGAAAAGTCTCCACTCCAGTATGTCACCTCGACAGAAGCATCAACAGGTGGCCACTCAACTGAATCCGAGATCACTGAGACGAGCACGAAAGAGGCACATGGAGAAGAGGTAGGACAAGGGGGCGATGCGTCGGGTGAATCAGAGTCAGAAAGTTCACCAACTACTGAATCATCTGAGGATGCGGCGGAATCAGTGACCACGGTGAATGTCGATCGGAATCTGTCCACCGAAACAACCGAAGCTTCAGACATCGAAAAGTCGGAACAAGTTGCCCAATCAGAGAAAACGGAAACCAGCGTCAATCGAACAGAATCTCTAGATTCCGGCGAGAAGATAGAAGAAAAATCAGTAGTTCAACGCAATGTAACATCAGCCGAACATAGCGAACCAGAAAAAGAGTTGTCAAAAGAAGTTAAGAAGGAAACGTCAAGAGAAGAAAATTCGAAAGCAAGCAAAATAGAAAAAATCATAGAAGAACCATCCAACGAATACGACGGAATAGTTTTTAGGCGAAGAACAACGAGTACTATTGCGAACAGCACTGAGAATCTCAATGTGACATCAGGCGAGGATGATGGCGAGCAAAAGTTCGGTGCTGAATGGAAATCAGAAGAAATTTCGAATGATAACGTTACTGTCTCAATGAAAACACATCGTAGTGATTCAGCTGCAAGCGATTCCAATACGCTCAGCAACGATACGACAACTGAATCGAGTGGATCCGTAGCATCAGAAGCAAACATTATCGAGAAAATTGATGGATTTAATGGAAGTGGTATCGCTGAAATTGGTGGAGAAGAGGAAGAAGAAGAGCATTCTGAGGCATCTGGGGAATCACCAGTTGAACCGGGAATCTCGAAAGCGTTGCTGGAGAGTGATCTGCGCAGAACAACAAAATCGCAGGGCTCTTCAGAAGAGTCAGAAACCACAACTACTGCGGCCTCAATATCTCATGAAAAAGAAGCCACCATAGGCGCTGAGGCGATTGAATCTGAAATCCGCGGAGATATCGAACGTACCCGGCAAGAATCTTTAGCAGAGTCCGACGTCGAAAAGGAAGGCAGCTTCATCATCGAAAGGAATCCGTCAGATCAGGATTCGGCCTCATCGAATGCGAAAATTGAAAATGATGGAAACGAACAGATACGACAAGAATGGCGTGAAGCACTGGAACGCCTGAGACGAAAGCTGAGAGCACACCGCGAAAAAACCAAAGAAGAGAAAATAATCGTCGATGTAGAGGATTCTGAGAAAAACAAGGACGGAACGAAAGACAAGAGTGCTGAGCAAAGTGAACGCTCGAACGAAGAGAATGATGATGAAGAGGAGGGCAATAAGAACGCTGAAGATAAAGAAGAGAAGCACTTGTACTTAGTTCAAGTGGTTCGCGATCGCCATACGGGCAAGAACACTCATAAATCGTCAGAAGTTGCTGAGTCATCGGCCACGAAATTGTCGACAAACGCTTCATCGACCGAGACAGAACTCGCCGATTCTAATGGCATAGAGGGGACAAAATCTTCGGAGTTGGAAGCATCCGACGCTGATAAGAACACAGCAGTGCGACGTCCAGCTCTCATACCGCTGACGTCGGCCATGGCAGAACGTCTCATGGCTGCTGCAAATTCATCCGATCTCGACGAGTCGTCCAATGGAACCGTGTATAAAAGCGAAGGGACTGCATCCATCTATTCGCTGACGATTCCACTTAAAAAGGTTTCTGAAGAAGGTGATGAAAGTATTCAAGATAATTTAGAAGCTGGAGACAAGTCAGAATCAATCGCTTCCATTGGAAACACGTCTAAAGTGGAGCACAATAATGGGAATGTAAAGTCCAAACAGTCCTCCACTGAAATAACCGATGCAAAGAGCTCAACTGAAAAAATTGAAGAGGCTAGTGGAGATGGTTCTGGAGAGGGCGCAGAAGAAAATGTTGAAGAAGGAACTCAGAAAGCAGGTGATTCTAAGTCCAGTAAACTCGAGCACAAAACGACACCAGATTTCGCATTTTCAATCGATTCACATGCAAAAGAAGACGTTTCCAAAGGTAAAACGACCGCAGCAAGTGACCAACATTCCGGGCATAAAGCCGAGACCAACAGGTCAGTTCGTCCAGTTTATTGACGTTCTCTTTTATTTCGCTTTTTTTCAATAAAATTCGCACCCAACTTTGTTTCCTATCCAATTTTGACGACAAGTACAGAACTTCATCAAAAATCTACAGAATGAGCGCAGCCTAAAAAGTTTTGCACTTATCTGTAAGCCTGAGATTTCGATGAATGCATGAATACATGCCTCGACATTGGCACTAGTTAAATCAGAATGAATTTTTACGCGGAATATATTTCAGTAAAAATCAACAAAAGAAAATGTTCAACCCATGGATGACACCAACAATTCAGTGAGACATTTCTTAGTTTATTCATCGCACTTCACAATCTGTGAATTCACCATTTCGTTTATAAAGCAATATCAATAAGCTACGATTGAATACTAAACTGATTCGTTCGAGTCACTCGAAACATTTTCAAATTGAAACAGTACCAATAAGCAAAAGTAATTTGCTCAAGTGTGATCAATGACGTTTCAGAGGAGGACCCGTCAATACGGCTATGTTACGAAAAAAGATAGAGGAGGAACGGAATATCGCATTACTGAGGCAACAAGAAATGTCACAGTTCAGTGTCGAGGAGAAGCAACGAATGAAAGAGCTGGAGGAAAGGAACAGATTTCTGGCCAAACAAGAAAGACTGCTTGAGCTGGAATTGAACGCCAGTAACGAGGAAGAGGAAAGGCAAATTCGAGAGGAACGAAAACGTTTAGAAAAGGTATTTCCCTCTGATCAAACTATCATTTTATCATTTCCGCCGGTTCCATTTTCAACTCAGCAAAACTGGTGTTCGAATATTGTAACGTTGTTGCATACATGGTCACATTTTATATTGGTATCTCGTATATTGTCTTTTCATCACAACTGTACAATACAAATTCGTTATCGCTGTAGAAGCTGGGAATTATTTTAGGTTCGGTCAGAGATTTGATCGAATATCTTTAGAAGAACTGATTCGTTACAGTTTCATTGTTGCAGGCACGTGAATTGCGAGAAGAGCAAATGCGTATCGACCGATTGCAAGAGTTGAATAATGGTGAGGCACGAAAGAGTGATCTGGAGAGACGAGAGGAGATCACGAAAGAACTCGAGCAACTGGCCGAGACCGAGCGAAAACAGCACGAGTGGATAGCACAACATGAAATGGAGCAACGAATGAAAGAGAAAGCCGTCAAAATGGCCATTCTGAAAGCGGCCAGCGGCGGTTCAACGAATCCCTTCTTGAGCAATGCTCAATCGGATTTGCTAAAAACGATTACAACGAAGCCAGATCAACCAGCAGTTACCGCCCCAGTAGCAGTAAGTTTTTGATTAATCCATGGAGTTGTAGCCAAAAAATCACGCTAATAATTCGATGAAATGGGTGTTGGGACAACGGCCGCTGCCTAAGAAGTGTCAAGTTCAGGATAAAATAAGTCAATCGAAACAACAGGATTTGATCTCTAGAACTGATTAAAAACATAGAGTGAATTTGAAGATCAACCGTTCAGCGCTATTCAACTGATAGTTTACCAAATATTAAGAACGTGTTTAATCCATCCTTACAGTTTTTGATTATCAATGCAATTTGAAAGCGATGCTTAACTGTAGGATATTTCGTCCTTGTATTACTCAGTTTCTGCGGTCACCTTCATTAGATCAATGAGCATGAATCTAATCAAGATGAATCTGTCATTCCTTTTTTGATGGGCAGAAATTGCAGGATCAGCAGGATCAATCACAACCGGCCGAATCATCGGATAACGGTACAGTTCAACGTTTATCGGCGTCACAGTGTAATGCGATTCGTAAATTTGGACGCGTCTTCAAAATGAAGAGTCCGTCCGAATGGGTCAGCGAGAACTGCTCTCTCGCCAAACAATACTTCCCAAAAGCCAGTTGTACACAAATCCAGCAGCTATTCCAATCTTGTTTCACTCAATCATAGCCAAATAAAACATTGATCTTTGTCACATTCAGTGATTCTGCCCAGTTTTCCTCTCTTACCTAAGTGTTCTTACGAGTCTGCAGCATCTCACCCGAATTCTTCAATCTATCATCAACAATGCTCTATTCGATGAGAGAAATTTTCGGATTGATTTCCTGTCTAGTGACTGGCCGAATTGAACGATACGATCAAATTTGAAAGAGTACCTTACGATGAGAATATTTTTGAAGTAATGCTCTTGTACAGATGATTTTTCTGAGTTTCCACCCAATTTCATTATTTCTGGAACAAACTCTCGAGATTCAACCGATCATTCATCCGTTCATTCGTTATTTGTTGACATTCGGAAGAATTCCGGTATAGTGAATGCTCTCCGGCAAATTTTTTAATAAGTGTAACTGCTGAAGATTGCACTTATTGAAATTAATAAGCAATTTAATAAGTGCAGCAATGCATGAACTTATGCCGGATGGTTAGAAGAGCAGCACGTGGAATATTGAATTAACAATATTCCTTCATTGTTCGATCTTGCAAATTATGGTTTTACTTGTTATTGTTAGTGTTTTATTTCGCAGTTATTTTGAGCATTTGTGATCAATTTCTTACTGATGACGTGTTTTTGTGCGTGAAATGTATAAATGAATTATTTCTTTTTGTCATTTCTCTCGCAATAATTTATACGAACTGTTTGTTTATCTATCACATCGGGTGGTTCATGCACGTTCAAAGTTTTTGTTTTATGGCCTAAACAACTCGTGAGATTTCTTGATGAATTTATCAGTAGCTCAGAATTGCGGAGAATAACCATTTAATGTTGAAGATAACTTGTTAAGTTTAATCAACAACATCAAATGTTTCTCGATCGTCAGAGAAACTTGGCCGAAATGGTTCACATAATTTTTCATTGTTTGAACATCATTTCAAACTGACACATTCATCGTTTAAATTTGTACAAAAACGTAAATATCACTTATCACCAATAATAATGATTCAATATTATTTCATTGAATTGCTCCAAATCACCGTTAAAACGCAGCGTTGTAAAGTTATAACTTGGTCCCTCATTCTTTCCTCTCTCCATTGCTTGCATCCAAAAATATTTTTTCCAAATGACATCATTCGAAATGAAAAGCAACGAAACATCTTCTGCAATCCGGTGATAACCTTTGAATGTGTATCATTGAATGTATTCTATTGTATATTTAGGCATTTTGAGCAGTTCTTATTCATTATTTGATTATGACGAATAGAATTCTTGCTGCACATTAGTGAATAGCATTCCACAGCAAGATCGTATTCTGCCTGCACCTGGCTGGCCTTCAATCTGATTGTGAGTGATTTAATTATATGCCAAAAACATATCATTACTTTTCGGTTTCAGAAACGAACACAATGACGAAGAGCCAATTCAAATTGTGGTATTTGAAGAAAAGAACGATGCCTACATCGTTTATTCATTCCGAGCAAAATATAGCAACACAAAGAGAAATCGTTTTGCACTGAATAATCTGAAAACGCGTTCGACATATAATCGAAAAAAATGAAGCAACTGGAATCGTTGTTTATGAGCTAAAGAAAACCTCTGATTTTATACAAACCGAATGAAACTAGAACATTCGAGCAAAATTTAAAGTTACACATTCAATACTGATCAGAATTAAAATTTCAATAGAATAATAATAGTAATAATAACCATTTATGATCGCTGCAATTTTATGTACAAACGGTGATTCAACATCACACTTTCTATGTTTCCTTTCCTCGTAAAACCGCTCGGAAACACCCATAAATTGATTTTTTTCCCCGTAATCCTCACAACGGATTGTTCTTCCCATGAAAAAACCGTAAGCGATAAAAAATGCAATAGCACAAGCATCCCTCAAAAAAGAGCCCGCTTCTCTAAAAATATCCCAACAAACCATATATTCATTTTCCAGAGCCTTGAAAGAAACTGAGAAATTCATCGCGCTTTATGATTCTAACCACAATTCAGTTGCAACATTGCTGAGTCGTGAAACACTCCAAACGAGTTTTTTCATCTTTACCAAATCATATCACATAATTTTATCAGTCAATCTCAATGTATATCAATAGCACATCAATACGATAAATAACATCTGTTATCAGATAACGACATCTCATCAAGTTCAATCGGATTAAACATCACAATGACAATGACAATCGCAAGCAAGAGGTATCACAATAATCAACAGAAGAAGCGCTTCTTCACCGAGAGAAGCATACCACATTTTGGACACACGTGGTGTACATTCTTACACGAATCGACCAGAAACGGTAGAAAAGCAAGTGGAAAGAATATGATGAAGATTATGATCACCAAAAACCACGTTAACTTTCCTGTGACGAACCTTTGCCTTGTTCGTATACGACACTGAAATGAAATTAAATCGACATCAACTCGAGTTCAATCAAAGCTTTAAGCATTCAATTATTCACCAAATTTTGTACTATGTAATAGGTGAATGATGGCTATCTCATTGACTTGGAGCACTCCACATAGCCAACGACACAATCAGTCTTATGTGCTGTGAACTTTTACTGTTACAGTCAACCACGAATATCCATATATGCATAGATCAGGATTTCTCAACCGAAGGTACATGCACTCCCAGGGGGTGCGAGATGGTATTCAAAGAGGTGCGAGAGGGGGTGCGATGAGAGGGTAGGGTGAGAGGGAGTGCGAGAGTGGTACGAGGTATATTTACACTTTTTATAAATTAAAGCAGACGAGAAAGGAGCTCAACACATATGTAAAGTAGGCAATACTTTTAAAAAATTCATTCCGTCGCGTTTCATTCTCAAATAAACTATTGTTGTGTGGGTGCAAAGGCATCTTAAAATTTTGAAGGAGGTGCGGGGGGCACGAAAGGTTGTGAACCACTGGAATAGATGATAAACTTGTATCATCAATTCATTCCTGAATCAGTTCAGTTTTCATCACCACAATCATTGTCACACTGAAATTGCTATGAACTTTCAACAGCGTACCTGACATTTCGGGCAAAATTCCTCATGCGGTTCGGCCGTGTCGGCTTTCTTGACAGCATACGAGACGATATTCGACGATGTTGTTGCACCGGCAGTCGATGGATTCACACCAACACTTTGTGGATGTAAGGAGATGGGTGGAGGAACTGGTCTGGGATGCACACTTGAGCCAGCGGAAACCGTTGAGAACGGGGTGAACGGTGTGGGCGCAGCTCGGGCACATCGTGCTTCTTTGGACTCCAGTATGGCGGCGTTTTGGAGCGCGTAAGGAGGAGGAGGCCGTTGTGGCGTATAGGGTGGTGGAGGAGTCCCGACTTTAGGTTTTTCGCTAACTTCTTCAGCCATTCCTAAAAATATCGAACAGTGTTAATTTCATGAGAAAACGACTGAATAATCATTAACGTTCGCTTCACGAGTCTTCGTTAGATTGCTCTGAAGCCAGTTCCATGCCCTTTCTAATAGCTTTACAAACCTAATGACGGTGGTGTGAATCAAAGATGGATGTGAGTATGTCAAGAAAGCGACTGGCTGTAACAATAAGCATGAACGATGTTCAATACATTCAGTTATACGGTTAATAATCAATCATAATTTGAATCATCATTAATTGTAAGTAAAACAAGAAAGAATCGATCACTTTCACGAATGTACTACAAACAGAATGTTTTGAATAAGGCACAGCGCTACGAAGAGGACAACTAGCTGAACTGATGGGAGAATTCGCAAACGAAAATTGAATTGTACTGCGTGTTGCTGATAAACTAACGATAAGTGCAATACAATAAAGTGAATGCAAAAAAGATGATCAATAAACTTAATGGAATATCCAGAAAGAGCTCTCTTCGTGACAATACGCAATATCCCAACAAACCATTATTCAAATGCATCGTCGAATATCATGTCGGCTCAATTTTTTGCTGTGACAACTGTTGAAAACACTGGCCATCAATTATGAATATTTGACTTTGCTTCGCTTTAAGCTAACTAAAGGTAACCGCTAGAGGTATCCTTCGAAAATGAACGACCTCAAGTCAATTTAACAACCTCAGAAATCAGTTTAACTTCACTTTATTTGAGGCAATAAATAGAGCATGGATTCGGTAAGTTTATGACTTAAGCACGAATTACGCACTCAGATATCTGGATAAAACTAGCATTGGTATCATAGAACAAGTGACTGATCGCATTGAAAACAACATCATTATGAGGCTTCAACATCCCATTTAACGTTCACTCCGCCAACCCATTCCGCTCACAAATGTGATTTTAGATGATGAATTATGTATTTAGAAATTGTAAAGTGCTGACGAGTTCAAAAGTTTCGATTCGAAGTGATGTGCTGAGAATGACACTGCGGACATTCACAAATAAAATGCCAGCAAATTTTCACGGTTCAACAAACCTTCAGTACAATCAACCGATCAATCAATCAATCAGCGCAAAATATTATTTGACTAAGTGATCAAAAAGTGATCGGTGAAATTCAATGACGATGAACGCATAATAACAATAAAAAATACCAGCGATTAACGATTACATAACAATAGAAGACTGTCTCGACAGTGAGTAATACAACTGAATAATAAAGTCGCATTCCAATAAAGTAGGGGGACATGAGATGCCTGCCTTCACATCGTTTCGGTATGGCTCATTGAGAATTCAATTATTTTAAAGCATTGCTCACAATACGAGTCCACTGCGTTGAATGCGAAATGCCTCGGCATCAGTTGACCGTGTGCAATCTTATAAGGTGTTATCGTTGTTTCATGTTATGCAGCTACAATTATAAGTGAGCAATTATAAAAGTCACTACCGATTTAATGTTGCATATTTATTGCAACACTTGCATTCATTACATTGGATAATGTTTACAATTTGCAGGCAAATAAAGGTCTAGTGAGGTGGCAACATGAGCTGTTGATAAATGCTCATGCAAACGCCATCATCATGAAAAATTGATTAAGCAATGAATTTGCAAGTGAGAAAAATCAAGCTCTAGAATTGTTTCCCTCTCATCAAATTCAACTGATAATTTGATTCGATACGAACGACTAGATTGATGAGCATTTCAATGAAATATTCATTCATGCAATAAAAGCACTTCATGAGTACTTTTCACTCGAATCGATTTGCGTACTAAAATGATAACAATACATGGTGGGTGTTACATTTGATGTCAAACTCAGAAATTGAATCAGTACATTCAGAATCCTCATACTGAACTTCCATCACCTAAAACCTAATGCCACGGCAAGTAATGCTAAAAAAACGTGAACAACTCTCAGTAACGTCAAATGTTCGTTAAAATGAATAAAATTGCTTCGGACAGAGCCCAATTAAGAATAATTAGTTGATTGCATTGAAAAGAATTGTGATTCTTGGCGTATGTCACTACCTTCCACGAGCATCCACCTATGAAAACCGTTAGCAAAAATCCTGCGCCGATCGAAGATTACCTCGAGGCTTTCCAGGAAAAGCAAAACTCTCGACTGCAATCAAGATTATCAAGAAATTATGGCGAAAACAAACTGAAAATGAAAACTGACATCGTGCTTTTACAATAATTATTTGAACATCCGCAAACGAGAGATCTCAACAATGATTAGAGCCACTCACGAAATGGAACCAAATTTCACTAATTATAGGAAAAAAATATTACACTGGTATTCTCATTTCATCTGCAATCTGACTGCTCCCCTAAGGCAGTGGCTCACGGCTTCGCACAACATTTCTATTACTACCATCTTCAATCGACAAGTACACAGAAATGAACGCATCACATGAATAATGTATGGATGGAATATAATGTAAATACCACGTGCTATCTACATCACATGCAAATCCTGTATCGTTCACTATATCTCATGATTTGTATTTGTATATTATCTCAACTCAGCAGATTGTTTGCAGCGAGCTACGGGGATAGTTGACATAGGCATAAAAACCTATTAATCGTAAGTAAAACACAATATTGACAATGCAAAGTATACAATAAATGCATGAGAGATCCCACAAAATCATGTTATCGATTCACTAATTGTAAGGAAATTTTCAACTGATTGTGCGGATTCAATCGGATCATGTTAAGTTCATCATAGGATTCTAAATACATCATTCGAAAGCTGCACAATACTTGCAGACGTCATTCACGACAGTTGCACTTTGATCGCTCGATACATATCCTCATGTCAACGCCATGTCGCACACATTCTGCGGATTACATGCGTCATACTCATTCAGATTATCTCACTTCAACCAGCTTAATTGGTCGTCCCATCGAAGAGATCCATTTAATAAATTAGCTGATTGTGAACATTCTCAATAACGAATGCCATTAACGCCAATCAAAAACTGCAACTTTCTCTACGAGCTATTAGCTGGTCATGAGAGCGCAAGAACAATGCCAACCAAACTGAATGTGACCAGAAAAGTGGTGAGTGACGACCGATGGAGAATGACAGATGGCACACAGACAAAGTCATAAAACTCGGGTTTGTTCAACAACAATAAATCGAACGATAATATTAACAATAACACGAGTAATAATGGGAACAGCAGTGTGAGTGGTCATCGAAATCAATCGCACGCAACAACAGTAATTGATGCGACGGTGTGCTTTTTGCAAATCACTATTGACTGTTATTCATATTTTCACGTTTGTTTGCATAATACTCACTCGAATGATTCATAGTCATTCGAAAAGATTCATAATACATGTAACGGTTGGCGCTGACACCGTCTTATAACACTATGTGCATGATACTAATCAGCAATGTCAACGATACTGTTAAAATAAACTGATACGACGGCAGATTTGTGGTTATACACAGCACAAATGTGGAGGTGAGAGAGGTAATGAACGCATGTGCGTGGTTTTGATGTTTTAAGTTGACGGTGTAACAGTGACACCACATACATTGATCATATGTCTACTCTGAACCCAATATTAAGATCAGATTGGCTGCATGAGTCATCTGACGTTTAACCGAACAAACCAATATTATCGTGCACTGGTCGATTTTAGAAAGCTGGAAAGATATTGACAGATTCATCGGGTGATTATAAACAGCCTTAAGCATTATGAGCGAGTGTTTATGAATTATTCAGTTGAATGCGCATAATTATTCCGTCCATCAACAGCACAGTTATAAATATCATCGAAATGCCCAATAATAACACGCTTCATACGCTTTTTCAAATAAATTGTCCTCTAACAACGGCAAAATTAATTAAAGACGTCAGCTGAAAATCTCTGATTGCCGGAACAGAAATCACGATTTGACAAGAGACAAGGTTCGTTCGAAAAGAATGTTAGCAAATTGCATGGCATCCAGCGACTTGAACTAGTCGATATTATTTTGACTTCGAAAAATAACGAACAGCACTGACTCGTTTCGTTTCTTGCTTCGCTGCACCCCAAAAAAGAATCTGGATTCGTCAATCGTTTACGTAATTTGCTTAATCGAGATAATCTGCACTGACCATTTGAAAAAACTTTTGACTGAATGGCTTCAGTTCGGTGCTTCTCAATTCGATTTAAATCAGAGCAAGAAATTTGATGAAACTTGACTGAAATGCTCAATACGAGCTCAAAACGGAACCATGAAACTTCAACAAGCGATTCAATTTCTCTAATATCTCAATGAAAAACAAAAAATGAACGTTTTATTCCGTGGTAATTTATAAGGATTTTTCTCGAATTACCAGATATAAATGTCAGATTCAAACCCGGAGTCTAATTTAAGACGTTCGTTCAATTTCAGGACGTCTATTTTCAATGTAAAATAGATCTCACTTCATTTCCCCCATACTTACATTCGTGTAATGAGAACAGCTACGGTTTTTTCAGCACTATTAAGACACAGAACTTTGAAAGGATTAAATAAACTTAAGCGAGATTCTAGGTGGGTTTCAAAGCTAATCTCTGCTCCACGGATAACTATTCTGTGGTCGATGACGACTTTGTCGAGTTTGCTGCGTCATACTGCCAGGATCAAATCCAAATTTCAGTTAAATTAGTAAACTGAGATAAATTTTATGAATTTATGAAATTGCTTCGAAGAGATGAAACTATAATAAGCTCAAATAAGCTTCAAAAAGATAAGACAACAACTGCTTATCACATGCTCAAATGTTTTCACTAGAATTAAGACTGAATGTTCTTATCCACTTTTTATATTCCTTTCATGCAGCTAAAATTAGTCTCTCGAGAATACTCTCGAGAGAGTGCATATCTTTAGAATTCATTTAGTAATGAGATGAGAATTTGTTCCATGCATTCAATTCGACGTGTTTTTATTCAACTGCGCTCATAATGAGCATCGTTTTCCGCTGAGCATCTCAATGGAATTCATCCATTTATTCTGCACTTCATTCTCCAATAGCATCAAACTTTTTTTTTGTCATCAAATTAGAGCTGATTATTTAGTTGCTTCGTCGTTGAATGTTGGATGAAGTCTATTCGCGTCTTTCTTTGTCATCATCATGAAAATGAAGCATTCAATGGAATGCGCTAAATTGAAAGACGAGAAAATGAGGGAGTTTTTTTTGCGTTGAGAACATTTGTAAAGCCATAATTCGATTGAAGTGATCAACGAGTAATACTTCAGCATTGCAAAAAAATAGAGTTCCCAGTGTCAGCTGATGGGATGATGTAAACAAAGAAAATGTTCGCTAAATTTTGAAATAAAAATGGTTTCTTTTGGTTGGAAAATACTGATGCACTTTCTCAACTGATTTATAGAAAAACAATATCGTTGTACTAATGTTGACGTAATTAGACCATATGGCCAGTTTTATCATAGATTTCATCGTTAGGATTATTTGTTTATCAATGTCTTTAGTTACAATCGGATTATATCATTTCTCACTCAAGCTTCCATTATAACATACTAGGCACGTAAATACTCACCGTGCATTTTGGCTAAAGCACTATTACTATCCTCTTCTCATACTTAGTGTCTTTAGACTATAGTTCATGAGACAGTAACTCGAATAGAAAACGACCAATAATTCAACGTTTTTGTACCTCTCTATGCATCTCACAAGTAAATTAGTGAAGGCAAAACCGCGGATCAGGTAGTGTAGCGATCACTGAAATGTGGTACCAGTGGAAACATTCTACGAGTCAATTCGGGGTCAGTAAATTCAAAGGAGCAACAACCTATGAGAAAACTCATTCACTTGACTCAGCCTGGCACGTGTTCGATGAACAGTCGCACCCATACAGATGAAAATGGTTTTCTTGCTCGTCCGAGAATATTTCACAGTCAGGAAATCAGAGCGGATGAAAAGGAAATTATTTCTATTCGTTCAGTGATGAATTCGAAATGGAAATGAATCTCAACATTATTGTAAAAAATATCAGAAATTCTTTTAATAATACAGAGCATTCTGACCATTGTGATGTAACAATAGAATGACATTGAGATTCGACTTTAGCGGTTTAGCGGTTTTTCGTCTACGCGTAATTACATTCTGAAATTCCAACCGTGAAAATTCAAGGTAACATATTCGGAAACAACATGAGATCTTGCCAGTAGGATGCTTGCAAATATGGTTTATTGTTACATCGAACCGTTCGATTTCCTATGAAAGGAGCGTGCAGTGTGGATTAGCAAGAGCTCGTTATATTCAGATGTAAACGAATACATTCTAATCGTATGAATATCTTCATACATCCAATGGAATGATAATACGATTTTGCCCTTTTATTTAATGGAAACTATTTCATATGACAGCACACCCACAAACGCAAATCAATTCATGCAAATGCACTTGAGGAAGTTCTACGACTGGCTATGAATCTGTTAATGAATAAACTAATGAAGAAATTTTTTTGCTTCAAAGTTCTCAATAAATTGAAATTTTCGAAAAAGTAACAAAGGAACAAATAAATGCGAACTTAAATCTAAAAGCAGCCGATTGAATAATGAAGCCAATGATTATTTCAGTTGATGGAAACTATGAGACATACTCGAATAAGGATCTCGACTGAAGTTTTGCATGATGCATTTGAGAGGGAAACCTTTCGTATGCAACGTGATAAAGGAATGAAAGGAATGCGCATTCAACAACTATCTGTCACTAATGAGGGAGGAAGCGATGTGCGGCTGAGTGAATGAGGTTGCAAACGGGTGGGATGAGTGGGATGGTTGGTTGTACGGATATCGGTTGTCATGTTTGTGGACAAGCTACTGTCAGTTGGCAATGGTAACAACGCTAATAAGCGACCGCAACGTCGGCATATGAGCGGATTAATGCAGAGAATCGCCCATTTGTTGAATATTTTTTGAATGCTTCGTCACATAATTCCATATGAACTGATGCAATGAATATGCTATTGATCATTGAATTTAGCTTATGTCAGCGCCCAATTCGTAACGAAATGTATCCAAATGTGATGCAATTTCTCTCATAAACATCGGAAATTTTTAGTTGTTTGTAGGAGAAATCGCGACAGTCTATTGATGTTCTTAAACATTTAAATGTAATATCTGATATGAACTGAATTGTGCTGATCGTTTGCGAAATTTTAGTAGTTCACTCGCGTAGAATCAATCTGGCTTCATGTTAGCTTGAAGTCATTGAACGTTCTTGCAATGTTTTTTTTTAAACGTCATGAATATGTGAAGACAATTCCATTACCACTTTCAATCACAAATTAATCTAAAGAAATTGAACACACTCGTCAGCACTCGTCCAGTCACACTGAAGTTGAAAAAATGCAAATAATAGGAAAACTTCGTTCGCTGATTGCAGTGAAATTCTTTTCGAGCACTAATTGAATCAGTGCATTTTCGCTTGAGAAATTGTCTCACCTCATCCCAATCGATCGTTTATCTCCAATGAGCTCTGTTGATAGTCTTTGCAAGCTCGCACTCTGAGGAAAAGTCGACAGTTCAAAAAATCAGTTTTTCCACGGTAAAAATGAAATTGTTCGTTGGATGAAGTGGAACAGGACAACAAATCACAAAATATTCAACTGGTTTTGTTCGATGGCCTCGTTGACTGCTCCAAAAAACGTCTGATGTTTAACTATTCGACAAGTCAATCAACACACTTTATAACAATCAACTTGCAGAATGTTCTTGAGATCTTCACATTCGTTTTAAACTTCAAAACAACAACTGCACTTTCAAAGCAAACCAATTGATAGATTTCAGCGGAGCACTCAAACAGAACAACCAATATAAGTGAGATACTTATTTACAGTGCAAATATCAGCCAATATAACAGTGAAAAAACCGCAAATCCAAAAGAAACTCGTCAATAGAATGAGAAATGATTTCGAAAACTTTCTCACATACAATGCAAAAGTTATGTGATTGTGAATCATATGATTCTCAAGTAATAATCTAACTTAATTCTCCAAGCATATGTAGAATAATTCAGTTAGCATCAATTTTCAGTCTATCAGCTACAAGTTTTCATTTCTATTATTTACTACTTCATAATTCAACTCGTAAATTTCTCAGTGAGACTTCGATGAGATCAAAATATAACCTATTGAACTCAAAATGTCTCTGCTCGAAGTATTACTCACAAAACATAAAAGCGCGATAATTTGACTAACGTGAAACTGACGATTCAGTTCAGATAAATGCCTCGCTAAAAAAGCGAATAAATATTTAGCAAATATTGTGATATATACAAAAGTGGGTCAAACGGACAGAATGACCTGTCACGGTCAATTCTGACTCTCACTTCACGCGTGAATGCGTGATACCAGCCGGTCTCTTTCAAGTGCTATCAATTACATCTTCATTCACCATTGTTATGTCACATAAGTTTGCGGTTATGCATACGCTCTTGCGCGCATTATATTTGTTCGGTAAAAATTCGCAAGTCATTATTTAAATTCAAATTTATTGTTTTCTCACTGCCACCGACTGTGCAAACCTGAAACCGATACAAAGAAAATATGCAGCACAATCAACCGAACTGGCGGCAACGAATTGGGTTTTTAGGCAAAATCTGTGAATCTGATCATTCATCAAAGTTGAACAAAAGAAGCAATTTTGAGATTATTTATGGAAGTGGCACATATTTTCGCTGTGGGCGCAGCTGTGGACTGAATAGACGGAAGTGAAGTTGAAAAAACTGCACTCGAACTGCACTGACCGACTTGCGATTGGAGAATGCAAACCAGACACAAGCGAGTCTGTTCAGCGAGTTTCACCACCAACTTATTCGGATTATTTTTCATTGTTTTGGTTGCTGCTTTTTTCTTGGTGATCAGAAGACCAATCAAAGAATTAGACTGGTGGCATTCTCGTAAAGCAGAACGCTTTCTTGCAAGAAAATTAACTTTTTGCATGCAAAAACCAGTTCCTTACATACTCAACTCAAGAGATATAGTGATGATAAAGAGCAAAGAATCACGATCACCTCAAGTTAATGGCAGTATTCATGATTGCTTCCTGCAATATGTCAAAAAAACCAAAGGAATGAATGAAATAATCGAATAGAGCAATTAAAGATACTTCCTGAGAAACAAGAATAAATCTCGTAGAGGTTAAGAAATGAGCTGAACAGAACCGACGGTGAGTTAAAACAGGTAGTTGCTGGTCAGTGAGAAAAAAACGCAATGAAGAGCTGGGAATGAGAGCGATGAATGAGATGAAATAAAACGATTCATTAATTTATTTGATGAATTGATCATTTGATGATATCTTAATTGATCATTCATCAGATCATTCGTTGACTCATTTTTTTCTCATCGTTTGATTGAAGCAAATTCTAACATCAACTGGTAATTACTCGTTTAACTCATACTAATTGTAAGAAATGCATTCTTCGATGTTCTATCTTATTCGTCATTGGATTGATGAAATTTCCGTTTGAAAAAAAAATCTCCTTTCAATTCTTTTAAACGATTCTCCCACATTTAAGTACTTACGTGTTACTGATCTTTTTATTCTAAAAAACTGCTGAAAGCTTTTACTTTACACTGCAACATTCTCATATAAACCATCTGTCAATGACGTGGTGCTTTGCAGAAGTTTAAGTGCTCGCTTTGCAGAAGTTTAAGTGCTCGCTTTGCAGAAGTTTAAGTGCTCGCTTTGCAGAAGTCATTCAATTGACTAAAAAATTCCGAAGATTTCACAACGAATCTTTCGTTACATTAATCTGTGGCAAGTGTCAATACACAAATGTTTAAAAGCAGTGATTGGAGAGGCTCGCGAAAGGAATTCGCTACTCCTCCATCATCGCTTATGGGAACAGCATGAATTCTGGAGTTGATCACTCTCACCGAATTTCGATCATTTGCTCAATCGCTCATCACATTATGAGCCTGAGGTGATTGTGAGCAAAAGTTTTGCTTATAATTTGCTCGCGTACTCGCAAACCTCCTAGCTCCTACGGCTGACGGAAACATCAGTGAGTAATTGTCAAGATGACGTGTAGTGTTTGCCGAGTTGCTATTTATAGATACTTAAGAGTTTCCAATGTCAATCAAGTGAGTGAGCTATTTTCATGATGCTTTCTAAAATTTCATTGTGTACTCTGAAAAAAAATTCTATCGTTTGAAGTAAAGAAGAATATAAAAGCTTCATCAGCCATCTACTACTTCGATGACTTTCTTGAACAAATGCGAAGAAAAAAGTCATCCGGATAGAAGCACTCAACGAGACACTCTGCATCAGACATTCCTTCGACACATTATTGGTTCAACAAAACATTCAGATGCAATTTTCTGATAGAACGACTGCACTCATTTTCAGACAACAATGAAAGTGTTTTTGCGCGACTGCTGAGAAGTCACCACATATCGATATCGCGTTCATCGTTCGTTTTCCCTTCTGATGCGATCCGATTCAACGCAATCCATCTTATCTGCTCCAAATACGTAGACTGCATTCAGTGCGGCGACAAAATGTCTACGTAAACGCATTTCACCATCAAAAAACACTCCACTCTGCATTTACGCATTTGATCTCAACGACTGTTTGAAATGGCGATTTTTTAAAGTTCTTCTCTCGTTTATTCACTTCAGGCGAATCAAATCAGTCTAAATGCTCAAAATACTTACGACATCACGAAGACTTAAAAGAGTAGAAGTAAAATAATCTTAATGAATTTAGCAAATGTTTTCGAGAGACAGTTCAAGACTTTGTAATCATCGTAAATTAGCACTAACTGCTGAACAACCGTCAAATGTTAACAAGAACTGAAACACCTGATGTGATTCATTCATTATCAGATCAATACGATCGAAAAGCTTCATTATCTTTCAGTCGTTAATACGAACGAAAATAAGCACCACCATGCGGCTGAGTATTGGATTGTTAATCAAAATCTAGAAATCGTTTCAGACACGCGGGCAACTGAACTTGTCCACGAGAACATAGAATGGTGTGCAACCAGAGTGACGACAATAATGACCTCGATATAGGGCAGCATAAATGATTAATTGTAACACACTTCTACAGAACAATTTCTTGATAGTGCTGACGCATAAATATTCATTAATTACTGCGGAAAATGGAACGAAAAAGTGATACTGAGCAATTAAATTCATCGGAAAACGATTAGGAAACGATCTTAAAAACGATAAAATTTCTCGTTCGAACGCAAATAATTTGTTGACTACTTAATGAGACACTGCCAAAAGGGATTATTAATCTTAAATTCTGATTGATTTCTTGCTGTTCTCAATCTTTTAATCGTAATAATCGCTCCTATGATCATCATAAATCGCCATTCGGTGCGATTTGACAGAAATTAATTGGACGACTCTGTAAGATATCAAAGATGTGTTTTTGAACTCAAAAAATGTCTGGATAAAATAAAAACTTGAGCGTCAATTTTTAATGAAGAAAAACGAACGAGCGTTTATTTCCTGAACTAGATTTCCAACTTTCGCTTCCATCTTCAGGAAAAGAAAAATAGAAAAACTCGAATCAATAATATTTAAAAATAATCAGAGTCAACGTTCGACAAGGAAAGTTATTTCGCCTTCCACAATCAGTCATTGAAAAAAAACAAGTTCTCTCAAAAAATTGAACACAAAGGATGAACACATCTATGAGAAATTCTAGTCGAAATCGTCATCGTTGAACTTATGAAATTGAATCGTACAGTGAATGCTATTTATTGAATCAATTTGAAAAAATCAACGAACGAGCAAATGTCAATGCAATATTTCAGCAATAAAGAGTGATTTCGCTTTGTGCAGGTGTTTCGTTGAGAATATGGCGCATAACGTCTTGAGAGCAAACAGCTAACAGAAACAATTCAAAGTTCATTCAGTAAATGTATCAAATGAATTGGAATCTTTCGAAGTTAGAGGCAATTGAGTGAATTCAATCATTTCAATATTATTATTGACGATCGAAACCGAATGCGAACGGAAGGCAATTAAATTACGCATAATGATTGGGAAACGTACACGGAACGACAAAAACGAGCAATCGTTCGATTGACTCTATCAACGCTATATTAATGACCCGATCGTCAGTGATGAAACAAATACGATCGCATTGCTTCTAAGAGAGAATTCTTGAGAGGGGTGTAACCAACCAACCATAGAGTGCACAAAAAATATCATTAATTTTTATTTTTATTGCAGTCATCTTCAGTGTTCTTCTTCATCTTCCTTTTGCATGTTCTTTCCATGCAGCACACCAACTTATGCTCAAAGTTAACTAACTGCATACGCAATTAACGAGCTCAACTGGCCTCCACTTCTTGACGTGATTTTGTGAACTTTGTCTTGATCGTCGGCAATAATTCAATCATATTAACGACAGTCTGATAAAATAATTCGAAACTTTTACGAAGACCGCATTTCGTGCCCACCATTCTGCACAAATATCCAATCATAAACTAACTGTTAGAAATTGCGAACGCATCAAAGAAAACATAGTCGAATTATGACCTGTAATATCATAATTTCAGAAGCTCAAGAATATTTTCCCATTCAGTGTGACCAAAAACAACTGTCCAGCATTACTATTCTCATAATACTAGAAGCATCTCTTGAAAGTGACATGATCGATAAGTGAATGTCGTACAGTCATTGCGGTTGAGTTTATAAAACGAAATCACAAACGAAAGTTCTAGCTGAAACACGTCGATTGCTTCTGTCAACAAACCGGCAATGTTTTAGCAGATGAGAACGGATCGCAGTCTCCACTAAAGTTCAAAAAACAATTGGATGGCTTATGGAAAAACTGGGATTACTAGCTGCAAAAATTCGGACATTTCGAATGGTAATACTTTGAATAAATGTTGCTATGTTGGGAATTGGTTGGCGATTTAATACATTCGTAGGTTATATGTACACAAAACGATGAAATATAGCATAAATGAACTAGCAGACAGATGGATGAGTGAATGGCTCGCAACATGTCAACTATTTCAAATAAATGAAGTAAAACAAGAATTGTTGGTTGTGGTGGTGTATTCCGGTTTTGAGGATGGCATAGGGTTCGCTAGATGATTGGGTTGTTTAGTTGGATGATGGGTTGTTGTTTGCTTGATGATGCATCATCCTCATCACATTCATCATTGTAAGCGTTATGATCTGACTGTTTTGCATAATTTCGATCGATAGAAACTGATCGTGGAAATAGAAAATCAATCAACTCTTCCAAGTGATTGATTGCGTTACCAGCTCTGACATGTGAAGCCACAATTCCAAACGACTTAGCAGCTTGTTTTCAACCTTGTACTCGTTGAAAACCACAGCATACAAAGCTTGGCTTATATTCCTAAACCTGCATTGGTTTAGGAATATAAGCCAAGTCCTACTATATCGACTTCGCGAATGAATCCTATCATATCGAGCACATGTTGATGATTTGAACAAGTTAACTGATTTATTGTTACGTTGATGATAATAAGTAAACATGCGATTATTTATTTACTTAATCACTCAAAATAATTTCATTAAAGTTTCCGCGTTTGACGCCATCAATACAACGGATTATGTAATAGGAATGATTTGAACATGAATTACTGTGAGTGTTGTGTTAAATAGATACTGATACAACATTAAATGATTCACAGTTGATTGGAAAGAGTGAACTGAATTGGACATTAAAAACAATAATTACATGCTTTCAAAACTTGCCTTGCGATTACACTTTGCAAATGTAAAGTGTAATAATGAATGAAAATTACACAGATCATTTCATTAGTTGTTTCACTTTCAGAGTTGAACTCAAGAATGCATCATAAGTGTAGTATGGCGAAGTCAAATGTGACAATATGTGCACAAACAATAATGGCAAAATGAGGTAATATTATTACACGAATCGGAAGGCCACTGAACAATTCACTTTCGAAAGAACTAAAAGATTGGTGGGAAGACCGATGGATAACCAATGGATAAGTTAATTGGAACGGAACGACTGAAATTCCTCACAAATCTGGAGATAATCTCTAATAAATATCAAATGACGAATGGAAGTAGTCTACTGTAATCGCCTCTCAACTGATCATGGCAGCGATCAAAAATTGCCACTGGAACTGCCTCAAACAAATTGTCTCTTCATCACTCACTCAAATTATATTTCATCGCTAAATATTTTGACTATATGGTTTCATGAGATCAAAACATGGTATTAACACATCAACACATGGTGTTTTAGCGTATCATGCTAAAATATCGTGTGTTGATGTGTCAATCGTCTCAATGCTACCGAATCGGGAATAGCTGCAAATCTTATCAGTCTTATCGAACAACGTCTCAAAAATCTTATCAGTCTCATCATCGTTCAACTGAATGGTATTGAAATCATCATTAAGCAAAGCCCTTCTCCCACTCTTTAATAGAATCATGGTATTTTTTTGCAGTTAATAAACCATCCTATTTTTTCGCCGTTAATACTACGTAGCGACTTTTTGGGAAGCTTATCGAAAATCAAAAACCCTACCCAGCGTTGGATGTCGTCGAGTGGTGTGTAGTACTCAGACAATGCTACCGAATCGGGAATAGCTGCAAATGAAAGTAACATTATTTGGAAGAGAATTAAACGTGACAAGTAATTTGCATTTGATGGTTCAGCTATTCAGCGCTTTACTTAATTATTGTCAGCATGAAATTTTTTCACGTGAAACAGCTGCATAAAAACAGCAATCAACATCCAATTAGCAATCTAATGAAAAACATTGATCAATCCGATTGCGATTGCTAAAGACATCATTCACTTGGTAATTGGAAAAATGAAATGCGATCGAAATATGCATTTACAACATGTCTTTCAGTTCTCACTTCTGATAATACTTTTTCTTTTCCATCAATTCGATGTGACGATTGAAATCAACTGATAAACGCAGCTTGAATGATGACAACAGTGATTATATAATAACATTTCAATAGACTTGAAAAACGATGAAAACCTTGATCTGCACGGTCGGAATACGCTTGATGAAGAATGCTTGAATGGCGTCCCGAATGCTCATATCGGCATCTTTGTTGAGTCGCAGTCTTATCGAATAACCATCACCATACTTATCCTTCAAATGCTGAGACGTTCCCAAACATCTCAGGCGACCATTGACCATTATTGACAGTCGTCCACACACCGCCTAAAACTCCTCCGTACTGAAAACCGGAAATTCAGTAACATGCAAACAAACTTGCAAATTCAACTGGAGGAATCTGTTTGGAAACTTGGATGGGCGAAGAGAATTACAGTTGTTTCAAAGTGGAAAGTGGATGAAATGCACAGAAGCATCACTCAAGCACTTACAGAATCATTGTACGGCACCTCATAGAAATCTTCATTTGAATAATATACGGTACTCGTCTCATTGCCTTTTGACAAATTGACGAACTGAAAGGTGGACATTTCCAGAGGTAGCGAATCGTTATAGATCATTAATGGTAACGCGATCGACATTCCACCCGCAACGAATATCGCTGTAATTTGCAAAAATATATCAACAGGAAGCACCAAACACCTCAATGAATCTTTCAGCAATTACACGAGCCACATCTCAGGTTGCAACCAGCGTATGGAAACGTAAGGAATGATGAGAGAAGACGAGAAACGAAAACGAGATCAGTAGTAATACCGGGCAGGAGCAGCTGTGACATGCGCGTTTTCCAACTTCTCGTTACACATCGATAACGTTTCCATAGAATCCAGAAATACTAAACTTTTTTGCATATTATTACCGAATAATGTCACGAAGAGCGGAACAGAAGAAATTCAAAACCATAAAAATATTTCGCAATACTTCACGTCAGTCATATATTTATCGTACCTAGGGTTTGCAAAATCCCGATGTTTTTTCAATTCCGGGGTTGGGATTTAATCCCGGGACCGATTTCTGATCCCGGGATTATCCCGGAATCGAACAATTTCTGAGATATCGATGCGGGACATGTTTAAACACATTTTTTCGAACCAGTATGTTCATTGTTAATCAGAAAGAAGCTAATTCAACAAATTATTGAACAAATCCAAGAAACCAAATTATTTAAATTCAAATTAATATTTCATATAATGATGCTAATGATCATGCTGCAAGGGCATACTGCATTTTCTATGTTAATGACATCTTGTCATCTCGGGTCTAAGCTAATAACAGGACACTAGCATATTAGTATGAAATTCTTGATTCTCGAAACACTTATTTGCAATGCTTCAAGTCCATTTTCTCTCAGTATTAACGTCAACTGAATTTTGCCGTTTCGAAAATTTCGATTTTTTACGAAAGAAATGCATCGTATAAATTATAACATTTGAATTTTGAAACAACCAAAAGTTCAGAGTTTATCTAAAAAATGCAAAAAAAACATTCGCTGTCGCGACAGAAATCGCGAAAGCAAAAACAGCGATGAAGCGTGAAAGCGTAACATCTGCATAAAATTTGTCTTATTTCAATATATCAATGTATCACTTATTCATTTACATTCAAATCACTTATTCAATATATCAATGTATCGATTTCAATATGTATCAATTCAAATCAATTATTTCATTATATCAATGTATCTATTCATATCAAAATCACTTATTTGATTTTATTAATTGTCTTGTACAATAAGTTAATATTGTAATATCGATAAATGACTCAGCTCTGCGATTGGCACCAATTGGTATCTTAATCCTTATCTTTTCGAATTGTAATAGCTGTGAGTCTAGCGCATTATCTTGATTATGCATCCTTCATTTATCATCTCAATAAGATTGGAACACATGCACATAAAGCCGTTCTGTTGTACTGTTCACGTAATAACTGTGTTTTGTACATTATGCTGTACTGATCACGTCATAATTATATTATTTAATGTACATCATTTAATCACGCCTCCAAAATATCAACCTTAAATACAAGAAAATATTTAGCTTGACTGGTTCTTTCTGTTATTGTGGGTTCGTCCATTCGTTGTGTTGTTCGCTGCACGATCAATTCGTTGCTTGTCTTTTTCGAAGTCCGAGTATAAATCAACGACAATCCTGAACTCAGTCGACCCTATCTGAGAATAATTATTTTCATATCTCGTATCGTATTATTGTTGATCCTCATTTCATCGTAATTCTTGAGCAAGTTAATTGTTTTCTCTCATCTGGTTTGAAATAATAATTATTATCGTTTTAACACCACTTTTCGTGTGCCACAATTCAACACTTAGTATTTGATTGCTACGTTAGCGAAAATGACACAACAAAACTCCAATTCCGATTATTATTTTTCGCTAAATCCGCACTGGATTTTCATCGAACCATCGAGCACTTACATATTCGATAATTTCGATAAGAAATCATGCAAATGTACTTGATATTCAAGCATAAGATCCTTTTGAATGGAACAACTTTGCTCACTTCGGCAATGAACTCTCACTATGAGTGAACTCAGTGAGTATTTATGTGCATTTCGATCGGATGAAAACGTTTCCAAATAGCGAAGTAAAAAGACTCGCAGTCTTTGGAACATGAAGTTGAATTAACAGACGGAATATTGAAGCCGAACAAATCTTGTGGGAGGAAACGAGTCAAAATTTCATTGAACTTTGTTGCTCTTGGTTTTTATAAGAAAATGTGATTATTTCTGTTAGTCTATTACATAGAAATACATCCAGATGAGCGTGATATAAACCAATAAAGAGCAGAATAATCAGTTGAATATCTAATGAAATGTTACGTGAAAGTTCATGTCATTCGTCCGAATTGCGTCTATTTCCTTAGCTGAACATCAATGATAGGAGGTGAACAGCAAAGATAACTGTATATAAAATAGATGGGAATGACTAAGGCTTGCTTCAAGACGGGCATACTATCAAAGTTCACGCAAATTCACCTGTTTTATCAAATCCCGAAATCCCGGGATTTTTCAAAACTTAAATCCCGGGATCCCGTGCAAACCCTAATTGGAATGCTACGACAATTGAACAGAAATTCAATTTCTAATGAAATGATACTAATCAAAAACAGAAGATTCGACTTGAGCAGATGATATTTGAAAGGAATAATATTCCAGTACGAATGAATATATAACTATCTGACCAAGACAAAGCAAGCGTTAAAACGATGCTGATGAAACAATAAATAGTTCACAGGTGACTGGAAAGAGTGAACTGAATTGGACTTTGAAAACAATAATTACATGCTTTTCAGAAGTTACCCTGCAATTACACTTTGAAAATGTAGAGTGTAATAATGAATAGAAATTACACACATCATTTCATTAGTTGTTTCACTTTCAGAGTTGAACTCAAGAATGCATCGTAAGTGTAGTATAGCGAAGTCGAATGTGACAATATGAGCACAAACAATAATGGCAAAATGAGGTAATATTATTACACGAATCGGGAAGGCCACTGAACAATTCACTTTCGAAAGAACTAAAAGATTGGTAGGAAGACTGATGAATAACCAATGGATAAGTTAATTGGAAAGAAACGACTGAAATTCTCCACAAATCTGGAAATAACACCTAATTTATACCAAATGACGAATGGAAGTATTCTACTGCAATCGCCTCTCAACTGATCAAAACTTTCGGGAGCGATCAAAAATCGTCACTGGAACTGCCTCAAACAAATCGCCTTTTCATCACTCAGTCAAATTATATTTCATGGCTATACATTTTGATTACATGGTTTCATGAGATGAACACATTATATTAACACATCAACACATAGTATTTTAGCGTTCCACACCGAACAACGTCTCAAGAATCTTATCAGTCTCATCATCGTTCAACTGAATGGTATTGAAATCATCATTAAGCAAAGCCCTTCTCCTACTTTTCACCAGATGCTTCCTATTTTTTTGCCGTTAATACTACGTAGCGACTTTTTGGGAAGCTTATCGAAAATCAAAAACCCTGCAGAGCGTTCGATGGCGTCGAGTGGTGTGTAGAACACAGACAATGCTACCGAATCAGGAATAGCCTGTAAATGAAACCGACATTATTTAGAAGATAAGTAAACGTGACAAGTAGTTTGCATTTGATGGTTCAGCCATTTAGCGTTTTGATTAGTTATTGTCAGCATGAAAATTTTTTAAGCGAAACAACCGCATAAAGTATGAGTGGCAAATAAACCTCATTTGGCAGAACATAAGCTTCTAAGTCGAATTTTCCTTTAGACACCTCAATCAGAACCACCTGAAAATAGAGAGCGATACTCCGTTTATTCTTGCATATTGAGAGTAATTTTTACTCATTAAATTAAATCTAGGACGGACAAATAAGTTAAATGTGACTATTTTAACAGGTAAGACTGATAGTACAATTCTCGATTGGTCCACTCACCATTTTCGTCGAATGAAAGAGTGTGATATCTGGTTCGAAGGATCACATAATTCATTCTTAGAATGGGGCTTATTTTGAAAACTTCCCAGAAAGTGACCACTACACTTATTAGTATACCCAATCATTCATAAATATTATCAATGAACAACATACCACATCAAACTGACATGGATTCCCAATTCATTCATAATTTTCACCAGACATCTGAGTAAACTAACAACCATTAGTTCGCTTTTGAAGAATTGAAATCGTACCCTAATCTCCGCATGTTACACAAACATTCACTAATTACTTCATACTAGTGTTGGGAACCGCAAGATTTTTCTTGGTGGTCATCGACCGAGAGCCATGTCGGTGATTACCGCAACTCGATATTCACCGACCGCATAATTTTGAGCATCGGTCGGTTGCCGAGTTGCGGCAATCGCCTAGCGGTTTGCTAACGTCACCACCGAGCACGCTCTGTCGGTTGCAGTTGGTGGTCACCGACGGGTCAGCAATCACCGCAACTCAGTATTCACTGACGGTCAGTCACCACCGAAAACCGATCGGTGATAACCGACCGATGTTCGGTGGTCACCGACCCAACGCTACTTTATACGACTGAGAACGAAGGAAGCATGATGGAATTTTGGAAAATATCATATATTACACTCAAAATTATCCAATTCCAAAGCAGATAGTTTTTCTGCAATAACTAAAGCATAATTCAAAAATGTATCAACCCCTCCAACAACTGAAACTCAATGGAATCCGTGCAGAACTAACCCAACAAAACGCTCAAAGTATTACGATCATAAATCGGTTTGAAAACAATCATAATTATTGGTCACCTTGAAAAAATGCGTCGGCACCGCCACATTATTTTTACCGACAACCCTGTATTTCACGTATAAATTACCGTCATCTTCCATACGAGGCAAATACAACGGTCCAGTGCATACGTAAACATTTTCATTTTTACGAGCCAGTTTCCTGAATATGATTTGTTTCAGTGCCGAATGTTGAAGCAGAACCAGTGGTCTGATCACATTTCCGCACACTATTCAAAAGTTTTCACCTGACGTATCGCTCAAGTTCGTTCCATTTATCCCGATTGAAACCACGTCCAACTTGCGGCGACATATTACTCAAAAGGAATGTTTGATCGATTGCATTCTGCGTTCGACGATGATTCCCGGCAGCCGCCAAATGCCCTCGATCGTAACCACTCCTCTGAACGATTCAAAGTTATTGTTTGCTTCACGATGAAGCAAGAACTGGCAGAACTTGATGGGTAACAACAGCATATTTCGAGTTGTGCCGATTTTGACGGCAGTGTAAATAATTTCTCAACCTGATAGTCATCATTTTGCGATCGAAAGTACGGATGAATTGATTCGTCGGCATGGAATTGACACTTTGAGCGGTCAACAGACGGATCGTAGGTCATTCGTGATGGTGTCAGGTGCTCAACTACCCAATGCGCAGTTCTAAAAACAAGTATACGACAATTTATGTCAGCAACCATGCTCAAGCACACATTCTGTGTTGACGTTCCTCGAACTTCAAAGCAAAATCATTTACTTCCACGACAGTCCTGAATCAAGAGTGCATGACAAGGCGATCTTTAATTTCAACCCTTTCAACACAGCACTTATCAATGGACACACAAATTACGCACCTGTTCTTCTGATCGTAAGAGAGGACATAATCCTCAAAGGTGCGTAAGTTATCGAAACCAGGAAAACCATATTGCATGATTTCGGATGCTCTTGATGGTTGTTGTGTTGGTGTAGTTGGCGGCAGCTTTGCGGTTGTCATGTCAGAAGGCATCGTAGGCATTGGCATCTTTAAAATATTACACTTTCTAAAGTACTCACTCACGATTAACCGATTGATTATAATTTGCTCAATATGATCACATTATTCAACTACTCAACAAAGTTCCACATGTATCTTCCATCGTTCGAATATTTCCTATTAAATTTCGCATGGAATTCTTTTGCTTACAAGCGCTTCCTTCCGCCTAAATCATGTTTCTCTGCATTTTCCTGAACAATTTTCGAAACTAAGCAACTAGCTATTGTCTCTTCTAATCAATCGAACAACCACTCATTGTAGTGATCAGTTAACACCATTAGTAGATTTGGTAATGAAATTCTGAAGCGACCACAAAAAACGAGTCAAAAAATGGAAACACAACAACGGAGAACCAACAATATCGGCAGTCGCTGCATGAAGATGTCTGAGCTCTGGTGGATTCTGGAAATAGTAACCACCCGCAAACGAAGCACTCATTGCGCCCGCAATCGCACCATACTTCAGCAGACGACTTAGACTGTTCATTGCTCAATCGCCTTCTGAATAACTGAGGTTACATTCATAACTGAGGTGTTCCAAACTTTCCCGGCAATATTTATGAACGTTGCACAACATTCGAGCCGATCATTTGAAAATTTATCGAAAAAATGATAGGACTTCTCTTCGATATCATCACACGATTAATCCAGAGGATGAATCCGTTAGATACGATTATCTTATTTTACCGATCCCCCACCCCACACCACACATCCATTCTCTGATGTACAATTTCGAACTCCCAGAATTCACGCTGGACACATTAAACTCTTTTCAGTCAATGTCTTGAGCATATTTCAATGTTTTCTTACATACGAGAATTTGATGCCGCGCTTCCTTCTTATTCACATAAATACATCCCAGCAGAGTCAAGTAATGTTTCAACTTCTGCAGCAAACGATGCAAGAGGTGTACACCAATTATCAAGTAACATTCTGTGTCGAAAGTCGGAACAAGTGTCAATGTCTCGCACCCGTTTTCTCTCAAGAACGAATCGTCAAATAATACATGCAGAAACGATTTTACCGTGTTAAACACTTTATACAACCATGATTTATATGTTTGAACGTTATAACCCGCACAATAGTTTGAACACGACCAAATGGAAAAGTATCATTCAAGAGGAAGTGTATTAATTGAATAATTGCAAAGTATTATTACACATATTTGTAAACAACTACCAGTGGTTAGTGGAAAGAACAACAACGAATGAGTAGTGTAGTGATTAGGGAATTGATTCAAACCAACGTTAAGGTAACAAAATTTTCAAACTTCATATTTCATTCAGTGATATTTTCCCAGCCCATTCGCATTTCCCAACCCGGCCCGTACCCGTTTGTCTCACTGTTTTCACATAACAATCACGAAGCACACGTCAATCGTCAAAGACCACAACATAACTTCATATAAAGACCACATCACAACACGATACACAATAATCACATGATATGCATTAGCATTAATATTCGTGCAATGATAAATGCTGAATTATAATATAAAAACTCGCTCACTCGAATAGAAAACAATCACGGCGTCAGTGTAACAGATACCGATGATAACAAGGAATCAATATGTACAAACGTCTTACTTGGAGTAAAGAAATGTAAGTGGTTTCGGTGAGGAGTGAAAAAAATTACAGAACATTTCTGCAAAAAAATGCAACATTTTATAGAGCGTACATCAATTAGTCATTATAACCTTGTGTTGTGTTTACACGTATCGTTCTTCGTTAATCACAAAATTGGAATAATCTCGAGGGAATTTTGGAGAGACAATTCAAATCAATACGTTTACAATAATAACCAAATGACAATTCCAACTGATCAATGACAAAAATCGCAGAGAAAACAGTCGACTTATACATTGAAGAAACGTATTTAAAAATGCAAAGAGACCTGTCTAAATGGAAGCTTTCATAAAACAACGCACAGGTTAAACTACTGAAACATCAGCGTTTCTCAAGCGATCAATGTTCCAGTTCCACAGAATTACACTGAATCAAGTGTCATTTCATAGGAAATTATACAGGTGTTTATTTCGAGGATAAAAATAAAGATCCATCTGCTGATGCTATTCACGATTCTAAACAATCCCCCCAGCATTCTCGATCCACGCTCGACCAACTACATTCGAGAAACACTGATGCGAACGAAACTTGGTGTTCAAGTATTGTACGCATTTGTTCATAAAGATTTCTAACAAGGGCAAAACATTTCAAATTGTGCAGTAATAATTGTCAATGAATCGAATCAAAAGAACTCACATAAGCATCGTAAAGCTTTTATAAGCATGCAACTAATCTCGACCGAAATGGTGGAAAGTGTCAGAAGAGTTTTAAAGTAGTGTGTTACGGGAATCGGGGAATCTCGGGGACCCAATTCCCATTCCCCGTCTCCAACTTTTCTTGAGCCGACCGCATTTTCGGGCTTCCCGACTGCAAACCTGCGTCCCCACTTTTCCCACCCTCAAATTTTTCCCACTCCCGCAGCGCACTACTTTAAAACGAGAGCTTATGGAATAGTTTGTATGTAACTTCACGTTAAACAAGAACAGACTGCATTTCCACACGAAATCCTGAATGATCGAACTCAATATCTATGTATGTACATTAGCGTGTAATGATGGGTCAACCAATGCATTATGCACATAAATACGCGTTTTCTCATCAGAAACTACAAAAACTAAACAAGCGTTCTTGAACAATAATAGCAGGAAGATAGCAACAAATCTCCTCACAGCACACCAAAAATATACTCGTTAAGCAAATGATATTGGTTCAAGCTAATCGATCACATATTCATAGAAGCAGATCACTGAACAAACTATCCCGTTAATGATCAATTAAGTAGACGTTGAATCAAAGAAAACATACGGTGAAATGCCGAAATCGGAAATGACACAACAAGCAAAAATGCACGATGTTACTAACTCAAAGTAGTGAAAGTATCAAAGCAAAAGCAATCCAGAAATGCGAGCAAACAAAGGACATAGAGAAAAGCGTCCATATAAACAACAATAGCAATCAGAGAAGAGCACATTTACAAATGAACCGAAAAAAATCTCGAAAACCTCTTCACAACAACACAGAATCGCAGTATTCGCTACTGGAATCTGCAAACTTCGCCACAACTATTATTATAATGGCTTTTCCACATTCAGAAGCGTTTGTCGTTTTCAGCAACTATATGGAAGTGATTTATTATTTAAAAAAGTACGTCTCAATCTTTTTCATCCATACAGAGCAGCTGTCAAAATGACTTTTAGGTGCCGCTATGATCATCATTCAGCATTTAAGTAATTATTCTTGAAAATAATCAACGGCACACAAAATTCCATATTTCCATGCTTGCATGTGAAAAATCAGAGCCTTAATGGACTTTTATCACCATTTTTGTTCGTTCATGTGCACACTTCTGCAGAACTCCTCTGGATAGACGCCGAGTTGGAAAAGTGATATGACGGTATTATAACAAACAAAGGAACTTATCGGATTGCATCCGAGAAAGATGCACTCAGCGAGCGAACTTGTGCTCCGTTGGTCGAGTGCGATGGTGATGCGTCGCCTTGTTGCCATGACGAGGATCGGTGCCGTGTGAGCGTGTCCCAGGCCGAACTAGACCTGGACGCTGGATCTTCGGCAACCGGGCATGACATTACAGTGGGTCGGGCGTTCATCGACGAATGCAAAGATTCATTCTGCTCACGAACGAACGAGATGAAAACGTTATCCAAATTATTTTGCGATATTGAGTACGATTCAATGGATAGCGATGACCCATACTCATGCACCGCTTCGCTGCATATACTGAACAGTTCGTTTAGTGCCACTTCACGCACTTCCAAATGTACGTAGGCGAAATGCGTTTCCTTAAACAGCAATCAACATCCAATTAGCAATCTAATAAAAAACCGTGATGAATACGTCTGCTGTGAAGACTTCATTCGTTTGGCAATTAATAAAATGAAATGCGATTGAAATGTGCATTTACAACATATCTTTTCAGTTCTCCCTTTTAATAATACTTTTTTTCTCCACCAATTCGACGTAACGATTGAAATCAACTGATAAACGCAGCTTGAACGATGACAACAGTGATTATATAATAACATTTCAATAGACTTGAAAAAAAAAAAGATGAAACCTTGATCTGCACGGTCGGAATACGCTTGATGAAGAATGCTTGAATGGCGTCCCGAATGCTCATATCGGCATCTTTATTGAGTCGTAGTCTTATCGAATAACCATCACCGTACTTATCCTTCAAATGTTGAGACGTTCCCAAACATCTCAGGCGACCATTGACCATAATTGACAGCCGTCCACATAACGCCTCACATTCTTCCATACTGAAAACAATAAATTCAGTGCAAATATAAACAATTTGTTGATTCACTGAGCACTTTCCACCAGAGTTAAGCAACAGCGAGCTATCGCTACATAGCGAAACAGCTACTCCGCTGCTAGTGAAATGAGTATTCGGCTATTTCGCTGTTTCGCTGAACAGCGATAGCACGCTATTGCCCACCCAATGCATTTTCTGCATTGATTCTCGCATCTAATCGTAAATTTTTTGAAATTTTGAATAACTTTTCGATGATCTAAAAAAACGCTTACCTATGTGAAGTTAACAAAATTGATTTGCCAGCTGCCGAAAGACCCTTGATTACACTTTGAATAAATTGTCTTGCTCGTGGATCCATTCCTGCTGTTGGTTCGTCCAGAAAAATGATCTAAAAGCAAACCTTCCTGACACTTTCGACACTCTTAATTCTAATGAAAAATCAACCGAATAAACGTCACCCACCTTCGGATCACCAATTAAGGCGATTGCAACTGATAATTTACGCTTGGTACCGCCACTATACGCACTCGCTTCAATGTCAGCATACTCCTCCAAGCCTATATTCTTCAACAACCATGTGGTCATCTGAATAGGACATAATAATCATTTGACAGTCGAATCTGAGTCCGAAGACGATAATGACCCAACCACTGACTCACACCACTTAAACATTTGCGAACAAAGTTAGAGTTCTGTGCATTCTTTACAGAGATTACTGAATGATTTTAAAGAAACCGATCAAGATCAACCTTCTTGACGGATCGTGTCTTGAATCCATGGATACGTGCATAATATATGAGATGTTCACGCGCGGTCAGCTCCTCAAAAAGTGCATCAAACTGAGGACAGTAGCCAATCTGTTGTAGAAGTTGTCGTCTGAAGAACATCTCTTTGGAATTATTTCACTCAATGATGAATTAATATAAAAATGTGAAACAAATAATTGAACTAAATCAATTATTCGCGCTTCTCAAATCATTTGTGCCATCACAAGATATTCAACTCGAAGAATGAAGAAATGTTCGAAAAATCAAACAATTACTCACCCAGCGTACATATTCTTATTGGATGAGTAAACACTTCCATTTGTCGGCTTGATAATTCGAGTCAACATTTTAAAAACTGTCGTCTTTCCAGCACCATTCACACCTAACAATCCGAAGCATTCACCCTGTTTGACAGCCAGATAGATTCTGTCGACAGCTATCACGTTCTTGGTCACACCTCGCATTCGACGTTTATGATAAACCTGGGCATTCACGTAGGTATTACCGATATTGTTCTTCGGATATTGTGGCTCTCCTTAGTTGACATTCTCCTACTTGACGACGTCAAACGAATGAACAATTCGAACTGACACTAATCAAATATTCACTTACAGAAGCGAATATCTAGACAAACCTTGGTCAGTGCCTCCACTCGTATCGCATCATCGTCGGCCTCGCCACTTAGAATACGCACTCGTTCAGCGCTCACATCAGTATCCTCATTGCCAGTTTCTGTTAGCAAACGTTCGTTCTCTTCCAATGAGCTGGAATCGAATAATATTATCAGTCAGTGTGAATAAACGGTCATCTTTTCGATGCCTCATCAAAATACCATTGAAAATTGAATAAAACAAAATGAATGAACAAGAAAAAAGACGAACTCAGCATGCAAAGCACATTCCATCAGAATGGTCAACAACAATGCAGAAATGCCGATGACACCCATTACAGTGATATGCAAATACAATGAATCCCAGTTGAACGGTGAACGTATGTTCGACCATTCGCCTACAAATGCGAATCCGATTAAATTCAATCAGAGTTTTCGCCGTTTTAACCAGTCTATGAAAATTTTCCGCAAAAATTAACTGAAGATGAGAACGCTCAAGGAATATGAATCGATCTTCTGAACTACTTGATATTAACCGATAATCTGATTCCGTACACTCTATACAGTCTAATTAACGAGCATTCTCAACGATCAACTTTCTATTAAAGCTTGGAACCATGCAAAACACTGGCTCAACACAGACATACGAACTTTTCATCAATTAGAGCAATCCAATCAATTTGACAACATTTTGAAGATCACCCGTGATCAATAGGCGAATAAAAACCAACCAAGAAATTCATAGTACTGATTGCGATAATCGTTCAACGCGATATCCAGTACACCTCGTCCTAAACAAAAACCCGGAAAAATGAGGAAGATATGTCGCAGAACCTTTTCAGCCGAAGCGATCGATTGATTGTGAAGACCAAAAACCTGAAATGATAACTGACCACAATGATTTTTCGACTCGTCAATAACAAGAACGAATGTGCACAACGCGTTCCTTCGAAACTGCATCTTTAAATATCCCTTCATTTTTCTACATTCATGAAAGAACTTTTTTGATGCATCTTACTGAAAAATAGTTGTTAATTCCAACAGCTCTTTAAGAACAATGCATCCTCTTAGTTGAAACGACTACCTCAAAAAGCAGTTATTTGTCGAAAACGAAACTGAATTAACATTACCTCAAGTAGATATGAAGTGAAGCAAGTGCAGATTCCAGTGAAAAGATTCAAGAGAACCATTGCAATGTACGCATTCGAAGGGTCATCAAAACAAAATGACATTAAGTAAACGATAGGCGTAGTCGATAAGCCATACATTATCAGCAACGATACAACACCCAACAGATTCTCCAGTCGGACATACAGCGGAATATTGAACATCCTAAAATTGTTACAGGTTTTCGTTCAGTTCACCGCTCAGAATAAAATTCACAAGATTTCAGAATTTATTCTGAAATTCCGTAAATATGGGAACTATATTTCTCACGCCTCTTCTCTTTCCAAACTTGAAGCTTACACAAGCGATTGAAAATACCACAAAAACAGCAGTACCATCACTAACGCCATGAGAACCATTCAGGAGTTAAATATTCACGTAACAAAAATGGGATAGTACGCAATCTTAGATCGAAACGACGTAATGAACTAAAGAAAGAACCAACTGACCAAATGATACAAGTGCAAACGAGAACTGGAATGAAATAATTCAATATATCCCATGTGCAATTAGCAATCCAATAGACCGTTGATGATAAGCCGGCCATCCACTGAATGTGCAACGATAACGAAGAGCGTTCATAAACCAAGAAGTAAATGAACGATGCCGGCACAAACGACATTCCAACAACCAAAAACACGGCGATCAAAACATCATTTCCTTGCATTCTCAAAAACAAATCACGTTATCACTTTTTTCGGACATTATAGAATTATTCTTCAGCAATCACAGAACAAAATGTTTTCAACTTCATTTGCTATACCAGCACTCATAGTCAAAATTAGAAACTCCTCCAGATTTCCAAATCACTGAATAATCTTTTCTTAAACTCTTTTAAGAAATGTGTAATGGAATAACTGACACAGTCCGGATCAGCCTTTCATCCAGAACAAGTGCGCATCGATTGAAACAAGAATGTTCCTCCAGTCAACAAATTTGAGAAAGATAACTGAATGAAGTGAAAAGAATCAACTGTCGCATACATTTTAGCAACCGATATCACCTCAGTTGAACCTTCCATTGGATGATTTATGAGCGTTATACCGAATGAAGCTGGATTTACGCTCGAGTAGTTGGGATTATTCCTCAGTGAAGCGCGCAGAAGTGCATTGTTATGAACGTTTAAAAATATTGGCATCGCGTGAAATGCCCTATTGTTGAACCATACCTGTAATGAACTTGCATTACTTCACTCTTAACCACTCACATTCTATATACGTAAAATGGAAATGACTCTGAACATTTTTCTCTTTAATATGATAATAATATCAATCGAAACAAAAGTCTTATTTTATCATCATTTTCATTTTGTTGAATAATTCGTATTTTACCAATTTCACGATAGGGGAAAGGAGGGGGGAGATGAAGGGATAACCCAACGACAAAAACTTCAATAGTAAAGCGATTGCTTACTTTCGATAAATGTCGCACACCAAGTAAGCGTAAATTTGCCGACGCGTTCACACCATAACCCATCGGAACGTTCTGCTTTTGAAATCCAACACTGAACCCTCCAAACCTCAAACAAGCAACACGTTACTTCTACTCTCATCACAACGATAGAATGCTTTAAATCGCTTCATTCAAAATCAATATACAACATCAAGTCATCATATTCACAGGTCATCAATTAACGAACAATATCAATTCTAAATGAAACCATTATCGCGCTCTCAGTATGTGGCATCCGAAGGCCAAACTGAAAGTCAACTGATTGCGACATTTTAAGTCTTCGCATCAACTGATCACGACCAACTAATCTTCCTCCTGCTAACACTATCATCTAATAATACACACGTAACAATTTTACAGCATATGCCGGTTTCCTCACACTGCTTCATGCATTCATGGATATAACACAAAGTCATCATCAAAACGCCATCGTCAAATCAACGAATGAAACACAAACCTCAATTCAAATTCATTCGCCGTATTGACGATATAATCCGTGAACGGTATTCCGGTCAAATCGTAAAGCCGATCGCCAGTAACCAACAAACGATAATTATGGTTTTCATTGGGTGCTTGACTGCAGAATAGCGCTCCACCACGTTTTTCACACCAACAATCTGGTGTATAGCTCGACCCTCAAACAATATCACATATTGAATCTCTGTATTTTACAGCTCACCGGCTAAAATTTCAGACCCACAGATCTTAAAGCCGTTACAACCGTTCTGCTCAGGTCAAATTCTCGTGCAGTATACCACCCGCACAAAACAAATCTCACATCCACGATCCGAAGTTCAAATACCGTTCATACAAATATCTTCGATAATCACTCACCAGGTCCTTTCGATGTTGGTGATAAATAATTGGGTAAGATGAATTCATAGAGACGTTTCTCCTTAAAATTTGAGTCGAAATTTCGTCGCCAGCGACAGTTTTCCAGTAAATAGCTTGCGTTTACGATTCGGTGCAGGAACGGTTGACTGGATGGCCAATTCGCGTCGAGCCAAGTGTCTGCTGGATTTGCGACGAGGCAATCCGAGCCTATTCCAGGAACACCGTAGAGAGATGTGACAATTGACGATGTGTTCACATAACACTTCAAATGAATAAAACTTCAAAATGATGATTAAAGATTAAATGATGAAATGAAGTGAACCGAATGGAACATGAATTATGAAGTGAACCATTCTATTCAAGCAATTAAAATTGTGCAAACTGAACATAAACATGAAATCAACCCAAATTTCTAAGTTTCTAAACATACGGTCAAAGATGAAATCTGATGTTATCTAAAAAATTCATTTGTTCATTTCAATATGAAATGAGCATTTGACAATTGATATCGCAGAAATATTTCACAGCAATAGATAACTGGATGAATCTGTTCGGAAACTTGGATGGGCAAAGAGAATTACAGTTGTTTCAAAGTGGAAAGTGGATGAAATGCACAGAAGCATCACTCAAGCACTTACAGAATCATTGTACGGCACCTCATAGAAATCTTCATTTGAATAATATACGGTACTCGTCTCATTGCCTTTTGACAAATTGACGAACTGAAAGGTGGACATTTCCAGAGGTGGCGAATCGTTATAGATCATTAATGGTAACGCGATCGACATTCCACCCGCAACGAATATCGCTGTAATTTGCAAAAATATATCAACAAGAAGCACCAAACACCTCAATGAATCTTTCAACAATTATGCGAGCCACTTCTCAAATGAGGCATGATTTGCATATGGAACCGTAAGGAGTGATGAGAGAAGACGAGAAACGAAAACGAGATCAGTAGTAATACCGGGCAGGAGCAGCTGTGACATGCGCGTTTTCCAACTTCTCGTTACACATCGATAACGTTTCCATAGAATCCAGAAATACTAAACTTTTTGCACATTATTACGGAATAATGTCACGAAGAGCGGTACAGAACAAATTCAAAACTACAAAAATATGTCGCAACACTTCACTCCATTCACAGATTTATCGTGCCACAGTGATGCTACATGATTCTCAGTATCTGCTGACTGTTGATGACAATGATTTTTCTAAGCCACCACTGATATACGCCGAAAACTGATATATCCATTTTCATAAAGATAAACAGCTCACTTCAATGGATGGATTCGTAAGAAAAAGAATGCATAATCCATTGATTCTATTCACAATAATCTCAAAATTATTATTAACTCGACCTGTTGTAAAAGTGTAACGCCTCTTCGATGAACATGTTTCACGTGTGGCAATTGTAAGCACACTTGCTCGATGCCTGTTTTTGAACAACTAAAATTGCGATTCATTTGGTTATCCGTTTCTTGAGAGATTGGAATGCTATGACAATTGAACAGAAATTGAACTTCTAATGAAATAATACTAATCAAAAACAGAAGATTCGACTTGAACAGATGATATTTGAAAGGAATAATATTCCCATACGAATGTTTATATAACTGACGTGCTATCTGAGTCAGCCAAACCATCTTCCATCGAACTATCATGCGAGCAATCGTCTGTCGTTGACGTCACATCCGAGCTACGTTCAGCCGTGCTGATCTTCATGAAAATCTACAAAAACAGCAACTAAAAATCTCACACTGCAAACCATTCACAACCCAAAAAAAACAATTTTACACAGTGATGCTAACAGAAAATTAACTGAATTTACAATGAAAATATCAAATTCGTTCAGTTTCACATGTTAAGAATTCAGAATGATGAATGTGTCGTCTTCTGCAGAATCGGTTGATCCCCAATACTCAAAATTTAGCGCCAACAAACCTCATCTAATGTAGTGTCACGTATTCCAAACGATGATATCTGAAGATCTTTACGCAGCGATTCATCTGAGTCGTCTTCCAACGCTTCCAACAACGCAATTATCTGAACAATACGTGATCACTTCAGAAATTATCTCGATCGCATCAGTAAATGCCAAATCAAACCGATATCTACCATAACTCATTTACTATAAAATAATTACGCCAAACCAATCGCAAACCTCGCATTCCTTCCATTCACGTAACTGATACGTCTTCTCATCGGCATAACTTTTGATTAGCACTGGTGGTTTGCCGAATTTCGAACAATGTTTGATAAACTAAAAACAAGAATTAATTAACGACGATGATATTGAACGACTTTTGTTTGCGATTACACATAAAAAGCGTTAATATACAGTGTCAACAATACATGCTAACGCATATTTTGAGGAATACTTTGAAAATATTTTGAAATAAATTGTAATGCCTTAAAAAAAACTTGTAAAAATGCCTTTAAAATATTTTTAAGGGAACTGCTGAAATAGTTACCCAAAAGCCAGATGAAAGAAAAGCGCTAGGAAGTAAAACAGGCATAAATGATACAGACATGTTGAATGCATGGAATCATTCGGTACTGCGAAAAAAGTGCGGAATGAAATATCACTCACGTTTTGGGAGAATAGATGATCCTCTTGTGTCATTCCACTAGACTTTTTTTGGACTGAACTGCTCGAACCCGAATCTGATTTCCCTTCAACAGCGGATCGAAGCTGATTCGGTTACAACTGTCAAGAAATATCCATCACCGAGACGTTGCTTTAAGAACAGCGGAGAACCAAGCGCTCGAAGTTGACCCTATCAATGAGATTCGGATCAATCAAGAGCATGAATTCGAACATAACAAATAAAAATTAAAAAATTGAACGAAGTATCATCAATGTAAAAAATCAAATCTCTTCAAAATGACTGAAGAGAGCTCAGCTCAGCGAACCACTTACATGCGAAATGACAGCAATTCGGTCAGAAAGAATGTCCGCCTCATCCATCAGATGTGTCGCAATCAGAATCGATCTGCCCTTCTTGCACTTCGTTATCATTTCCCATATCGCACGACGTGCGAACGGATCAACACCCGCCGTTGGCTCATCCAATATTACTATTGTTGATTCTGAAATTACCCATCTCTCACCCTAACTATTCAAACTTTTAAAAAACAATCAATTCATTTATTCTTCATTAATTTCAGTAATTTTATTAATAATTCATAACTTTATTAATCATTATTCAGCTAGTTTATGAACAAAAAAGAAGAAGTAGTGAAATATGCAACCTCCAATAAAAGCGATCGCTACAGATAATCGTCGTTTCATACCGCCCGATAACGTATCGACCAGTTCATTACGTTTATCTCTCAATTGCAAATCTGCTAACATTTGTTCCACTTCTTCTTGTGCATCCTATAACTGAACAACATCAATAACGAGACTCCATTTTCAAATTAAAAATTAAAAAATTGAACGAAGTATCATCAATGTAAAAAATCAAATCTCTTCAAAATATGTAACCTCGAATTGAATCGTCCATTTTCAAATATATTCCCAAACAAATTCCCTAATTATTCACAAATGTGGACGAGTGAACTCATCTCAATTAAACGAAAACACTTCTAACCATCCAAATTCCCATCAAAACTACTTATCCATCACAATTTCAATACATCTGAATTTACTCAATTTTACTTACTTACAAGTTACTCAACAGATCAGTGAAATACACGATGAATACGCCTTCTGATCGAAAATCAATCGAAGTTACTTAAAGAAGCACAAACACTATATAAATACCTTCGATGACATGGACGATTTCAGTTTAGCGTAGAATGATAAATGCTCATAAACGGTTAAATTACTGAAGAGGACGTTATGCTGAGGGCAAGTGCCCAACGATAGATTCAACACATCTTTGCGTCCTTGAATACGATGACCGTTGATAATCACCGATCCACTGGTCGGTGCACTCACTCCAGTTATTATGTTCATCGCAGTCGTCTTACCCGCTCCGTTATGACCCAATAACGCTGTCACCTGATTCTGAAATATTTCATCGATTATAAAATCAAACAACTTCCTTCAAATGAGAAAAGTATTTCGAACAGGCACGAAACACGGTTTTTCCTATGACTGAACCAATTCGCGTGGGAAATCACTGTTCCACTTCTGCATTACCACCGGGTCTATTAATCCATTCTCGAGCGAAATTTAACGATAAACTTCAATGCAGTATGAAATCACTGGCACACACTCACGTGTTATTGAAAATTAACATTTTAACTAATATTAAAGATCTGCTTCAACTCCATGTTCAAGTAAAAAAGTGAGAAAAACCTTCATTGATGAAGTAAAAGTCGAATATTCCGTGCAGAAAGTTTTGGATGGTTTATTTTTCGAAGAAACAATTCTCAATGATTTTTCGAAATTCACATTGTAACGAAACGTTCGTTCACTTACCTTGTATAGCTTAAGAGATAAATCCCGAAGTGCGTATTTACGAGCGGCGTTTGCATACTTTTTCGAAATACCTTCCAAAACCACAAATGCTTCTTCATTTTCCGATTCCATTTCTATCCTGAACTAGCCAAAAAAATCAGAAAAGAGTAACAACGAATGAGATCATCACAAATTTTCCTCCATTCTTTGGCGTCATTCAAGAATACGACTCAACCACACAAAAAACCACTCAGTTCTATTCATGTTGCATTTCACTAGACTAGTCCGTCTCATCAATTTTGTAAACTCAGAATGAAGTTCAATAGAAAAGTTAAAATAACTTAAATCAACCTTTCGAGAGCATCAAAACAGAATAATTGAAAATTAGTATAACTGACCAATCGTCGTGTTGTATTTCACAATCCGAATCGAACGAGCAAATCGACGATGTAAACGGTTCACCACCATACAAACACTCAAATTTGCCTTTCAATGTCGCCAATGCTTCATGAAGTCGCAGTTTACATCGAATCGCCGTGTGTCTACCACTTCCAAACACCTGCAGTGAATCCAGCTTTTTAACGTTTATTTTCGATAATTCTCATCATTTTCCTTAGTGACTTCAAAAGAAAACATCATTACCACTAAAATAACGAGAACAGGACAACATTAGTAATGATGGAAACAACAATAAAATAAACAACTGAAAGATATATAGGCGAACCGAACCGTATCAATGAGCAGAGCAATAAGTGTATACAAAATGCAGTCAACTACAAGCATGAGCATCACATGTGCCACGGTGAATTGTTCACCCTCGATTGGCGATATATAGAAATTATGAAAATCACATCCTTCGCCTGAAATCATCATTCGATAAAACGATGAATTCCCAAATTTCCTCCACTAATACGTTTCTTCAGAACTCAACCAAACTTTAAATGAATCATAAAATGCAATTATTCATTTTGCTACATAACAGGCGAGTTCCTCAACAAAAACTGCTGCTGTAAATCTCTGTAAAAGAACAAACAAATACCATTGATTTCATAGTAGAGAAGATATTTGCTTGCAATACCGAACGCAGACGTTGAACTGAATGAACAGATCAACTTAATCCAGAACGAAACGAGTGTCATTAGTGACTGTTCGCGGATCGATATGAATAAACACGGCAAACAGCTCGTGAAAAATACAATGCCACCGCAAGCCGTTGCTAGTTTCGCCTTTTCGTATAGTGTTGATAACATTATTCTGCAAAATGAAGGTGTAAAATTTATTTGCATTGAAAAAAAATGCGAATTATGTGAAGGATTCTATTATGAAATTACAAAAGCCATCAGTAATTCGCTCACTAAATCGAGTTGACATTTGCCATCTTCAGAATAAACAAATTCTGAAGTTGTTTCTCAAATGGCTCATTCGGAATCACCTCACAACTAGTGTTCGTCGGGGAGCAATTTTTTGCACGGGGGGTCCCCGCGGGGAGTAAATTGGACGGGGGGGGTCCCCGCGAAAAAGTCGGGGAGCAAATTGCGCGGGGAGGTCCACGCGGGGAGTAAATTGGACGGGGGGGTCCCCGCGAAAAAGTCGGGGAGCAAATTGCGCGGGGGGACCCCGTCGGGCAATGACCGCTCCCCGTGTTCCCCGACGGGGAGGACGGGGAGCATTTCAGCTCAATTTTTTAAACAAAATTTCAATTTTTTAAAGATTTTTCTTCTTTTTTAAGTAGTTTTCTTTCAAGTGCACCTTATACTCACATTTCAAAACAAAAAACAAGACAATATTGAAAGTGTTGCGGCTGTCTTTCACCATTTTCAGTTAAATGTTCGCGATATTCGGGAAGGTTTGCACTCCCCGTCCTCCCCGTCGGGGAGGACGGGGAGCGAAATTGGACGAGGGGGTCCCTGCGAAAATGTCGGGGAGCAAATTGCGCGGGAGGGGAGCGCTCCCCGCGTTCCCCGCCGGGGTCCCCGACGGGGACCCCGTTCCCCGACGAACACTACTCACAACCATCACAACCGCACCTTGCGAGAGTTACTCATTTTCACTTACTTTTTATGTGAATGGCGATCCCAACGCCGCAACAGAGTGTATATTTTTAGCAAAAAGTACATCAGTGTAAAGAATATTTCCAAAACTACGAACTAAGAAACGAAATGAAATGCCGCATTTCACCTACCCCATCAACAAACTCGCAGCACCAAATAATTCCAACAGAACGAACACAAAGAGTGGCGATGACAGCGGTAAAAGACGACCTAACCAGAGCAGCAATGTCATTAAGATCATTGTGAACGTCATCATTATGAAAACAGTCAGAAACCACGATGTCCACAGAACGTTTCGATTCATTCCCATTACGTACATCACCTTCAAATCATCCAATCACTCTTTGAACACTACTCAAAACAGACATCTACAAGATACTGATCATCAGAACTGCTTGGAAAATAATGATGAAACCAATCATCTCTATATTTATTTAATCAGCAAATCAAACTCATTACGAGTTTATGCCTCTCTGTTATTACCAATATTACTAATATCACATTCTTCCTTCCCTGGCATTCTTTCCGCGCAGCCAACGATAATAGCGTTTGGAATCATCTATCTTCATGAAATCAGAACTTGAATTATTGATTTGGCAAGCGCAGAGGTTTTGGGCTACTCTCCCATATGCCCATTTATTTCTAGGGAGAGGGACTCAGAAAGAGCCCGAAAATACATTCCGATTGATCGATTGAACATCATCTCTATAGTGACCTCAATAATAACAACAGAACAATAATAATAACAATTAATACAATGATAATTACTGCAACAATAATGATAATAACTGTAATAATAACAATAATAGTAATGGTAATAATAATAACTATAATAATAATAATAACAGTAGTTAAAGAGTAATAATGACTGTAATCAATATACCGATAATCGCAACAACAGCGACAAATAATATCGATCAGCAACGAACCTCAGAGAGATGTTTCTCTTTTTCATGAACGATCGACTGCACCAGCAACGCGACACTATACACCCACGATATCGATAAAATGAACGAGAACACGCTCTGAATGTCCAGTAAAAATCTGAAATTCTTTTACTCTCATAACGACTGACATAACATCAGTCATCGATACAAAACAAAACTGAAAATTAAGACTTTAATCCACCCTTTTAAGACCGTCAACTGAATACGATTGCAAAAATCATCAATAAATTCAAAAATCATCAATAAAAATAATAAAAAAATACGATTTCAAAAAATAATCTGAAGTAAATCGTACGCATCATATAAGTAACACGGGAACGGTGCTTCTTGGATGTACGATCCGGGTTCTAATATTGGATGATTATCTCTTACGCCATCATTGAACACGTCGATTATAGCACGTTCAACTAAATCCTGCAAATTTCCATCCTCATACAGACAGAAATTTTTTTGCGCAGATTTCGGGAGACGTGATGTGACTCTATCATTCCGTAAGCAATGCCACGGAAAGCAAACAAATTGGAGAGTGCGACTGATTCAACATTTAGCAACAGTTGAATTTTGGAACTGAATTCAAAATCAGCTATCACATGACATTTTCGAATTCAAAATCACGACACACAACGACATCATAACGAACGCCAACCTGGATGAATAAGAAACCGAATTTATAATATGAGTCGTCATAATCCCGTGGTCCAGGATACTTGAACAAAGCTTGCGCAGAACGTGTCGTTGGTGTCATCGAGACGTTCTGTCGTATCTTGTAGGTGACATGAGGTGGCAGCGTTGCATTCGGTGTGTCGAAAATTACGCCTTTAATGAAGACAACGCAATAATAAACTCATACAATATCGATATAGCTTTAAGCGCTGGTCATATGGGCGAATAATAAAAAATAAAACATAACAATACCAAAAAATGAAGAACGAACAAACTTGTGAAAACGGTTATATTATTATACGGCGCCTCGTTGAGAGCATAATGTACCAAATCACTCTCATCTTTGAAACCCTTCAAAACATGAAACTTCACAACAGTGAACATACATATCAACATTGCAATGCAATGTATCCGAAAATGTTTTCTGCCAAGAAATCAAACATAAACTTCTACTCGTTTTAAATCGTTTCGAACATACCTCGAATAAATTCAAATTGGTTCCATTGATAACCTCTCGATACGTACACGCCACTGCTTGAATTCGTTCAATCCTTCCGATAATATCCTTCATGCCCAATATTTTGTCAGACGTTGACCATAATTTACCAACACGCGCTCTTCTCGAATTGCCGCTATCCAAAAATGGACGATAAAAACGCTGAAAAAATGATCCGGTTAGAAAGGACAGAGGAATACTTTTCAGAAAGCATTTTCCGCCCACTAACCGAACTTTCCGCCCACTTCCCTTCTTAGATAAAAGCTCAAAATACCATCTTTCCAAATGACTGATAACTAACAGTTACTTACGTCGAACTGAATAAATCTGGCTAATAACATGTCAAAATGATTCTTTTCAAAGTTTGGAACCCATTTGGTGCCGATTCACACAAATTCTCTAATCAATTATTAAATTTTCTCAATTCTCTCAATTTCCTGAAATTGTCTTGTTTTCTGTCTTTTTTACACATGACGACTAATGAAGATCCAAGAAATTGGGATTATAATAAAAAAATGATATGCAGAGACATACAATAAAGCGAAACCGCTAGACTCGCAATGAGCTATTCTCACTGCGATCAAATCATAACAAACTGGGATTTACAAACTGATCAGCTGAAAATAAACTCGTATATCCTTAGAAAAAACAACTCGATATCAGTTCATCGCCATACTTTCAATATTGAAGACCATTCGGTCGGACTGTTCGTCAGAGATGATTTCAGTTTTGAGGTGAACTTAAGAATTTGATTCGCGTACTTTTGACCGTCGTCTAACAACACAAACGTACGATTCATCTGCAATCGCTCACCTTCAATTCTTTCCAGATTCTCTTTTGAGATAAGAATAAACGAATTTAGAAAATTCAAAATCATACGGATAACTCAACAAGTCATGTGGGAAAATATGGTGAGGATTAAATTCAAGCTAATGAATGGGAACACGAGAATAATTTGGAGAACAACAATTCAGAAAACCCTATACAGCATCGCCAATTCAAAAAATAACGTTTCAAAATGATTCTTTTTAAAGTTTGGAACCCATTTGGTGTCGATCAACGCAAATTCTCTTATCAATTATTAAATTTCCTCAATTCTTTCAAATTCTCTTATTTTCTTATCAACTCCATCGAATAGAATCTCAATCAACGAAATTCTTCCAAACAGCCAAATAAACCTCTCTGATAATGTCATCTGCAACGGTTTCGTTTGGCGCATAGAATATTCTCGGGTGACCTCCCAAAAACTTGTTCATGTACGTCTCCTGCTCGCTGTTCCACGTGTACACATCGAATTTGCTCGTTCGGTTTATATTTATTGCTGTAACATCAGTTACAAACATTTCTGAACGTGAAAGCAGCTTAAATAATCATCAATTTGCACGCATTGCTTCTGGATCGAGATTTCAAAAGATTCTGCCGGTAAATGAGTCAAGATGTACGATGGTACGGATTCATAAAGTCTCGCAATTGTTTTGTTCAATTTTTACAACGAATCCATTTCATTTATTCGTTCATTTCCCTAATTATATTCACAAAAATGAAAAATCACTAGCATTGATAGAATTTTCTAATATTGATTTATAAAGATGTAGTAGAATGATGTAAACAATCATTGTGATGAGTGATTAAATGATAGATCATTTTGATATATCATACGATAAAATGATTAAAACAATACTATCCCGGAAACCGATAATAAAAAACGTGCAGCTTCTCTAATGAACTGGCAAGAACTCGGTTCACTCACCAATTCCTTCATTCTTGGTAAGCTTTTCGAACATCATTTGTGAAGGATTGTTTGCTGCGGATGGAAATGTTTCACCACAAAATATTATCTGTCCCACTGTCCACAAGTATCGCAAAGCGTCCGAGCCGTCGTTTACATCCTAAAAACGATAAACAATTTCATTCATCTCTAATAAGCTCGCCTCACTTTCGTTCGACGATCACTGGTCCCAATACCCAAAGGCTAGTAGAAATGAGAATAAATGACAAATCTCTTCCCGGAATTTGTAACTGAAAACAAGATAATTGCATCCGTAAGGTGTTTGATGAGAAGAGTAACCCAAGCTGATCTGATAGCGAAACCCCAAACAATCAGGTTGAAAGACTCAAGAAGATTTACACCGAAGAATGTCGATAGCTTAGCTAGGCACAGCAGAAATCGCGAAATAGCAATGGAACGATGAGAAAAATGAAAGTTGCAATTCAGATGTTCAGTGATAATATGGATACTTACCTTGTGATAAATCAAAGTTGTCTGCTGAATTTTGAACACATAAAGTGAACGACTACATTAAAAATTACTTGTTCAATAATTCAAATGTTCACAAAATGAATGCAATTGAAAACTCCAATTCATACGTTACATTCTCACTGAACGATGAGCAATTACAAAACAAAAACTTCGATAACTGACCTTAAAAGTTTTCGTGTCCGACGTACGATGTTCAATGTATTTGTTTGCGCACTGCTCACTCAACGGGAAATATTTCACCACCGAATACAGCCACTCAATCGAATCAATTCGACTCCTCACTTCATCAACATTTCGCCAATGTTTCCTCAAGCGCTCACCGGCCGTTGTGTTTTGCAGAAAGTGGCTCACCACACCATCCTCTAACTGCTCAACGGTAACATTATCCGCTTTGATTTCGTACAAAACACGTTCAATGGGTTCAATGTTACGATGACCACTCATTTGATTCGACGGCAACGCGAGATGAAATTGTCCGTTCTCATCCACTCCACCTCCGACGACCCGTCCGATGTAATCACGAAAATGTTGTTCGCTTGTGAATGCAGCCAGGAAATAGTCATCAGAGGTCTTGGTGGTGCGATGCTCCAACTTTTGAAATGTCATATTCCTGATGTACGTCTCAATCAAATCATCGATGACGATCTCAGCTAAAATCTCGAACATTCCTAGTCTCCTCTTATTGCCGGCAGACGCAATCGATGGCTTCAAATGTTTGGTGATTGAATCGAATAAATTCGTCTGGCTCAAATATTGGAGGGTTTTACGGCTCGGTACCGCATCTGATGTGATATTCAGTCGAACGATCTCATCCAATAAAGCCAAGAATTCTTTCGTGCTGAAAGCGTTTTCTTCGATAATCACTTGATGAAATGGAACACCACTACACATATCAACGGCTCGGTGGCATTTATCTCTGAGAAGATTCAGTGAGTGACATCAACGTTCAAGGTTGTTATCACTGATATGGTGACGACGTGATAATATGAGCATGGTAATAGTGATAATATGGATAAAAAATTATTATCCATTGGATAAAATTAAATTCTTTATCCACTGAATAAAATTATTACCCACTCAACAGGAAATCAAAATTTCCGAGCCATTCTCCGTATCTGATAAGTCTGTATGAACTAAACTATCGGTTTTGATCAGGAAGTCTATGATCTATGTAGTCTATGATCAGGAAGCAAGACCGAGGACAGTGAACAGAAATCAATGATCTCATGAAATGCACATGCTCCAAACCTTAAAATCGCTCATCAGTCAAATTTCGCAACCGTTTTCGCTATTCTTTAGAGGGTATAACAGCTGTTTTTAATCTGATGAAATAATTTTAATCATCTGAGAATTTAATTGGAACGAGGGAATGGACTAAAACACTGATCGTGAGATAAATTCTTCTCAGTTCATCAATTTCATACGGCCACATCAAAAACGAACCTCGCATGCGGGAATATTCTAAAGCGATTCTCATCAAGCACATAATTATCGCAAGTATTTTCGATCATCGAGATCCAACCGGCCGATGGCAATGGTTTCGGTTCATATTCACCTGAAAATTTTTGGAATTCGACGACTGATTCGAGATTCTTTGGTGTCGATTCAGAACCGAACAATGATAAAACTGAACGATTGTTCATCGAATAAATCAACTAACTTTTTCGTTCAAGTTGCACTGGCTGTGATGTGCGCAAAATAACCAACAGAACGCACAAAGCGAGTGGAAGGAAGAGTTCGAGGAACGTTGCGAGCTTTAATAAAAAAGATTTCAATCAACTTCACAGTTGTGAACGAAACTCGATAAAGTAATTTTGAGAGAAAATTTGATCTGCAAATATCAATTATTCATGTCAGTCATTCACAAAACAGCAGATCATTTCCTATTTCAGCACCGACCGAGAATACGTGTGTTGAATGGGATGTTGTTCAACGAGAAAAGCAAGCACCATATCGTTTAAAATCGAGAAGTTACCCTGAACGGATGCGGAAATCAATGAAATCAGACTCACTCGTGTTCGAAGTTTTATTGTTAAATTCTTCCACAGCAACAGTCGTAATTGTCTCAAGAAAGCCATTTCCGATCGAATGGTATTTTTCTGCTTTCAGATCAGTGACTTTCTGAGGCACGACGAACGCACATCCCTAGAAAATGGAAGTCTGACACTCGTGAATGAATTTCCGACGTGATAGATCATATGAAGTGACAGATCAAAAATGATCAAAAACGTTGAAATGATTTCATTGGTGACAACCGCTAGAAGGAAGCAATTGCTTGTAATGAAACAGAAATGGTTGTTTCTTATCAGTTTGTGATTGAGTTGACTTCATACGAGTGATAGCTTAATTTTAAGACTATTAAACAGTCAATAATACTGAAATGATTCGTTTGTTTTAGTAACATTTAGCATTTAGCTGTTGACATTACGTTACTGCCTTATAAGAGTTAATGATCGACGTGAAAAGGCAATATTGTGCAGAAAGAACAATTTTGCTTGATAAATTCATACTGAATATTGCTACAAACGTACCACGAAAGCGTTTTCTACTTGCAGAAAATAATTCATTTCTTTATCATAGACAATCACATGGGTTGAAACCGATAAGAAATGACATCATTCTCGGACTATAGTTAACTGTTTGCAATTCGGATTCTTATCTTGGGAGTATGATTCTTATCTTGAGAGTCTTATCTTGAGTACTGACAGTATGATGCACTCAAAATAAAAAAGATTTGGTAATTTTGTATTTTAGGTTGATAAAATCAAAACATCGTTCCGTTCACACACGCGGTTGAATATGTAACCTAGTTAGAGCACAGCAAGAAATGTTCGCAAGAACGAAATGCCGCTCTGATTTTACCAATCTGAAATGCAACATTACAAGAGAATTAACAGCATTTCAGTAATAAAAACTACGTTTCCAGCAGAATATCACAAGTCAAATCGGTTGCATAGTCACTAATGAGTCACAGGATGAGAGTTCTTGGTTCAACATTCCAAACATTGTGAAATAACTGAAAATTCGTTTGTTCCACACATATAATTAAGAAAAACCCGGAAATCCTCAACAATCAGCTGTTTCGTGTAAGCGCGTGGACTCTCTGCCAAACGTTGTTTGCTCTAGCGCTCTGTAGAGCGATTCGAGTAATAAGCGATCTTTGAGATATCTATCTGACCGTAAGGCTGAATGGCTTTAGGCAGATTGACCGGTCACGGATGGTTAGTCTTTCTCGTTCGCGTAGATTATTCCTATGGGTAATTGGCGCTAGTGTTGGGAGATGCAAGATTTTTTGCGGGGTCCTCGACAGGCAGGCAAATTTTGAGCATTGGTCGGTTGTCGTCCGGTGGCAGTTGCATTTCGGTTTGTCGAGACCCCCGACCAAACAGGCCCTTGCGGTTGTGATCGGGGACTGCCGCAATTTGAAGGTTCCCAACCCAACTGCTAACCGTTTTGTAGCAAGTTTTAAGAAGGAAAAGTGCATCATGAACATTGGGCAAAGCAATCAGCCACCTAAATTGAGTTCGTTGATTTTTATTTGTTCCCAGAATTAGTTCAGAGGATCGTTTAACTGGACATGAGTTCAGGGAAGTTCACGAACAATCCTCATGGATGAGGTACACGCTTCTTGGTGCCGGAAACCTGGCAAATTCAAGAATCTGCAGTCGATAATCAATGAGTTCAATGCGGAATTCTCGGTTTTGGTACTTATGCGAATTGAACTGAACAATGGTTTTCGTAAGTGGTCACAAGTTGACGATTTCAAGCCTAATAGGCAAATTGTTTATTGGCAAACTGTTCCTTGGTCAAACTGTCCGTTAGGCAAATTGTCCGTTAGGCAAATTGTCCGTTCGGCAAACTGTCCGTTAGGCAAATTGTCCGTTCGGCAAACTGTCAGTTAGGCAAATTGTCCGTTAGGCAAATTGTCCGTTCGGCAAACTGTCCGTTAGGCAAATTGTCCGTTCGGCAAACTGTCCGTTAAGCAATGTGTTTTTAGACAAGCTGTCGTTAGGCAAAATGTCTTCAGGCAAATTGACCGAGTACCGATGTCAAGGTGTTCAGTCAATTAAACTGAGAATGAATCGACGTTGTGCTTGAACTCAGACTCGGAACAGAACATGACGTGTAAAAGTCGATCTGAACACCAGTAAACGCAAGAAGTGATCGAAAACTTACGAAGAGAAACGTATGAAACTGGACGAATAGCAGCGAGAAGCGAACAACTGCACAGTGAATCAGCATAATGTGATGAAAACCAGCGAACTTGTCATTTATTTCATTTTTCTTTGCATTTGCAACTAAAGAAAAATGCAAAGAAAAATGCAAATTAGTGAATGAAATTCTTGCAGTTGTAATGCAGAAAAATTATTCGAGTTGCAGTCGATGATCATTTTTGTGATTGATTCAAGTTTATGCATCTCTCCGTTATTACCAACATCTCTGACACCACATTGTTTCTCCCTTGACACCCTGTTCCACACTGGACGGACGTTATCAACGCCACACATTATCCACCTTCATGAAATTCTGGTTTCAATAATTGATTCAGTGATTCACTAAGCTTTTATCGTAATATTAGCAGCTATTTGATGCAAAGAGTAAACGTAGCAAGAGTAGCGAGTAAATGATGACAAATGGACTCGAGCAGTTGCACAGTGGTACTCAAGGGAAATAAAAAGACCACTCGGGAGACCTCGAATAAGATGGAAAGACGATATTACAAAGAAATTGGGTAACGCTTGGTAAAGGAAGGCAAGATCAAGGACCGAATGGAAACGCATTGTGGCCAGCAAAGTTGCAAACGTTTGATAGCCTGACCAATCCAGGTAATCCAGATAATTAGCAGCTGTAAATTGTTTATGAATAATCCGTGATCAGCGAATGGCTGTGAATGATCATAGAATTAGAATTAATGATAAGATCGGGTAGTCTTATTATAAATCTTACCGTTAATTAATTAGAATTAACATTAATTAATGATAATCTTATCTTTGCTTTACGATTATGGACTGAAACACTGAAAAATTCATCGAATCGATCTACTCATGTTTAGTCGACTCTCAGAACTTGCTTAAAACTTCTTCGATGCTCTCATGAGTTGTAACGATGGGACGAGACTACAAGATGTGTTTCAGTGCGTTGATTCTTCATTGAACATGATGGTAATCAGAACTGACATCGTGTTGCATTTCAACTCAACAATACATAATTACTCGAATAGTAATCAATATGGCAATTCTTTTCGAATTTTGATAATGCCAATTGGAATGCGCCACGATGAATTCCATTAACCAGTCTTGTAGCAGTACAGAAGAATTTCCGGCTGACTCTGTTATGCTCTGAATTCACATTCTCGTGTGGACATCAAACTTTGCTAACGAGCAATTTCCTCATTACAGTTCCAAATACGCGGATTGGCTAGGCTATTAAACGTTTGTAACGTTGCTGGCCACAGTGCGTTTCCATTTGGTCCTTGATCTTGTCTTCTTTTACCAAATGTTACTCGGTTCCTTCCTAGCTTTTCAAATATTCGTATAAAAATATCCCAATCATTTAATCAGTAAAAACAATGCGACAAAATTGATTTGTTCGCATTCAATGAATTCCTTTTCATCATTTCATTGTATCAAAATGTTTTCGATCGTTGAAGTCAGCTGCCTGCTGTCTAATTGATTCGAAATTCAATTTTTGCTATCATTTGAAAGGGGAGAAAAATTCGCAACACTTCTCTTCGATTAAATACACAAACATCGAATTATTGATGATTTCTTTTGATAGCGATTATTGATTTGCATTGATGCGAAAAGTGACACGGTGATTGAGTGTGATTAGCTGAAGATTGTCTTCATTGGACTGCACTAAAAACGTGTAAATCTATTTTATTAATGATGCGTCCCACTAATAGACTGCTCATTAACCTCGCTCAATCATTTTTTCTTCCATCGCTTTACACCGATCCAATAAATGTGAATTATTCGACTTTCACCTGACTGATCGATGCAACATTCCTCCGAAAAGGTATCCATCCATCCATTCATCCGTTAAACTCATCGCTACCATAGCAAATGAGGATAACTCTGCTCACATTCTAAGCGAACACTCCCTAGCTCCTTGTTCAGCTTCTGCATATATTCGCATCAGTGTATTACAGTTTATGTCTTTGACCTTACACATATTCTGTGCACTTAATTGATGAGCTTTTCTTCAGCTAAATACACCGATTAATCTGAGTCTATCAAAACAATTCGACACAACTGTTGCAACCATTTATCAGTTTCATTCTACTCTTTTATAAATGTACATATGTACAAATATTGCTGTGAGTTTACTCGCTAAAGGTATGCGCGGCCTCGTGTTTGTTCTTTGGATTTACTTACGTGGTTTATTTCATTGTGCAAACGGTGTTTGTGACGGTTTGAATCATTCATACTGGATTAGATTACGAACTAATCACTTCCGTTCCTATTTTCGCTTCCATCTCTGTTGCGCAGAAACTACAAAACTGTGTTTTGTCTCATTTTGCATGAAAAATTCAGTACGAAACGATTTCATCATAACTTTTGCAAAAGAAAGAACACTTTTTCTATCAAGAATGTCAACAAAAAATTCATTGGGATTCATTTTTTAGCTGAGTGCAAATTAATGAAAAAACGAAATTATTTTAAGGTAATAGATAAAGTAAATCAAGTTTACCACTGGATCGGTATAGCGGAAAGTTGTCGACAGTTTAAACGTCCGAAATGGCTCAATGTCGGACTCAGGCTTAGACACAAGCTAACAACTAGGCTGTTACCTGACCCCAGCGTGAACCTGAGGTCAGGCTGTTACCTGACGTCAGGTTCACGCTCGTACTTGTGCTTAACCTGCACAAATTTATCCACAAATGGTTTGTTAACCGTTCAGCAATAGATCATCACGTGACCGGACAATCTGCCTAAAGACGTTTTGCCTAAGGACAGTTTGCCCGAAGGCACATTGCCTAACGAACAGTTTTTTAATGAATATTTTGTCCAATCGGCAAACTGTCCGTTAAGCAATGTGTCTTTAGGCAAACTGTCCTTAGGCAAAACGTCTTTAGGCAGATTGTCCGGGTACCAGATGATCGGTACTCGGACAATTCGCCTAAAGACGTTTTACCTAAGGACAACCTTGCCTAACGGACGCTTTTTAATGGATAGTTTGCCTAATAAGCAAACTGTCCTTAGGCAAATTGTCCGATCACGCAGGTGATCATACACCTGGAAAATAAATGAATGAAAGATGTACCTAAACGAATAAACGTATTTTCCTTTTGGAATGTTGATACGATTATAAACTAAACTGTTCAAAACATAAAAAGTTCGAATGGCATTCGAAAAAGGTTGTGTGCTGTGTTCGTCGAGTGCTGTGTTCAAGTTTTTCGGAATTAAATCTCAGCCAAATCGATGAAATTTGTTTATTCAACGGCTTTTCCAAAGTCAATGCTTGACTTTTTCGGTGACGTAAATGCGCTTAATGATCACTTTTTATCACTGTTGGTTAGTTGTGTCAACATTGACATGCCTCATCTGTTAACAAACTGTCTGATAGAATCCGCTCATCCGTTAACAAAATGCCGAATAGAATTCAGTATCAGGATTTTTTTGTTCGTCGTTGCCGATTACAGTCACTATTATGAAATCACAATACCAAACGAACATCTTAGCTGAGGTATTCCGTTACTGACGAGGGACCCACATTTTTCGACCAACACAGTTGAATTTCTAGAAGGCTAACCTGTAAGCTTGTTCGTGCTGGTTCTGTGCACTGAATCTTTAGGTTAGTATTTAAATATGATCGAACTGAATCACTTTACCATTTCATCACTACTCATTCATCCATAATTAGCCTCAGCGGACCCCCGCCCCTCGATTCGTTTTTGGGTCGGTGCTTCTTTTGGGTGTAAGACGGGAAAGTACTCTTATTTTGCACTTCAAACAATACCTGACATCAATTTTTATGAATGTAACACATAATTTCAAATATTGTTTTTCAATTTGAAAATTTGAAATTTGAATTGATTTTGAAAATTTGGAAAAAGAATTAATATGATTTCAACAAATTTAAGCAGGGCCATGACTCAGATCAGAAACAAACCATTTTTATAATTGAGTTGTTGTAACAATAAGCACACTTTGTCGGTGAAGTGGATTAGTTATTTTTATGCAACAAAGAGTTTATGGACAATGGATGCAATTTCAAATTGCTTCGCCAAAAAAATCGGATTTATTTCGTGTCAGTGATTCGAACGAAAACAAAAAATATTATTGTTCAATAAGTCAGAAGCGGTCGAAGAACCAACAACGAAGTGACCTTTTTAAAAGTCGCTCCGACGATTGTTTGAAAGTATTTGAAGGATTTTGCAATAATTCGCATAAAAACATGACATTTTTTGCTGTTGCACTTTTGTGTATTCGTAATGATGAATTTGTTGATTAAGCCGGATTGACTATCGACGAAATTTTAAAAAATAAATTGAACAAAACAACATTTTATTTTACAAACAGAGATGTCTACTTCAGACTCGGTGGTAATCAGTCAATGGAATCCTTTGGTTTGAAGACACATTTGCAGAATAATGTCTCCAATGCAGTTCCACTAGAAACAACTTGAGGTTGCGTTCAATTCGCTGAAAACCCAATAATCTCACTCATATGAGTGATAGGTTTTGAGAAATCACGACATTGCCATACTGGCTAATTCAGATTCGTTTAGTTCTCTCAATCTGCAAGGGAATAAGGTCGGCAAAAAGTCAGTCCATATATTTATCAGGTCAGCAGCTACTAACACATATCTTTCTTCCACTACTACATATCACGAGAGATCACTTTTATCGTTCACTCTCCGGCATCCTTCTTGCTGACAGTGAGCACCTTGAGAAGCTGTATAGCCCTGCAATTCGTTCATCACCTTGAATGCAATTCGGATCATTCATCTGCTGAATCGTATTAAAATCAGAGGTATCTGGAACGGGCGATGATACAGTACGTCAAATAGTGACCAGTATTCGTGTCGAGCAACGCGTTATTCTTCTAGGTTTTTGTTTCGAATGTTCATTTAGCGATGAGCTCAGGATCAGATATATTTACCGTTATCAATCCCTTGGATCTCGGCGATGTGACTCTTTGTGGAGTTGATAAATTGAGTTGTTGTTTCGCAGCGAATTATCTCGAGTAATCATGAAGAAATCTTCTTGAGAAAATTGAAATCGCCGAGAAGATGAATTGCTGACTTGATAAATTGATGAAAAAACGTTGCCCTTTAGTTACAATTGCAATCATCATCGATCATTTTGATTGGTTAACAAACCAATCACATTAAATAGTTATCAGTTGCAATTTATCACTGAACGCTCGCCTCGAGCCGATAATTTAAACACTTTCATAAACGTTCATCACAGCACGATATCACATCAAACACGTTCAGCAATGTAAACTTGCTGCAATTTCTGCCATTTTCTCTTTGTTGCACCCAGATAATACATTCCCGATCTGTTGCTTCGTTGACTCCGCAGGCTCCAATCTAGCAGATGATTCATCAAACGCCTCGGGAACTACTGTCAGTTGCTTCGATAAGCATGTTTTGGTGGATATCAAATGATTTAGTATTTGAACACGATAAGATTACGAAGGATTTTGCTTCAGAAAAACTTTGCAGTGAAAACTCCACTGAAAAAAAAAACGTTTCAATCTGGAATAAATAATGAATTGATGCTGGAAGAGTGATTCTTTTCTATATATTCTAACTTTCTCCCCGAAATATTCTCGACATTCCCCCGAGGCTGTCCAACGCTTTGTCAAGAGAGTCGGGTGATACACTCGTGATATTTCAAATGAATGATAACCTTATCATTTCGATTTGATTTGGAAATTGCAAATAAGCAAAGAATGCTCGGAAACATCGCTGGCGTTCGCAGATGAAGATGGAAGAGTTGACGCATTTTGCTCTTCAACATCAACACGACGACACGTTTGAATGGTGAAAAAAAAACATGAAAGGATCGAGAATTCGCAGTTGTAATCAGCGAACGAACGAATACTTTGCAAGATTTAGAGAGTTAATTAATCAAATAGTTGAATAAAAAACCGATCGAACTGCTTGGCGCATCACAATCAGTGCTTAATGGTCATTGACTCGATTCGACTAGATGAAATACTCGTAGATTTGTTATATTTTTAGGATTGTTTCAGTTTTACACTTCTCATTAATATTCATTATTTTTGTGCTGTCCATTCCATTTATACTTTTGAGTGTAAGTTCCGCTCTTTTAATGGTTCGTTTTTTGTCATGACGGCAGCATTCCATGCGAGCTTGTTCGGTGCCCATGCAAAAAAGTGTTCCTGTTGTTGTTGCGTCCTTGCGTTCATACGGTATGCAATAACTGATTTCAATGGTTTTCCTCATCAACGTTTGCCTAAAATCATTTACCTCTAGGTTTTTTTGCACGGAAATGCCACAAAATGATTCATGCGAATGACGGACGATAAATTTTCATCACATAGCACTTTTATGTGATTTTACGCGTGCCACTACTTTCAAAAACATTCCCGAGAGTCTGTTAATAATCCAGCTTTGCATGTTTTATTTTTTGGATGACAACTCTTTTTCAGCTGTAAATGCATTCACAGAGTAGATCGTATGTCATTTTCTATCAGAATCATTCATTCAGTTAAGTATAATTGCATTCAGCCAAATTCGTGTCATTGTGAATCAATGGCGCGACACTTTTTTTAATGCTCTTGTTAAACAGCAAAAAGTTGAACTGTAGGATTCCTTTGCACTCGCACTCATAAGATTCATTTGCACCTGCACAATGAACTGAATGCAATTTGAGACAATAATCTAGCAAGATGCAAATTGAAATCGAACACGGTCATGTAGAACGCAACAAATTGAAACGGACATACCAAATTCCAAGAGGAATTCATAAAAAAAAGGAAGTCATCACATCACAATGAGCCCACAACACTTTTTTTACTATTTAAGAATGTTCGGTTTTTTTTAAGACCATTATTCAATATGTCATTGTAGTACAACGATTGCTTGCTGCTCTCTTGGAATTTGTTTGATTTTGAGACGAGTTTTGAAGGCATCTCGTGACTGCTACATTGGTTATCGAACGAACGCCCGAATTGAATTGCTAGTTAAGTTATTGGAGTCGTTTCAGTTTTTGCGTTTTTGAGATGTCATTCAAAGTAAGTAACCTTGATGAATTTGTTTTCAAATGTCACTAATTGTGCGAACATGCGGAATGTTTTGTAATACATAGAAGAAAGTATGTCGAAGTTATATAAACGTGTTCATTCAAATGCAGATCATCATTGAAGGTTTAACGATATTTGTGTTTGCGTGATTCCAAATCAGTCGGATGCACAATGATTTACCATTTGCAGTTACCTAAAAGCTCAAAAGTGGTTCTGTTTCAAAATCCAAATGCTCAATTATGATCATAAGTGTTCGAAGTCCAGGATGCCGGGACCTCGACTTTTCAATCCCGATCCCAAGATTTATTTCCTGAAAAATCCCAGGATTCCGGGATTTGATAAAACACGATATTTTACGCAATTTCCGTGATACACTTATTTTGTATTATATTACACATTAAACTTTCACATGTCATTCATTTTCGGTATTGTTACGCAAGCGGCAATCAGTAAAGAAATCATTAGATAATATCACCACTTCGGCTTGCGTTTTTCAGGTGCTAATGAGTAAAAATTTGGTGATTTTATCACTTTATCGCCATCACCGTTGTTTTATGCTCTGTTTATGACCGTTCTCCAATGCCGGCCGCCATCATCTAATGAGTAAAAAGCGATCTCTGCGTTTAACCCTGATTCGATGATTGAAAAATGGTCGCAATTTTACAAACACTAATTTTGATCGACGTGCTATGCGATCCTATCAGTTTTCATCCATGATTTACGATTCGCTTTTTGACGGCTGCGTTAAGTGAATGCCGTTTGCACTCAATCATTCGTGATTTTAACCGTCAATTCATGTTAATTTATTCGTTTTGATCACTATTGATCTGTTTATTGATCTATTGCGAATCGTTTCATTATTGATCTATCGATCTTAACGTTCAAGCACCACCTACATATAACCCGAATGCGAACTCAGTGATGAGGAGCCGTAAAGGGAAGATGACACGAACGAGAGGTCACCCAGGTGATGAGGGTGAAAGCAGTAGCTAAAACAGGTGACTCGGGTCAGGCGATACGGTCAATTAGAGCGATACCTAAAGCCGAACAGATAAGCCATTAATTAGGCAACTGAGACAGGTGAGTGAATAGGAGCATAGATTAAGGGAATTGTCATCGATTAGGAGTGTCACTAGTTCAGCTGCTTTCTTCGCAATCAATCAAACGGAAGCTATCGAAATGACACTATTAATAATTGTTAAATAGCAAGTAGTAAGCAGTAGCATTAGAGGTGGTGACCACTCGACTGATTATTGCTGGAAAATTGATCATATAATTGAGCGAATGTAGTCTTCTTGCTTCATCAGTTAGCATCATTATTTCATCTTGAAGTTAGCACCGCCCCATACTCTCCACAAACAATAACCAATAATCACAGTTTCATTCAGTACGTCTGCAATTCATTTGCGATCACAGTTACTCCGCCGTTCGATTTCCTATTCAGTGTGAAATGACTGGATCATTGGCTCGTTTTTGATCATAAATCAATTCGAAGTTTCGTCTAATTCGCATTTTTCCAGCTAACAACACAACAAACTACTCGGCTAATATATTGCATTATCACCACGTATATTTTTGCTACATTCAGCCATCGTCACTTTTCATCATTATTATTTGCATCATTATTAAAGTGGAGTTTTTTGAGGATCTATAAAAAATACCAACATCTATAATATCTATAAAAAAAAGAGCTTCTTCTACCAGATGATAGATATCAAATCGAGATCCGCTTATTACTTGCAGAGTGATTCCTAAACGTTGATTGCTGATCGCTCATTGACTGACTGAATTGTTCAGTTATTCGTCCATTTTCTCTTCTGCTTTCTAGACTCGATTCTCGACAAAGATTCTGCTTGAGACATTTCTGAAGGAGAAACAGAGGAGGAAACTCAACTTTTGAATTGGATTATCGAGTTGATTTTTGAGTTGACTCGTTTAGTTGATATCTGCTAGGATCACATCTTCGTTGTAGTATTGTTCTGCTCATTGTGCAGCAAGAAAAAAAAAAGAAAGAAGACGAAGACATCAGTCTGCCAGTTGGCATTTTGAGTGGCAATTGCTATTATATTATTGTTAGCAAATCTTGAGACTGGTACTACTAATTACATTATTAATGACATTCAATCAACTATACGAAAGCCGTTTGTTTGCTCAAACATAAGCTCACATGTTAAAAACTCTTCCTGCTTACTACATATAAATTGACACGCAAAAAATTGACAAGCACATATATCCCAGCAAAACGTCCGTCAGTGCAACAGCAATCGCTCTAATACATTGTCATTTTCCAGCATTTATTGCTTATTACCGCTGTCATTACTCGTATTCCAACAAGCGTTGTCATTATTGTTACTATTACTACAAGTGTTTTCATCATTTATTACTATTGTTATCATTACTATGATGATCAATGTGTCAGCAACTGAGGCGAGACTGCTCTCGAGCAGTTGCTTTCTACTGATAATTTTCATTTTGCAATTATCGTCTGCACATCCAGTACGGATACCGTCAAGAGCAATGGTCAGTTGATCGGTTTTGTTTCGCTTTTCCATGTAATCTGACTGCAGTGATTCGCTTTTGCCGGTGCGATTGCAAATCTTTTCGATTCATTTTTCGGCATTTTCTGATACAGTGCGACTTATATGATTTGGTCTCAAAGATGAGTGGAGATAAATAAAGATAAACAACGAAATAACGCAGACACAAATGAGTACTCGGATGCGCGCATAAGAAAGTGAACATTTTTTGCGACATCGTGCAGCGATTAATTCGAGTGTTTATTTTTAATGACAATCGGAAATAACTCATAAAATTGTCGCACATTTTTTGACGACGACGAGTCTTTTATTTGCTTATGAATCTGTTCGATTTGAATGCATAAAGTGCAAAAGTATAAATCGGCTAAAATGCATTTATGACTGAGGAAGCGGCATTGCCTATTGTTCACTAACGGCTTGAAAGCAAGAGGATTGGGTATGTCCGTTGGGATTTTAAAAAAATCAAATTCTCATCAACCACTAGAGATTCTCATATTCTTAATCACTGTGAGCAAAAAATCATTGAATCATTTTCTCAGCGCTATTGATTTATCTCTTCGATGCAGTCTTTTTCAACATATGAATACTCTGTGAAGTTACATAAAGCAACACAATGAATGATGTATGTTTCAATAGCGAAAAGTTAAATTATTATCGAAAATAAATTGTAAAATTTAAAATTCTAAAGAATTCTAGATTTTACAATTTACTTAAGAAATTGACCGCATTAATTGTTGAATGTAATCAGCTTAAAAAATGAAAGTGCCAACCCAACGTAAACATTTGACACATTATCGGAGCACTGTTCACTGCAGACTCAAACATATTCACATGTACAAAAGAAACCACTAATCATATTAACCTTCGTCAATAATCGGCTTGAAATTCTCGGCTTATGAATGCTGTGTGTCTGATAAGCGGCTTAAAAAACTACTCGTTGTCACATGTTGACGCTTAGACGACTCGCTCAACGTCTCTAGTGGAGTATGAACAAATCGTTGAATTTCATTTGCAAACGAAAATTTGCTCAGCAATTCGGCACGATTGCGGAGCGTTTCTTCCTTCCTGTCCGTAGCATGTCCAGTTGATTGATGGCGGGTGATTCGGAATTAAATCACCAGGTTTTGAGTTGTGAAACGAAATATGTTACACTTGAATCGACTCGATGCGTTCTGAAATGAGACCAGCAAAGAGGAAATTACATTTTTATGCGAAACTCGTAAACATTTGAGAAAAAAGATTGAAATTAGTTAGATTACATTTGATTGTTTATGCTCGATTCCTATACAAACAACCCATCATAAATTTGCCGTCGACTGATTGTGCTCACTGAGGGCAAAAACGTTCACAGAAGGAAAAAAAACGCTCTCATAAAGGCAATAAATTCGCCATAACAAGCGATAATAAATTTGGGATGCTGCCGATGAGGAGACAAAAAGGAGAGAAAGATTAACGGGAATAAGTTTTGAATTATCTACCATAAATTAACCATACTCATCGTTGGCACGACTGTTCATCACTCAGCAGCAGCTCGATTATCCCTTTTTGCAGATTATTCCAATTCTTGTTAATTTCTTATCAGAGCAATAGACGAGATTGATTCTGCTTGATTCTTATCGAAGAGAGGAGAATATCAGATTGATTATATCAAATTGAGAAGAGAATATCAAATTCTTATCAAATTGACTCGGCTCAACTTGGTGACGAAATCCGTTCAACTTATTTCTGACCGATTCTGCATCCGACTACTAGTTTCTGGCCTTGCCTCGTTACCTCTCCACATTAAACTCATGATTTTCGATGTTACCATTTCTAATCGTTCATTCGACTTTAGTAAGGTCAACTTGCCGATAGTGAGATGAGATTGCATAAGATTGCATAAGAAGAGAGAATATAAAAACTTATAAAGCATCTTCTTTTGCAGCTAAAAGAGCGATACTATGAAAATATTCATTTGCATATACGTTACTCGCATTCATTGCATTCTGAAACCCATCAAGGAATGCACGTGAATCGTTGTACAGTTCTTGTGCTGCTGAAACATTCGTAGTGTGGGCAGGAAAAGAAATGAGGATTGTTTCTTGTGATGAATTATACGCGATTTTATTTAATTGCGAGGAGAAAAGTAGCAATTTTGAGAATTCAAGTATAAAATGCAGTCAGCGCATACTTGGCTTGATACAGCTATTCATCACTTTACCTGTCCATTAGAATTTTTATTCATCAGCATTCTACCATATGATCGTATCAAATGCGTGCAATTGTTTTGCTCAAACTTCATTCAGAATATGAGTAAAATCTTTACCCAAGCATGTTCAAGTACCATCTCATTATCAGTCATACTGATGGGGCAATAATGAACATCATTATTTTGCTGATTTGAATATATCTTCAATAATTTATATCGACATCCTGGTTATCATGAGTACTCCACTCGTTATAATGAGTATGATGTAGGTGCTGTCATAGGCTTATTGTCAATCAAAAGTCTCTAGAAAACAAAGTCATTTCAGTGAGATAGATTAATGACGGCAAATAATACCGCAGATTTAAGATTAATGTTTCGAGAGCGAATTATCCAATCAGAAAAACAAAAATTTGAGATAGATTTCGCTTTGTGGTAGGTTTTCGTTGTTGTGAAATGCACTCGCTATCGGTTTGTTTCGTCGTTTTTCAGCAGCGACGATGCTTACTATTAGTCAACAGTCAGACAATGCAACAACAACACCTGTCCAAATAAGCATCATCAAAAAAGTGATAATCCGCTCCACTCATGTGATTTTAATCATCCGATCACTCAGCTTTTCAATCACAATTGATCACTTTTTTGTCGATTTGATTCAATTGATATTTCATAAAGAGTTTTTTCACAAACGCAAACGTGCAAACAGCTCTCCTCTTGATGCATTTTTCTGATTTGATTTTCTTTCTCTTTCCTCTATCTTATTCCACTATAAAGGATTTTTCTGATGAGCATGATTTTTGGTTGACTTGTTGCATTCGTTCGTTCATTTTATGCCATTCAAACCTGATTTCTCAGATCTCAAATTCATTTCCGTACCAAACAACAAAACTCTTTTCGGTAAATTTTGGCTATACGAATTCCACTTTCGGCCATCAATCATAATTTTGAAAATACAAAATTTTATGGTGTTTTGATCAATTTTTATGATCAACAATGATGAATTTTTATGAACATTGATCATTATGATTGACATTAAAATTTTAATGGCTTTTGTGATTTGTCTTTAACGAGCATATGAAAAAGTTGCGAATACGATCGAAATTGGTCCATTTGATAGATCCGCTTGCGCATGATTTTTGCTTGATTTTGATATGATCACACTAACAGACACTAATTACCAATGCAGTTTACCTGAACCAATCACTTCGTTTGAGTGCTGTTCAATTCAATTATCATTAAAACAGCAACGACCCGACGCAAGATATCTATGAAGGGTGTCTTTTTACATTTGATGTGACGTGATGAATTGGAAAAATTTTGATGAGTTCTTATCAATTTCAATCAATGCGAAACGATGAGTTGATCACATGCTGAAACGTAATCACAACTGTGTCTATTCGATAAGATAAGCCCGGCAATAAATTGTAACATAACATGAAATACGAACTGCCACTTCTCTTCAGCAAACAGTAGTAGACCATTAATATCGATTAATACCCACCATCGTCACCACGCATTTTTGATATGATCATATTTGTCACAGGTGCTAATTCGTGTCTATTCTTGGTTTCAGTCACGTTTTAGAAGATGGTTCTGTATCGTTGATAAAACTAACGAATTAATGCGTATTCCGAGCAATTAGAAACCTTGAATACACGAATATTTATGGGAATACATACACCTAATTGATTAACGCAATAGGCAAAAATCAACTTTGGTTATAAAGAATTTTATGCGAAGATTTATCTAACAATAAGAGAAGTGCCTGAAAATGCCTGAATTTCCTGTTTATAAATTTTCAATAAAACCTGAAAGAGTTTGCTTCGAGTAGAGACATTGTGTTTATTGATCAGCAATGAAATTTTGAAACAGAATGAAACGAAACTTAACTTCAATCAGTTAGTGTTTGTTTCAAAATGCAAAAAAATGAGGATAGACGTTGCTGAATTGATTGAATTGATGATAAATTTGTTGATCACATCGAATGATTTCATTTCATCCAAACAATGAATCATTCAATCGGGCGGGTGTTTTTGATCAACAAGAATATTGCATGCTTATTGCTGCTTGCTAACTTCTGCTGCTTCTTTCTCCTCTCATCGCCACATTATTCAACGATGTTTTGAGTGCGACTAGAAGAATTCGAATTGAACACAACAACGCTCAAGTGAATATGATGGATTGTTCGAAGATCGATGACGGTTAGACACGAATAAATTCTGATTGTTGCATACACTCCACTGGTAACAACGCCGGCATTCAATCTTATTTTTTCGTGAAATCGAATTGTTTCGAAAATATTTCAAAATGTCTCTAAGCGAGGCTGAATTTGTGTGAAGTTGTCATAGATTGTGATCAAGCTTGTCTAGTGAAATTCCTTATATTCAACTGAACTGACGAATACATCAAATATGAAATGACGATCAGACTACCATATGAACTGAAATCTTGAGTATGCACCTAACTTCTTAGTGAAGTACAATTTCATTTGGATAATAGCTATATTGTGTATTCGGTCCACTCAGTTATGAATTTATAATCATTCTTCCCAGAGAAACATCCTATTTGAATGCCTAAAATGCAAAATGTCGTTCCATCTGTCGTGGTGTTTAGGCTGATTCAAACGATAAGGATTATACACACTAAATGGAAATGATTTACATAAATCATTAATTGAAGCAATAAAATTTACATTTTCTCATGAAAGCTGCATTAATCTGTTCACAAATTCAGCAGCTCCCAATGGGCCATTTTCTGTTTTAACCTCCTCAACTTATGGAAAGATCTGTTGAAAAGATTGCATTCGTCACTTGAAAAGCTTTTCCAAGATTTAACGTCACTCAAAGTAACATCTGCGCCCAATAGGGTTCTCTTCGAAATCGCTTGTCAACTGGGAAGTTATTCGGTATGGGAGAACTGGCGAAAAAGCACATTAAAATCTCAAGATAACATTTTCCTCAAGAGAACTTAGAAATTTTTATCCAATTTCAAGCGATCGTCCCTTGAATTAATCAACTGAAACAAAAAATTCCTTTCCCTTTCCTCTCATAAAACAGCATTTGTTTTCAGTGGTAATCTCTTGATATGATTTCACTCACGTCAGACAGTGACTCAGTCATTTCAATGCATCGGAAGTGCAACGAAAAAATATTGGTTTCAATCCATTTTTTAGGCAAGCTTATGAACGTTTCGAATTGATCATTCGATTGAATATCCTGTTACTGTGTTAATCACTGTATTAATCACTGCATTTCGACAAATGTTTCGAAGGTGCATTCGGTGGCAAATTAGTTGGTGAAAAATTTGTTTTTGATGAGTAATTATTGAATTTTGTGAACAGAAATTTTTTTCCATTTGATAGATGTGGTACTGACTATGAGCTTAGGGTATGGTAGAACATTGCAGGGTTTCGATTTAATTAAAACTGAATGAACACAAATGCGGATGAAGTACTGTTTACATTGTTTTCGCTTGCACATGCAGATGAGATCCTTTATCCGTCTTCCCTTCTCCGACTATCTCCTCTCAAGAACTACCAATTTCTGGAATATTTTATTAGTGAATCCTCTCTTCACAATTTCACGTGTTCTTTTTTTCATTCCACTGTTCAGTTAAGATTTTAAAATGAAATGAAGAATTTTGAAGAGAATTTTTTTGTGCTCGCACTGTTGTGAAAGTCTCGTTGCCCAGTCGATCAATGAAATTCGTTGTCAAAAAAGAGAACGTGATTCGGAATTTTTTTTCTTTGATTTGCACAAATCTCTTCGCTACCAACTGACTGATAAAGAGACGAAAATCTGTCTTTTTGCTTGTATTATCATTTTTGTTTCTTCGTAAAACAAAGCAAATCAAAGCTGTCGACTCGTCAAAATAGTACTCGTTAAATCACATGTAACATCTCATAACTGCACGAAACAAAGGGCAATTTGACGGAAGTTGGTAATTTGATGAAAAAACAACAATGAATACTCGTCAAATTCATTTTTTGTTCCATTCTCTATTTTTTCACCCATTCCTAAGCAAACGCTCATTCGAATGTTCAATTCCCATTGTTCATCTCACATCTTCTTTTCAATACTGGATTTTCTATTATTCTTCCATATCCAATCACATTATCCAATCACATTGTTCGTATCTCAACAGCTAAATTGCTGCTCTATGTTCAATTAGCTTACAACTGGAAAAACATTTATTGATGAAAGGAAAGATTTTCGAGTTTGGTAAGCAATGATGGTGTATTTATCAGTGAATTTTCATACATGATAAATCACCAAAAATAGGAAACGTAATTGTATATACTAAGAGGATCATTGACCTATCGACTAAGATTCGTTGAGTTTCGACTTATTGACTGAGAGAAAGACTTTAAAAGTTGTCGAAAGACACAAAAACTATAATGGGAGAACATTATTGGATTTGATTGATCGCTAAGATGATCTATAAGTATCGCAAAAACTGTCAAAATCATTTGCCAATAGACCATAATAAATGATCTGCACAACAATGTACTAAATTTGAGTGATACAACTAACTGCATTAATGTGAAGAATGTTTTTGATGTCTACATACATATATCCATCTGTGAGAGAGACGACCACTGTGAAGCGACGATCGATGTCAAATCGTGTTACATCCACACAATAAATCATTTCAAAAGATATGTTCACAAAAAATTTCCTCACTCTTCAAATTCAACATATTTCACCAAATGGGATCCATGTCCACAATACTCTGAATGCTTGAAGCATTTTCCCGCAACATCTGATAAAATGTTCCATCATAGAGATGCGCCATTACATCGTAGCGACCCACAACCTGTACCAGAATTCAATTCCACAACTCTAACAAGATTTTGCATTGACAGCCCTGACTAAGTGCTTGTTGAATTTCCTCATCTGCTGCATTTTTTGCCGTATCGAAACAAGAAGCGCTTGATAAAATTGCAAAATTCGCACGAAACCGAAATGCACAATCAGTTGACTACGGATGCAATCGTTCAACTGTGACTAAACAAGCAAACTCATACAGTTATTTGCAGGCATGTTTTTAAAATATCGAAATTGCACGAATAAACTTTCAGAAATATTTGCTGGAGTATGGCTATTTGGATGATCAATCGACGATACACGCTGCAGTCAGTAAATTTCAACATTTCGCCCATTTACCTCAAACAGGTTAAAAAATATCTATCTCTTCTTAATATATGCGTCCCTATGAAAGCAAATTTGTCTTGGCCACCACACTATTTCAAAATTTATATCGTTCTGTTCAAATTCAACTGCGAATTTTGCGCTCAACATCAAAAATATCAGTTCAGTGAAGACTTAAACGATCGCTTTCAATCACTTTCAAAATTTCTCTGTTTACAAAGAATAAAATGTTATGAACTCATTGCATCCTTGAAGGATCGGGTTGCTTTTTGTCGTTGATTGAGTCATGATCTGTTGATATTACACTGAGAATATCTATTAAAGAGGTTCTCAGCTACTCAACCAAAACCGATAAAAATATTGGGCGCAATATCGTTGTTTGCTTGAGGTTTTTTGTGCTTTATTCAACCGGTGCATTTTTATTACCCATTTGTGTTTGCTCTCTAATTTTTTACGGTTCTGATGATGAGTGCATAAATCCGAACAGAATTACAAACAAAGATAACACTGAAAAAATTGTTGCAAAGATTATATCAGTTCATTTGAGAAAAAAATAAGCCAGTTTTGTGCACAAAATTCTATAATCTGCACATTATCGCTGCTTCTACCAAAAATTCTGCACGAATGCTTTCTTCAAATAGCATCTGAAAAATGCGATCAACATAAAAGATATTCAACGAGACGAATATTTTTCTAAATCAATGAATTGGTAAAAACCCATTCAAACATATCTCATCGCACAAAAAACGTCGTCCATTTTTTAGCATTCATGTCAAGAAACATCTGTTATGTGTATGATTCGATCACTTTCAAAAGATTCATTCTTTGTCAAATGAATAAGGGAAATTTTCTCCAATAAGGAGAATTTTCTTTCTAATCGAAATGGTTTGCGAAAAAGTACGATGGAATGTTGAAGAGATGGAATACGAAGAGATAGAATTCGGAAAAAAATTGATAAAGCATAATGGTGGTCGCTTTTTTTACGATTCAAACAACTGAAAAATTGCAAAAAAAGTGGATGCCAAATCGATTGCGCTCACTAACGAAAGCAATTAAAAAATTTCGAGAAGCACTATAACAAAGAAATGAAATGAATTACCACAATTTGTAAATGTTTTTCATGAAATTCTATGAATGTTTCACGGTTGTCATTCATAGTGAAGCGGATAGAACCAGTTCAGTAATGAAATTGAACTATTTATCGGTTTGTGAATACAATTACAAGTTGACTGAATTAACTAATCGGTCATGAAGGTCGACTTCGCTTGAGATCATCATGCGAATGTGAATTCAATAATTCAACTTGTGAACATTGAGTCAAAAAAAAACAGGTGATAGTCCAATAGTTTACGGTGTTTGTGGTATCTCATTTTTCGAGCCGTCTCATTATGTGCACTGAAGAACTGACTGCGATCTTAACACAACCACTCGGCAGAGACTGAACGGTCTCCGGGGTAGCTCAGAGGTAGAGCCCCTACCGGTAATTGGTACGTCGCGGTCTCGATTCCCGTTCGCGGAGGAAAGTTTTGCTTGAAACCGAGTGGTGTACCAATATCATCTCGTTCATGATATATTTAAGTTAGATCAGTTCTATATATGTTAGCAGCATTCGTAATGCTATCAATATCATACAAGAATCGTTGAACTTATCTAAAACCACTGCACATTTTGCAACATGAGCACCGCAGCACCGTTCACAGTTTGATGATAGCAAAATGAGCTTGCAGAATTTTGATTCCTTGAATGAACGCCGAAGTAAGCTATCAAGAGATTAGAGGGATGTTGTGATGCGAAAATGAAATTTGATACAAGTGATCATTAGTCAAATTGCAAATGTATTCTTTCAAATGAACGATAAATTTTTCAACAATAAATTTGCTAGTAAAAGATATTAATGGAGAGTCGTAAGCAAGTTCAAATGATCGTTTTATTGTGGCTGTATGGGCGATGAGATGCACAACATGTGAATTACATAAAAATGGAATTATTGTTAATTAATCGTTGTAACATAATGAGCACGACTAAAAATAAACAAAGTCAATTGGTTTTCCTTTGTTCTGAGGCGCAACTGTGATTGGGATTCCCTTCTTTTTTTGGCGTCTTACAATGTTGCCATTATGTCGGCGCCATCTTCCATAGGAGCTTCGAAGATGATTCCTACCATATGGAGATGAACATCGCTCTCAAGCAGTCAAAATAAAGCAACGAAGAGTGAAATCTTACTAAATTGCGATATTTTGAGAACAGAAAATAGAAGTGAAAAACGATTCATTCGAATGGCCCATTGTTGATGGATCGAAATCATTTTGGAACGTTCATGTGGATGGAAACGTAATGATCCAAAGCTATATGCACACTTGACGATCCAAAATTATACATACACTCACTCATAATCAGGGTACTTAACGTCTATAATCGTTTTATGTGGATTCATTTCGAATTTTCAAGCGGACAATTGCTTGACGAACCAAAATTGATAAAGAGAATTTAGAATTTAAGAGCAACTGTGAGAATTTTTATGATGCGTGCAATTCCATAATTGTATTCTTTTTTTCGCTTTCAATGAAACGATCTTGTTCAAATGACGGCAATGAATGTGATTCAGCATCGTGGCCAATTGCAGTCATTCTGGTGATCGACCTCTGTAGCATTTTCATCAATTCGAATTGGAACAGCACTTTATTTTATTAGAAGTCATAAAATTGACTGAATTGTTCGGTCACGCATGCAGTTTCAAATGCACTTCTTTGTCTCATTGGGAACTTCTTTGATAGATAGATTTCTTTCAGCCAAGGGTAAAATATAGAGATGAATTCGGATTTGAGATGAATTATTTCGATCTTTCCAATCGATCAAGTGGCAGTAGATCGATTGATTGATCAACAGATCAACTAGCCATAAGGGATTTACAATTGAAGTTATCATTTCGATAACCATTTGTGACATCCAACAAAAATTGCATTTTCAACTGCAATTCACGCACATTTTCATAACGATCAATGAGAAGACATATCCCCCCTATGCTCGATTTCAGGTATTTTGGATCGCGCCACGTTAAGGAAAATGATGGCCGCACGATGCGGTAATCGTGATGTGGGAAACTTTCCGATTCCAATGCCTTTAGAGGTGAAAATCCATCGTCCCAGACGAACAAAACGCTACGCAATTGAAGGTGAGTCCATCGAGCCGTGATTAACTGATTCTTTAATGAATCTATCGAATCAGCTGAAATGAAACGCGACGGTTCCATTGAAAGAGCACCATACAAAACAAATTATCAATTTCGAATGAAGTTTTAATCTCATTAAAATGTTTTTTCCGTATTTTTTCCGTATTTTTTCGATTCGATTTTACTTTGAAGCCGTTTGGTTTTAATTAAGCGCAGCATTCAATGTGCTGCATCATCACATTATTCCAATTAATGTATTGACGTTATCAACTTGAAAAATGAATTTTATAAGCAAAATTTGTTTCGAATTTTGATTTTTGAAAAAAAAAGCAAACAAAAATTTAAATCAGCATTGAGGAACATCTGTTGAGAAGTTTATGGGTACATATGATGGAACGCGAAAAAGACAGGAGAGTGAAATTGTGAACACATTGCAGAAGTTTTTCGATTCAATTGCTTTGCTTTACTTCCATTTCGTTTGCAGTTTCAGTTCAAATCTAGGTATGATGACGACTGAATGAACACAACTGAAATTAAAGTAGGCAACCCACTCAAGGGATGAATGAGCTTTCGAATACAAACAAACAAATAAATTTGTGCTTTTAATCGAACAAAATTTCACACATTCAACTAGTTTAGCTGCTTATCGATCCACAGAATGAATCGCATTCTTGTTTCTGAAGATGACGAAAAGACTGAAAATAATAATGATTGCTAACTGGACTATTGGAATATGTTTTGATTTATCGGCAATGAGAGAGAATCATATGATGTGGAAATTATAACGTTCAACGTTGTTTGCTCAAGGGGGAAGTTTTCGTCAAGGTGAAGCTAAAAATAGTCGTGAAGATGCTAGGAGCGCTTATACGGACACGAATGCAAACGTGTGTGAATGCATAAGCAAATACGTCATTGCAATTGTTTTGTTTATGGGGAATGGAAAAAACTATCGGTTGTACTTCAACTGAAATTGCACACAACCATATGATCGATTGAAACGTTGAATATTAATTGCTGAATTATATTTTTTTCAGTTTGAATATAATCATATGCACACATCATCACTATTTTTATATCAGTTTTATGGTTGTTTTTATGAGTTGTTGATGATTCGTTCGTTTCCTTCTGTGTGCTCACTCTGCTCACTGACGAAAAAGCATTTCATCATTATCGCTATTTTGGTCATATGGGCAAAAGAGAGAGAAAAATGCCAGCCGCATGAATTCAAGAGCAATCAATTCTTCAATATCTCTTCCATCAGCATGTCTAATTGATCATCGAATTGATACAGATCGATCGGATTGTTCGTGAAATGAAACTAAGAAAAAGCTAGACAGATGATTTGTTGAGACTCATCGATAAGTCAATTAGAACTTGTTTCATTGAAGCAATTCATTACTTGAACACAATTTTTTGCGAAGTTTTCTGCCTTCCCAACGTCACTATGAGAAAAGTTCTCGAATTTCTCACTGATTAGTTTTCTTATTGATTCGTTGAATACGATTGCAAAAAACATTGTGAAAGTGATTCTTAAATGCTCTGAATGAGCACAATGAATTTTGATTAGACGATGCTCAAATGTCCAAACCATCGATCAGAATTCAAATAATTATCGTTAGAATTATCAGAATTGAAAAATAATGATCAGAAATCATTACGAATTGTCAATAGCTAAGACAACACAAAAAGATTTAAAGACTCCATGAATTCCATTGTATGACCATTTCTTAACAGTGAAGTGTACATGTTAATACGGATTAACTGAAGGTAAGCATTATCATTCATAATATACCATGGCACTTATAATATTTTTATGCGCATTCACATTTCAGGTTCATATTGGGGGTTGCGGAATGTAACGTATCGTATCAAGCGCTATACGCATTCGATGAGTGGCGCTGAAGTGAGAAAGGTTATGAGACGAGCGTTTAAGGTTAGTCGCATAATCCATTCGGACATTTATTTATTTAATCAGCAAATCCAACTCATTACGAGTTTATGCCTCTCTGTTATCGACCAATATCACTAATATCACATTCTTCCTTCCTTGGCATTCTTCTTTCCGCGCAGCTAACGATAATAGCGTTTGGAATCATCTGTCTTCATGAGTATCGAACTTGGATTATTGATATGGCAAGCACAGAGGTTTTGGGCTACTCTCCCATACTGCCCAATGACTTTTAGGTAGAGGGACTCAGAAGGAGCCCGAAAATACATTCCGATTGATTGATTGAACACTCATTTGGACATTTAGTGCTCAGAAAAGGATGAATGCGGTGCTAAAATTACGCATTTGATTTACGAAACTATGCCTAAGATTTAGGATTCATGTTAGATTCTATTGAAGAATTTGATAGGAATCTTCGTTAGAGGACGCTCAAAACAAGAGATTATGAGCATTCAATGGATTCATTCAGGTATGGGAAGAATTCTCGCCGCTGAGATTTCAGTACAAATCTCGGGGACACGTCCACATCGAGCTGCTGTTCGCACGCCGTGCTCACGGCGATGGTGAACCGTTCGACGGCAAAGGTTTGTTTGGAGACACATTCAAATCACATTCCCAAATGACCACACAGAGTTGTCTGACGAGCAACGAGCAACTTTCAGAATCGACTTGAAATGTCTCTTAGCAGTCTATTGGTTCATCACATTGCAACTGATCATGAGCGATTGCAAACGTACGCCTGTGTTGATAATATTCATGTGCAGTATTTCAGGTCAGATTCTAGCGCACGCATTCTTTCCGAGATTCGGTGGTGATGTGCATTTTGATGAGGAGGAATTGTGGAGTCCGAATAAGAGAATCGGTTCGTAAGATTTCCTTTCGGATTCAAAACTTGATCTGTCTGCACTGTTGCTGCAATGTCGACGGTTTATTTGTAGATGGTCGTAATGATGCTCTATAATTCCATGCTTAAATGAATGATCAACTCTGAAATGCTTAAAACCAACTGTTACTCATTGTCAAGGAAACCAATGCTTATCTGAATGCTAAACTTTCGTTTCATCAATCCGTTAAGAAACGATGTCACTTTCTCACTGATTTTCGAACAAATTGGTAACCGCAATGGGATTATGAAATTGAACAGTTTCCCGAAGGAATATCATTCGCGCACATTTTCAGGTCATGGAATAGACTTGTACGCAGTAGCAGTGCATGAGATTGGTCATTCACTCGGACTGAAACATTCACAGAATCACGACGCCATTATGGCTCCGTTCTATCAAACATACACTGGCAATTCCTTACATTTACACAGGTGAATACTGTAAATGAGTTCATGCTAGTCCATTTTGTACTATTTATATTTGATCTTGTTCCGCCGAAAATATTTTTGAAAAACGCTTCTCTTCAAATCGCAGCACTGACCCATTCTGAAAATATTATCAACGGATTTGCATTCATCTGACTGTGCTGTGTGCTTGAGCAAAAAATTTCCACGTTTCATTCGCGTTTTTAAGAATTGAAATTTAAGTATCACTTCTATGCCTATGCAAAATTCAGTCGTAATGAATTATTGAACATCATATGATTAGTAATAATGATAGTAAGAGTAATCATAATAATACAAATAATAATAATAATAATAATAATAACAATAATAATGATAACTGACCGAAATAATGCGCGGAAAGTACGGAAGAACCTTGGGACGTTTCGGCATTAAACGCCATCATCAGCTACAATGTTGGAATAGAGATTGTAGCTGATGATGGCGTTCTAACGCCGAGACATCCAACGGTTCTTCCGGACATTCTGCACATTATTTCGGTCAGTTATTATTATTGTTTTTATTATTGTTATTATTATTGGTATTATTATTACTCTTTTTATCATTATTACTTACCAAAATGCGCATCGCAACGCATCATTCGATTTGTTGTTTTCAGAGATGATATCAAAGCGTTGATCCATTTGTATGGCACGAATGATCGAAAGTTCGAAAACGAAGTTGACGCAGAGGATGATGAGGATGAACCGGATATTTGCGCTGATGCTACGATTGACGCTATCACTATCATTGGAAACGGATCTGCATATGCCTTTAAAGGTATGACCCAGTTGAATCTGCGTTGAGCTGAAGTTAGGCGAAGACTAGATTACGCTATAAACTCGACATTTCCAACTCCAATTCCGAAATATATAATGAATTCGTCAATATTTCATTAAGTAGTTCATCGCATTGCATTCGATCATCGAAGTGTGATGGAATTTAGGAGATTATTACTGGCGTATGAATGAGAACTCGGTGGAGCGTGGCTATCCACGACGGATATCCGGCGACTGGAACGGCATCACTGGTCCGGTTGATGCGGCCGTCACTGATGCTGATGGTGATACGTACATTTTTAAGGTTTAGACTTAATTTTGCAGTTTGAGATATGCCATTCGAATACACTGTCAGTGATGCTGATAGATGTGCAGTTGTTTGTCTTCCTCTGCAACTGATTGGGCGATTGGGCAACATTCAGCACGCTCGAAGTTGTCAGACTTTCATAACTATACAGAAACTCACAAGTACCTACTAAGTGAAAACACGGCCATTTTTGAGATATTGATGAATCTGACGAGTTTTCCGCATCATTTTTATCTTAATGATAGTGAAAATGATTGCATTTTGCACGTTCAGGGCGATCAGTATTGGTTATTGGATAAGAGAGCGACCATCTATGAAGGATATCCACGTCTAATCCGTGACGGTCTTGTTGATATGCCGTCAAATATTGATGCGGCATTCATATGGAGATACGATGACCAACCGTACTTCGTCAAAAGTTTGTTCGTTCAATTTAAGCCGAATATTTTCGAATTTTGAGCTCAATATGTTCAAAACAAACAAGAACATATGCAAATGAATACAATTTGAATGGTTTTCAAGATGTTTATTTCAGATGATAAATTCTGGAAATATTCACGATACGGAATGCCAAGAACCTATCCCAGATCTTTGAAAACGCTGTTTAAAAGCTACTCAAAAATACCAGCAAAAATTAATGCGGCCGTTACTTGGTTTAATGGTAGATCGTACATCTTTGCGGGGCGATACTATTACAGGTTAACGCTAATGAATTCTTTCAAATAAGATTAGAAGTTTAAGATTCATGAAAGATATTTCATGCATTCATAACCTCACAATCAGTAAAAAAGAAAATTGTGATATTATCGATAATGATTGCGATGGTAATGATAATAATGATAATAATGTGATATGTTCGTTCAGTATCTGATCACTATTGTCTATTGGATAGGACAGCGAATATCAAGCTGCGAAGATTACCTCGCCTGAAACGTTGTGATCGTCACATGAATATCAAGTTTTTTAAGGTTAACGCAATGGCGCTCGTTGCACGTCTCAGGTGGTTATCCACGAGCAACAGCTAAACACTGGTTCGGTTGTGGACGGAGTCATCGTCGAAGAAGGTGATTTCTGATAGTATCAATTGATGGCGTGATTCAACTGCATTATTTAAACTATCACCTGTCTCAGTCGTGAACAAACAATGAACACCTTCAACAACGATAAATTCTACACCAACATCATTAAATGATAAATGTACTGTGTTTTGAACTGGAACTGAAATCACTTCAGAAACCTTCACTATCTGACTGTAAGATACTAGATACTGTGAGATACTAGTGCAAAATCGTATTCACCTACCGACAATGAAGTCTTTTCCGTTTAATAGAGAACTTTGTTTCCCTTAGAAATGATCTCTCGATCAACTAACTATCGCTAGAGCATCGATCTTGCCTTTTTCGTTCATCCTTTTCATTTTCGTAATGTGCTCGACCGAGCAACTTTATCCTTATAGTTAGTCAACGTGTTCATTAAAAAAATTATGTAAGAATTTTCAAATGAGCTTATTTGATAGCTTTTAAATAACCATCGATAGTGCATAATAACCTCATAAGCGTCTAATCAAGAGTTCAAACTTCCATTGGGTGCTATTATACAAATCCCGTCGAATAGGTCTGGCCGTGTTGAGTCACTGCCATCGCAAGCAAATGATGTATTGCTATAATTGAAATTGTATCGTCGTCTTTCTTAAACAATCGCATTTTATCACAAATTGAATTCCGTAAATTCATGATGTACTTATGTACTTATTATGTTTGAAGTCAGCAGCAACAATTGTATGATGTGTACATAAATATATTATAAGTTGAACGCATACTGAACAATTTCAATGAAATAATTTCACATTTGAATTGTTCTATGCAATATTTCAAGTGTATGATAATGCAATAAAACTACCAAAGAATTTCGCGTTCCGCGTTTTTTGCCCATTAGCAAAGCGATGATGATTTATGCATATTGCTAGCATGAGGACTGACTTTCCAGGCCTGTCCTCGGAACTAAATAAACAACATTGAAAGTCAAAGGAAGTATGAAATTTTTTATTTATAACTTCTTCATTAATTTACAGAATGAATTCATTACGAATATTACAATAACAAATGAAACTGAACAATAATAAAAACAAGTAAAACCATAATAATAATAGCAATGGAATCATGACGATATCCACCCCACTCGTTACGTAGAATGTTCATTATCCAACTGCTTTCACTCGACAAACAACGATACCTCAAACACTCATACCTATCACTTATTCCACTCTCATATCAGATCAATTCCACCTCTAATCAATCATCATCGAAGAACATAACGATTCAGATAATATTCATTCTTATCACTGAACCAGTCAGCTATCAACCAAATGCAACAAACTTTACGTCAACCTAAAATCTACCACATTGCGACAAAAACTAATTTAGTGAGCTTTAAACATGGGATCAGTTATCATAGCTTGGAGTGGGGTCTGAAAATTAATTTCACTTATATCTAAATAACAAATTTTGAGGTACGAATTTGAAGCACCATTTCTCAGTGCTTATCACCAGCTACGTGGATTCCTCTTCTATATGGAAAATCGTGCTTTTACCCTGCTCTTAAGTTTATTCTTCTTCGATACCCTGCTCATAACTTCAACTGAGAATAAAAGGCAACTGATCCCACAGTTCTACTCAGCCATTCGAATTCTGTGATATTCTTTTCAAATCTTCTTCAACTCACAAACGAGAAGCATCTAAATGAGAACCAATCGAATACAGTCATTCGCGAAATTATTCATAGATTTTGACAATTCGAATGCAACTTGAGAAACTGCGGGATCAATTGTCAACACGTAACATAATTAAAACAAAACAAATTCTCACTACAACATAAAAAACATACACGGAACTAAACAATACGACCAAATTCTCAGCAAATAATTGAAAATCGGAAACGATGAGGGAATATAAACATTGAGGAAAACTCTACTTCTACGTATATATGGAGTGACTGCTACAGATTCCGAATTATCCTACCTAATCAAATAATGATGGCAATTCAAATCACAATAAGAAGAATAATTGCACATCTTCATGAATAGATTTTGAACTTATCAAAATATCTACCACAAAAGCCAGACAATAAGCCAATTCCCTGCCTTGAACTCATAACTGGTTATTCCCCTTTCAAATTTGAGTAATTCTGCTTCCTCATCTCCTTTCTTCCAGTGGTACTTAATCAGTTTCTCTGATTAGAACCCCGACTGCTTCAAACGAAATTATCAAATCTGAGGACTGAACACTTAATACTCCATCATATTCATACAAATTCTGACTTTAGTTATGATCTTATAAGTTAAAAAAGCATCTGAACCATTTACTTCTACTGCACACAGCCTATTATCGGGCTTTCATTCTACGAAAAGGCATCAACGAAGATGACTTGTACTACTATCCTTATATTACAATAATGAGACTAAAAGATGAGTTTGGCTATATAATTCAGAGCGTATTCAACAACGACGACAACAACTGCCTATGGATTCGAACAAAAACGAGCAATTAATTACAGCACCACGCGAAATCCATAAAATGCTTCGAACTTCAACAAGCGACCAAATCAAATCCAACAGATAATCTTCATCGCTCCTATCACCATCGGGCAAAACAAAAAACAAATTCAACGAACTGATGCACCATTGATGAATGGATTTCTAGTTCGAGATGGGGCAAACAGGCGAGAAAGTGACACTAAGTGGGGAAAAAATCGAGAATATTGCTGAGTCCATTTCACTCAATTCCCTATTCCCTCTGGACGAATAGATTCAACTGACTTTTCACTACAATTTTCCAGTCCATAAAATGGATTGGATATAAAACACTTCAGATAACAGAAACTAATCGACTGCAAGATGGGGAACGATGTTTTGGGCACGGAAATTCTACTGGAAATCATAACTTAATGTCACTTTAACAGACAGAAAGACGGATTCTCAACAATTCTGTGTACGTAGGCAGTAATCTAGGTACAATTCAACCAGAGTCAATCACTGCGATGGCGTTGATGCGAGGTGATTCTTTTTGCTGAGCATCTTCTTACGCACCTGGAATACCCGCTCTATGGCCTGAAATTCAAATCCGATAGATTATCGAAAAACACCATCGGATATTTCAGTTACATCTGTGGAAGTATTCACCATTAAGCCGAATATTTCGCACCAATTGAATCAGAAGTTAAAAAAGTTTTGAGTTGACAACAATTCCCCGTGATTTTTTAGATAAAATAAAGTTTTCAACACATTTGAATGTTTGATTTTTATCTTTTTTATCTTGTTTTGCATGTTTCTCGCTTGATATATTACATTTCAAACAAAAAAATTCGACATCATTCAAATATGCAAAAGTGAATAATCAGACTTTCACATGAAAAGATGAAACTTACATCTTTAAAACAGTGAAAATTGTAGTCGATAAGGCCTTGTTTCTCGAAATTCTCCGCACGGATTATGCAAACCAACGCCAAGAACATGTTCACCTTAACCAGTAAGACTTTCAAAAATACATCAGTTGAAGGAAAACCTCAAAAATGCATCACGCAACTGAAACGTCAGACTGCAAAAGGAAACGACTCACCTGACGAAGGAATAGAACCTGATCCGTTTTCAAATGGATGACTGCTTGTGATTGTGAGTCAAATGCTGCATTTACTGCGCTATCGTCCTTACATCTAAACACAAACAATTACAATGAAACGATTTGAAACTTTCAATTAATTCAGTGGAGTATTCAAAACTCGAAAAGTACTCAAACTGACCCGTAGATCGCCGAAATATCAATAGTGACATCGATCATATCACAGCATAACTCGTACGTTGCCATATCAACTGGCGCCGAATCGGTGGCCACATAAATCTTACTGGCTACATCAAACAGGAATGCCTTCTCAACATTCGAACCCTGAAGTTACGATCATTGTAAATTATTGTTGATCGTCGATTTCATTTAACGTACTAACTACACTGAAGACATTTGCTATTAACTTGTTACTACTTCTACTACCAAATGAACGGACATGAATAGCAGGAATCTATTTCGTTTAACAGATTTCGAATTGGACTTCTGGTCATGAATCAATTTACTTCATTTGTAGAAATAAAGCTAGTTGAATCATAATCGTAAGAAAGATTTTGAAGACTCTATAGAATAATTTAACGAGTTACGAACCACCAGATACGAGCAATATTTGCAATCTTAAAGTGGAGAAACTGATAGACCTGATTGAAAATGTCCAGCAGTCGTTCGAGTGTTGAAAGCTGTCTGATCAGCTTCTGAACAACTTTACTGAACGCTTCGAATATTGAATGATCGTAAATTGACGTCAAATTATAACTGAAATAAATACGAACACTTATATTCTGTTACTCCTGACTTCATTTCCAAAAACTATAAGTTTTACGAAAAAGAGCAAAATACAAAGAAAACAGAACGATCAAACGTTATATGAAGTTGATCCAGATTTTCGTCAGTCATATCGTCTTGCACTCGTTGGAATATATCTCGTTGGGTTTCCAGTTTTATCTCTTCATTTAAGCCATCCACCTTATGAATAAACACCTAAAAAGTCAATTATCACTGCACGGATTTTGTGGGAATTCTATCAGATCACATCGAATTCATCGCAGTCGAAAACTAACTTGAAAGGAACAAAATCGTATGAAGGATGAGCATTTTTAATGAAACGCTTGAATGAACGCAATACTGTCGGATAGATTCAGAGGGATCCCTTATCTCTTATCAGAAGTATTTCACAGTTCAAAAGGCTCGCTTATCTGCTCAAACTCACAAACTGTGACTTTTATTCAATTTTCAACAAAATTTCAATGACGAAACAAAAGCTTTCCAACCAACCTCAAATTTGATATTCGGATTAATAGCATATGCACGTTTGAAATATTCACACATTCGTTTCAGAGCTTCTGTATAATCATCCTGAACGAAAAGCGAGCATGAATTACGATTGCTCAATATAAACTTAGAACCTGATCGGCATTCAGCATTGTCGCATGACAATTATTTACGACTATAAGGTTAACGAATATTAAATAATAATCATTTCAGATAAATCTTCTAAACAAAACCCAAATCGATTCGAATGAATTCAATACAACGATCAACAAAACGACCACAGAATGTACCATCCAAATTGTCGAAGGAGTAATCAGCGAATGGAAAGAACGAAATCAAACATCAAAAACAATTAAACCTAAATTAACCTGAGCGTCAATGACGAACAGCAACGCACCGCAACGATTGAACGTTCCATGTGGATCCATAGCCGCATCAAAAGGACTCATTTGCCCCGGAAATTCAATCGTTTCAAAATTAATGAACGAACTCGTGACGGTTTCGGTTGTGACTCGCGGTGTACTCTCAACGAAAAGTGTTTCATTCGGAGACATCTTATTGAACACTACCTTACGGATCGACGTTTTACCGCTTCTGAAATATCTGATTGCTGGTGAAATCCTTCACATCTTCATTCCTCTCCCAATTAAACATCAAAATTTCAACTGGAACTAACAAAAATTCCAGTTACGAAAACTGCTTGACACCTACAATTTGCAGGCAGATTTCGAATCAACAATGTTCTGAGCTGATCACAGGCAAAAACAAAACAAAAAGGCATAATGAAATCAGGGAATCAATTAAGCAGTGCGTTTCAATTCAGTGAGAAACTAGGAACCTTTTCAAGCCCATTAAAACAACGGTCGGTTTCTGATTGGACGTCACGTCATCGGTGTCATCATCCCCGAGACCATATTCATATTCTTCTTCATGTTCTTTCCACAGATTTTCTGCCATCATAATGGCCAATTTATCGTGAAACCCTTTAACGATGCACTTTATAAACGCAATTTTGAATTGTTTACGAACAGACGAATGTGTCACGTCGATGGAATGTGCGATATCAATGTATACAGGTGCTTATCGATCAATTCACTTCTCTGCACGGAACTGATTCGATTTGCATCACGTTTCATATTGATTCGTGGCGATCATCAACGAAGCATTAATCATCAAGTAAAAGTCACAAATGAAAACACTCACAACATTGACATTTTGATACATTTGCTGATAACGAGCGCCACCGCGCCTATTATCACAGATGCTCGTGTGCTCATATGCTTCACACGTAAGTCGAAGCCTATGCGTTAACCTCATCATCGGTCTAAGCGTAAGCAATAATAAATTTTAAGCTTAAGCATACTTCTGATTTGACTTCGAATTGCATTGATACACATGGGCAAGGTGGTAATCTGAGTACATGCGCACAGTGGCGCCCGTTATCAGCAAAAGTGCTTTCAACTCTACGCATTCAAGTTCCATACTTATTACAGTTCAGCAAACAGCTAATACCATAAAACGGCAAAATCCAATGATTTTCATTAGCCTTCTGCTAATGATTAAATATATTCGATCAAAAAACAACGAGCAATAATGATTCTCGTCCAATACTCTTGTAGTGAATTCAAACAATCCCGTTCTCAACCGAGAACGAATACCTTTAAAAAGGATTTCTCAACAGGGATGCGAGATGCCATTCCAAGCGTGGCCAGATAAGATTTTATTTTCTATACGTTCAAGTAGACAAGGGCGTCTTCAGAGCGCATATACGTATAAAGCAAGCCAGAATGGACTTTAACGTATATATTTTTTCGAAAAGCTTGAACGTACTCTAATAGCATACAATTACCCACACTACTGACAGTCACTGTAGTAGATGAGTGATATGCAGCATTTGAGAGGAATGCGATTACACTTTAACGATTGCGATAGGGAGGACACCTTCCAACTTCCTAAGGTGTGCGGGAGGAGGAATGGGGGTAGGGAAGGACACCTTAAAACTTTCATGAAATTATATTTAATGGGTTCAATTAGCACATTTGAGAACCACTGTGCTAACGAAACCCATTAAGAGTAATCGATCAAAAAAACATCGGCAGTAATGTTCCTCGTTCAATAATACTCCCGTGAATTCAAGCATTCCGCTATCTAACAAAAATAAAATCCTCTAAAACGAAATTGGACAACCCATTTCACTTCAAAGAACAAATGAGAAACAATCCGATATGACAACAGCGCCAACCGAACGATAATCGCCAACTTAGGATATCTTAAGCATATCATCCTAGGTTAAGGATATCTTAGGATATATTATATATCTTAGGATACCGATTACTACTGACTCATAGAAAAATCTTTTTTTGAAAAATTTTTTTAAATGATTCCGATGAATCTTTGTGTGAAACTGATTCGCGGTGCATTTCACAATAATTCCAGGGTCATACACGATTCACCTGACTAGCATCAGGTAGAATCACCACGACCCGATCTTGGAAGACGAACTTCAGTCCTGCTCCGGATGCACTCCGGATTCAAGCTCAAGATGACAACAACCAAGTTTGCTTCAAACCACATTCTTGTTGGCAAACTATACAGCAAATATGCAACTTGTGTAAAAATTCGTATAAGGCATTGTGCAAACTACTAACAATAAGCGAACAAATAGCATTCTGTTCGAAATAAAATTCATTTCTTCTGCTTCCAAAACGCGTTGATTTTATAATCAATCGCGTTACAAATGAGGGAACAAACAAATAATCTCATATTTATACACACTATCAATACTCTCTGATTTCATTCAACAAGAAATAAACGTAAACGAACACTTCAACAGCGAAAGTATCCAGTGACAGTTGATTTCCGACAAAAATTGCAGAGAATCAACAGTTTTGTGGTGGTTTCTATGGGAACGACGAAATGCTTTCAAATGAATTTAACAACGTCTATTGAACACTCGATGATAGCGATGAATTATTCACAATAGAACGAATTCGGTAATTTTATATTTTAGGTTGGTAAAATGAAAACGGCATTTCGTTCACATTCGTAATTGAATGTGTTACTTACAATTAGTAAGAGTACAGCAAGAAACGTTTGTACGAACGAAATGCCGTTGTGATTTTACCAACCTGAAATACAACATTACCGCGAAATCTCATTAGTGAAACTACCATAAAAGTTGAATCAAAGGAACGTGCATGAATTGATTATGTCATGTCTTGTACGAAAAAAAATTAGTTCCTAGCGTTGGAAACGAATTGAGCTTACGGCGGAAGGTGGGGGAATCGTGGAGCAAAGAAGACCTCTACGGAGTTTATGATGAGGACGGAATGGGGCCGTAAGTCCTAACCGTTTCCAACTCTAATGTTCATATACGTAAACAGAAATATTTACAGATATCTCGGTAAAGGCGAGTCAAAGGCACATTAGCATAAAAGCCACGCGTGAGTGAAATTAATTGTACTTAATCAGGAAAAACAATACCGCGAGCATTACATAGGACATTAGTATAACTGGGAATGATAAAGAAAAACTCACAAGAACATAGAACATGTAAGAGTGGTGAGAGACCTTTCCTGGGAAACAGGCTAAGTGAGAATATTCCCCGAGCCACATATATTCACGTGAGCATTCTGAGTGTCCTGAGAACAGACTAAACGGAATTTTGTAACAATTCAAAGTTTTCGTACGTAAAAATGACGTTCGTACATATATATCCTAAACATTCCCGTGTCACTACATAGGACATTAATATATTTGAAAGATAATTTGCGACGTAATATTATGGCTTGGTTAAATTACAATATAAAAACCAATATCAACAATAATCAACAACGAACCAATAACGACAGGCAACGGAACAATTGCCACTTGCGAGCAGTTGACAAATATTAAACTGTCACCATCTGCAGCTTAGCCTCAGGCTAAGGTCTAGGTCAGAGCTGCAGCCCAAACTGCTTAATTGGCCCAATCTATGATCTTCCCTCAGCCGAAGCTCCAGCCTCAGGTTCACTCACATTATCATTTGGCAACTCACCGTCTATGTGGCAAAATGCTCAATAAAGGAACAATTTATATGCGAAACACTGAATTCGTTTGGTTCCTTGCAGATGTTTCGAACACGAATTCGAACGAACCGAAAGTGTTGTCGCTGTCAACGAGGCTTTCAATCACCAGAAATTAACGATGTAATCGGTTCAATGTTGACGGGAACATCACGTAAATATCGATGGCACAGCGCTAATTTCGCTGAGATTCGCCGTTCAGGCATGTAGACGAGCATTTGCTGCAAGTTTATTTAACGTTTAAAAATACATCTCATCAATGCTCTTTTGGCAATTCTCGAACGAACTAACAAAAAACATTAATATTGGCAAACTTTGTAAGTGCAAACATGGATATATGAAAGTGCACCACAGAGAAAAAATTTTTCAAACGTTCCCGCTAAATATTTCATCGTTGACTTCAAAATTCATCCACCCATTTTTAATCATTCCAAAAATGACTTTGTGAAGAACAAATCATATACCAGTCTAGGCCGAAATATCAAATTTTCAATTCTGAAACAAATGTTTTGAGGATACGATGGATTCGAGATACTTCAGGAATGAAATGTTTCCCAGAAAGATTACCGTGATCAAATCGATTCCGTCATCATCAAGTCCCGGCACATGATTCGGCAACAAAAACTCAGTCCATTTCGGAAACGCACTGTTGTAATCGGGCAATTTCTCTATACCTGGCCATACCTGAACAAAATGATACATTACCGAACAAAATAATACCATACAATGTTTGAACCCCAAATAAACAATTATTTCACATTTCATAATAGACTTTCCCGTAATCTTTTCACATACGAATTCCTTGAATGATCCAATATGACCGTTATTGGGATCATTACGTGCTAACAATAATTTCACTTCATCGTGTACTTATTGTATTGCGTTTCAAATGCTTCAGAACGAAACAAATGCAAACCTTGGGTGTAGGTGTAGACAGGATGCGAAATATTTTAAACAATTGATCAATCTCAGAATCACCATTGAACAACGGCTTCGCAACAACCAACTCAGCAAATATACACGCCAAACTCCATATGTCAATAGCGGATGAATAATATTTGCCACCTAATAGAACTTCTGGTGCACGATACCATAGTGTTACGACCTATCAAAAGCATTTGTGCCATCAAAATATCAACAAAATTATTTAAGTCACCGTTAACAACAACTGATTTTAACGGAATAATCAAAAAATTCTGCAAACGAAATGAAACTCTCACTAAACAGAATTCCACCAACAATAACGATGTTTCCAAATTGATACCATTGATGGAGTTCATAAGAGTTTTCATGACAGAATTCATATTGGAAATAGAAATCATCGGAACATGACCAGATTGATGAAGAGTAAGAAATCAATACCTCATGTGTATAACATCGTGTACACATTGAGAACGAGCGTGCTAGACCGAAATCGGCCAGTTTTATAACACCGGTATTGTCAACGAGTAAATTCTGCGGTTTCAAATCGCGATGTATTACACGATTCGTATGGCAATAGGCAAGTGCTTGTAGAAGTTGCCACAGGAAGCTCTATAAGCTGCTTCGGTTATTTCGATTTCAGTCAAATCCAGAAAGAAAGATCTTTACTTTACGAAAATTCAGAAATATGTTCGATCAAATCAGCTAGTGTAAACAATTCTTAAATACGCTGGCTTTAGTTTCTTAAGCCTCAAGCTTAGACCTTGGCTGAAACTTGCGTGAAAGGGCCTCAACTTTAATCTAAGCTCGAATGTAAAACGACTTTAGCAAGAGCATAAACATAAGCTCAAACAACATCACTTAAAGTACAATGTTACGTAGACGATTGTTTATAATAAAGGTTCAATTTTTGCATCATATGCATTCAAGGATTGGTTTGAAATACATGTGTGAATCGTTCAAACAAAAACTTAGACATCTTTCAAAACCTTAATCAATATTTGAGATTACAACCTTAATATATTTGATTGGCAATGGTTTCGGTTTCAGCAGATCGATCAACTGCTTCAGATCACGATCAATATATTCGAAAACCATGAAAATACGCATTTCTGAAAGAAAACGAACACAAAATGCGAATACTGAACAAGAAAACAAAAACTAATCCTGCAGAGAATGGAAGCATGAATGTAGCCGACGATAAAGTTGCAGAAGAATTTCATATCAAGCAAAACAAATAGAAATTCTTGACGTCAGTGAAGAGAAGAGAACGCTCACCGACGTGTATAATTTCGTGTAATTTCACGATATTTTGATGGTCCATTTCCTTGAGTAACGATATTTCACGAATACACGTACTCGGAACTCCTTCATTGTCACTGAAACACAGACTGTATTACACTGTGAATTTGCACATCAACCACAACCACTACAAACCACTTGCGTTTTATGTTCGTCTCAAATCCAGAAACAGGTAATGCTGTATTTCAGGTTGGTAAAATCATAACGGCATTTTGTTCACATTCGCAATTGAATGTGTTACTTGGTTAAAACACAGCAAGAAATGTTCGCACGAACGAAATGCCGTTGTGATTTTACAACCTGAAATACAACATTACCCGGAAATATTGACAACGCTATTGCTGCATCGAAAAGATTATTCTGCTTAAGAATGTTCACGCAAATTTTCACTTTTCTCTATCGGTCCGATAACGATTCAAAACCCAATGAATTGTGTTCATTCATTATCACGATGCGATCTGTATTATTGCCAGTTGCACATTAACGTAAGATCATTATATCTTAATTGGCAATTAGCGAATGAGAAAATTATTTGGTTATGAACATACGAATCGAGACGTATCTTCTTGAGTGCAAACGCTTTGCCAGTACTTCTCTCGTAAGCCTTGAAAACGACACCGTAAGTGCCTTCACCAATCTTTGAAAACCCACGATATTTATCAGCTACTTCGGCCATATCGATGATCACTCCATAACGTTTCTAATTCCGAATGCAATTAGTAATACACCTAAACACTCTTGACAGAGAAACTAATTTTGGTTAGTTGAATTTTTAGATTTTGCTTAATTGAAGTTTGAATTGAAAAAGTAGCGCGGTAAAACGTGCAGGAAATGAAGTTGCATGGTCATTGTGCAGCAAGCGAATCGCTCGTACACAGAAATGGGCTGGTTGTCAGCAACGCATATTTAATGCGATACAGTTCAGTGGGTTCGAGGATTCTTTCGATGCATTCTTTGTATATCTTTGGATTATACGATGAATTGAACAGGAACGATATTGTCGATTTCTCGGAATGTCTTCATGGTAGCATGTAATAAACTTGTATATTTCGAAAATACATTTGAAATCCAATTTTTCCAGTTACCTAAAACCCATTCTGTCTTGTCATGATATTGAATGAATATTTTCGATGTTATTTGAAAAGTCGAAATTTTTCGGCGTTTATGTTGTAATAACACCGTTTTATATTATCGAAACACAAAGCATTTATATCATACAAAGGCAAAAAGGAGAATATCCTCCGAGTAAGATGTACGAAAGTTAGATTTCATCATCCGAATCGATACTGCATTATATCCGTGTACATCTTATACGTATACAGCTAAAGTACAGATTTAAAGGTTGATTTCATATATCACTTTGGTGTCCCTCACGAATCGTCTCTCTTGCGGTCCGCCGCGTCAAAATTTTACTATTGATTACTCGTAATCATGCGAAGTTGAATTATTTCACGTTATGAAATTTTTTTCAACCGGTCCAGTGTTGCAGGATGTCATTAAATTGTAATCAAGCAGAGTCATGATCAACTTAAATACCCCGACTTCACACCACATCCAACATTCTCCAGTTGATTCCCAACATTCTCAACTGTATATGTGGAAAAGAACAGAATCTGTGTAGAATACATTTATTATCAGTGAATCGAGAAGAGGAAAGTGTGAAAAATTAAGTGGAAGAAGAGGCATGAAGCAGCAGAAGCATTAGCGTCATCGTTACGTGGAAACGCACATCGTTGTCAAGAAACGTTGATTCGGTTCAATTCGATTCTATTCATTTTGTCAAATCTAATCATATTTCTAAATAAATCAATCCAAGGAGTATTGCTAATATCAAGTAAAATCGAGCTGATCAATAATTGAAATGATCACCCCATAAAAAATGATCATATTGGATGATAGATTTCCACGTAAGCGAATCAAAAATCGCCATACATCCATCTCATCATCACTTCATACAGAAACAATTATCACTGATAACGTTGAGGATGATAATGATAAAGGACAATGATGACTGATTATGAACACAACAACAAACGATCGACAAATGTACATATGTGACTGCATTGATCAATGAACTGGGGGTGGTTGGGATGGGTGTTCGGAACTGTGAAATTTTACCATATCTGGTATGAGTCAGAACGATAGAATTTTTCAAGCTGATGGAACATCATTCTTTGGAATTGATTTGTTCGAGTACAAAATCTTTGAATTTGATTTCACTTTAAACAGATGCGGACGGAAAGATGGGGACAGTACTGGGGAGAGGGGTTGGATTATTGGAACTTTGTGATCTAATTGAAAGTTCCTTGTGGAGGTATTCGGGAGGGGACGATAACACTCTCGAAACAATGACGATGTTGGGAAATTTTTTGTTTTGGGACGGTATCGAGAGGAATCACTCCCTCCCTATGATTTTTATCGATTCTCGCTCTTTGATGGATCACTCGGCTTCAACAACTTCACCACCGGTTTCATCATCTGCACAAGCATCCTGAACATCGAAATGAAATAAGAGCATTCAAATTTTTGATAAATTCATCCTAAAACTCCACATTGATGCCAAAATCTTTAGTGAGCGTGAACAGAGTATTTTAGTGAATTGATGAAATTCAATGAGACATCACTGAAATGATCTATTTTTGAGGTTATACACGAAGCATATTCATTTTGGTGTTTTTGGGAGTAGAATAGAATGACGATTATGAGATAGAATGTGAAGTGGTATCGATGGTTGTTACCTGATATTGTTGATACTCAGAAACCAGGTCATTCATATTGCTCTCAGCTTCAGTGAATTCCATCTCGTCCATTCCCTCACCAGTGTACCAGTGAAGGAATGCTTTACGACGGAACATTGCTGAAAAGAGTTCAATTTGGTCACCAGATGCCAATCACTAATAAATTATCTTTCGAGTGAAATTTCAAACAGCCAATTCAGCGGCATCAACCAATTTTGTGAAGTGAAACTATCATAATATCGTAACGAACCGGTGAAATGCTCCGAAATACGTCTGAAAAGTTCTTGAATGGCGGTTGAATTGCCAATGAAGGTGGCCGCCATCTTGAGTCCTCTTGGTGGAATATCGCAAACCGCAGTTTTAACGTTGTTTGGAATCCAATCAACGAAATACGAAGAATTCTTATTTTGAATGTTCAACATTTGCTCGTCTACCTCCTTGAACCAACAATCATCTCATTCCGTATCATACAATTCATGAAAGTCAACTGATCAATAGCAATATTCTCTCTGTGGGAACTTGCGATTGTACATTTCTGTGTTCATGACACCTTGAATTATTAGAAAATTCGACAAAATAATATCTGACTAAACGAATTGAATCATTGTCTTTTGGAGTAAACTTTTGAAAATGTTTACGGTGAATCGCAAGGTAAATAAAAATGTTCCATAGGCTGCAAGAAGCCCGCAAATAACCCATATTTGACTGAACCATCACAGTGGTCACTGTAAGATTTACGGAATTGGATTGCTTGATCTACACTGGTAATTTTCTGGTCGTGGTGGTCCCAACTGCTCAGGAAATACATAAAATGAATGATGCATTCAAATTGTTTATCCGATATGACCCACTTTCATGGACATTCGACCACGGAATATGGCTGCGGCGGTAAGATATCGTCCGTGTCTCGGATCGCAAGCAGCCATCATATTCTTCGCATCAAACATTTGCTGCGTCAGATCTGCGACGCTCACTGCCCGATATTGTTGGTTACCTTCAATGGGATTAGTCCTTCTCATGCATCACACACTCTTCAAATTGTCGAGAGACATGCCAACGCAATCATAATCAGTGAATTTCACTGAACCATTCATAGCATCATTTGACTGCAATAAGTTAACGCTAACTTCTTGAAGTGAGTGGTGCAAATCCGGGCATAAAGAAGTGGAGTCGAGGGAATGGTACCATATTAACGGCCAACTTCCGCAAGTCTGCGTTCAACTGCAACATATCAGGTTAATACAACCTCATCGACAGATCACAAAGACACTGATCATTTGATAACAAACAAATTGAATCGACCAACCTGTCCAGGGAATCGTAAGCATGTGGTAACGCCGCTCATCGTTGCACTCACAAGATGATTCAAGTCTCCGTACGTTGGTGTTGTTAATTTCAAGGTTCTGAAAAAGATTAAGAAAAAAATCCACTGTCATCCATTCTAACTAACAATATCCGTTATGCCGAGTAATAATTGGATTCGAATTCGAATGCGATGCTTTTCGCCTTATATATCAAAAAGACGCCTGATCATTTGATAACAAATAAATTGAAGATTCAATGGAATATAGTGTTGAACTGAGTAAGATGATGAAATATATGGGAGGAATTATGCGACAGCGATTAATGCAGATTCAATGCAAATGAGAGGCAGTCATAATAACCCAACGCAATCAAAACATTATTTGTGGTTCACGGTTTTAACTAATGTATTGCAGAAATCGGGCAATTTCGGGAGCCTCGTCTCCGACAAAATTTTTTTCGACTGAATTTTCGGGGTCCCCGACTTCTCGTCTTCGACTTTTCTCGGTCCCCGCAATACAATAGCTTTAACACTTCGATGTATTCATAATTAAGCGAATTTTTAATACAACATGACGCTTGATATGATTTTATCGAATGCTGTTGTGATTTTACATTGGTACTGACATAATTGTTTCCTTTTTATCGCTAAGACTTTACGCCTATGAAATCGTGAGATGAATGAATAAATGAATGGAATAAGGTTGCTTCAACTTACCGGAAACAGATGTCATAAAGCGCTTCATTGTCAATGCAGAATGTTTCGTCGGTGTTTTCGACAAGTTGATGAACCGAGAGAGTGGCATTGTAGGGCTCAACAACTGTGTCAGAAACCTGCAAGCAGTATTTGCCTTTCCACTGAATTATATTGTTGAAGCTTCAATAACATAATCAAGGCTTCGTAGTGAAATGACAGTGTGAAAGCTGCAAACGAGCTGAGGAATTCTGCTGAATGACTGGGTGCGATTCATCCATGTCAAAGTTTGTATACCTTCGGTGATGGCACCACTGAGAATGTCGTCATAATACGATCTGGATACTCCTCGCGAATCTTCGATATCATTAAGGTGCCCATACCAGATCCAGTGCCACCGCCCAGTGAGTGAGTCATTTGGAAACCCTTCAAATCAAACATTATTTTATCACCGTATTAATTCCAAGCAGCAGGACATTAGATGATCAGCATGATGTTGATGAATCTGCACATTGAATTTATAAAGCCGAATCCTTTTTGAGAACATATCTCAATCGTCGTTTTGAGACTGATATTTTGAAGGGGTATTTTCACGAACCTGTAAGCAGTCGCAAGCTTCTGCCTCTTTGCGAACCACATCTAGCACATTGTCCACTAATTCAGCGCCCTCAGTATAGTGTCCTTTTGCCCAGTTATTACCAGCACCGCTCTGGCCTTTAATTGCGACAACTCATTATACTAATGCCCCTAAGCTTCCGAGACAAGCAACTCCTCAAATAATTTCGAAATCCCATATGTACATCCAATTCAAGTGGAAACATATCCGAATCTATGGATATGTTTCATAGATCACAGGGCAGCAATACTGTCTTAAAGGGGTGCTCTCTTTCAAGATATCTTAAGTTCAGGCCATGAGTCTGCTGAAGTATCATCCACAATACTGATATTCCATGAATTTCTTGAAGAATTTGGCCTGCACTATTGCAAAAATATGCACATATTGCAGTGAAAACCCTCATCCAAAAGTTTATTCGTTCATAAATGAAGTTCAAAAAAGAATATATCACAATTTTGAGTCATACAAGAGACTTCAGAAAATCACAATGGATGCCGTTGAACTCACCGAAAACATAGTTGTCTGGGCGGAATAATTGTCCGAAAGGACCTGAGCGTACACTGTCCATTGTACCTGGTTCTAAATCAACCAGAACAGCCCTGAAAATAATACGCTGACGCTTTGCAATGGTTCTGAAACAATTTTGACAATTTCCCCTCAAACTATCAGCAACTATTCACACCGACTGGGTTCGAAATATATTGCTATCATTAGCGATTTGTCATCAACATTCTCCAGACCAACCTTGGCACATATCGGTTTTTCTGCACTTCGGTGTAATAGACATTGATTCGTTCCAGTTGTAAGTCGCTATCACCTCGGTAATTACCGGTTGGGTCAATGCCATGCTCGTCCGAGATTACTTCCCAGAACTGAAACAATGGCAATAATAAATCGCTTTTGCTGAAAATTTCAAACTGGATAAAATGAATCTAATATTCATTGGTACCACTACTCAGTAATTTTATTCATCAATTCAACTTTTGCTTAGTCTATTTCCATCTCATTCCACAAAATACATATTCTGTCCATTGAATCAGCAGCAACCTTAGGGATGTGATGAAACTACACGGTTCGCCTTATACCATACGCAAAAAGTACTCTCAATTTTCTAACAATAAGTGTTCAAATGACATTGAGCGATTGATTAAGTGTCAGTCTGCTTGTGCTGGATAGATATCTTATAATCCACTCGCAGTTTTAATTAAACGATAAATGTTAATGGGAATGCGACAGAGTAAGAGGAAAATGACTTCAATACATTATTTCCGTTTCAATTTATTGCATTATTTCAACACAATTTCAGTGAGTTGGCAGCGATCGCTCGACAAATGCATGCAATATGTGCAATCGTCATCAGAGTACATGCATCCAGCATACTCGATGAGTTAATTAAGCATACAGTAGGATGTCTTTCTACTTACGACTTCAGCTCGTCAAATTGTCTCGATTATAATTTTTTACGAACTACTGCATTCATTAAACAACTCGTCAAAATGTCTCAATAAAACAAATACACAATACTTCCATGAACGCCTCGATTCCAATACAAACAGCTTGATCCAATATCATTGAAAATACTAGGTATTGCCAGATAGCGTGAGAGACATGATATCAGTTTTTAGATTCACTAAATTTTATTTGCAGATAGCAATTTCGTGAGATTGTTATCCACCCAGTATCAAATAACGTAATGCCAAATATCATTTGTTCCCTTAAATGATAAAACACTCGCTAAAATTGCTGATCCTATCTAATCGATAGATCCAGTCAACATCAGTCACACAGGAATTAACACTAATTTTGATCCTCGTCGTTCAAAATTGCCAGCAATCATGCAATTAAGAATGTTCACATTGTTTTAGGAATCACAGCACCAATAGAAATGCAGAGATAAATGCAATGTCAGGAAATTACTAATGCAAAAGTTTCCAGTAAGTAATTCTCGCTTTGAAAAGTTCCTTGCTGGAACCGATTATGATGATCAATTGAAGTGCTTAATGAAATTCCGAAAGAGAGTTCCAACAAATGAGGTTGTTATTCACTTTTAGTGTGTAAATATTCACTGAAAAGTGAAATGATCAATTGTACGAGTTCATTGAACTGGATAACTTTACACAAGGGGAACAGGTGACTAAATAGCGGACATTTTGCCTGTTCATTGCCTTACGCAGAAGAGACTATGTAATGCGTGTTTATCGCAGAATTTTCTAATTGTAGAAATTTCGTTTTCCATTCGATGGGTGAATATTTAATGAAAGAAGCAGATTTCCTGACAATGAGATAAATCGAACAGAAGATTATTTTGAAAATCATCCCACTGTGAAGGGTAAAGATGATAAAGAGATTTCTCTCATTTGACGATTGTCCCGATTCAGAAAGCACTCATTAACGAGCGCATTCAGCGACAAAGCAAAATCAGAAATTGTTATGAAAGTGAAATTGTAGTTGCAATAACCGACGCACCATGGAAACGAATACGTTTAACAGCAATAGAACTTTGCAGTCTACTAAGCGAATGATTTATTTTGAGGTGTCCACACAAAGAACATCGATCTCCTTTCTCCTAACTAACGTTTGTTATCTATCATTCACGCATCGTTTCTAATCTATCGTTTGCTATCATTTAGAGCAACCTATTTAAGTAAAAGACGGAGTTAATGATTTCAGTAAATTTTAGAAAAACTGGAACTTTAAATTCCGCCGATCCAAGAATGTCTTTGATCAGGCGAATGTCATATCTTGAAATCGATACGTTCATCTTCTGACAGTTAGTTACCTCTTTCCATTTTTTCCCTAGTAAAGCGAGAAGAAACGAACAATTTCAATTATGTTAGATGATTGTTGGATACTCTCACTGATTCAAATCATTGAATTAAAGCTGAAATTCATACAGAACAAGAAGGATTACATTCGTTAAATATGCGAACCTTTGATCCAATTTGATTGCCGCATTGTCCGGCTTGTATATGGACGATTTCACGCATCTTTGCTGTTGTCTTTGAAAGAGGTTACTTGAAACAACAACAAAGTATGTATCTATCACTTGCAACAAATCGTTGAAAGTGGAGATCGGATGGATTATTTCAGAGGTCGGCTTCGACAAATATCGATCGCTGTTTTACTCAGATATGACGAGAATTGGACTGGTGGTTAAAGGGTCAAACGATAAGTTTTATTGTGCCAATAAGAGACTGTACGAGTGACGAGGAATTTGAACAGAAGAAGCTTAGAAGCTGAGAGTTTCAAAGCTGGGGCCGCAACTAAGAAATGTTAGTGAAATTAACAAATCAACACACTTCGTGGTCTTTGCAAACTTTGGAGCTTCAATTGGAGTGCTGTTCGTTGGAGGATTCGCGTGTGGTGCGCTCAGAGCAGACTTGATGACTCGACTGAACGGCAACCTAACGGATGCGGCCCACTAAATGCGGACGCCTGACGATTCACGCCGAGAAACAGCCTTAGCCTATTAAAACCTCTCATGAGGAGGAGTTAAGCGTTAGCTTCTCAAATTAAGCTAACTTACTGATCATCATTCTTTCAATGGGTCTATTGGTCATCCTCTCGTGGTATTGTCCATATCCTTACTGCAGAAGTATGAGTAGATCACATTAAACTCCGCCTTTCGAAAAACAATATTCTATTAATGCGAAACCAACTAAGTAAGCAGCAAGACGTTCGTGATAGAGGGACAACATTACGCATGTCAGTCGCGATGGTCATTCGAATTTTCACATGTTTTACATCAGTGATGTACTTAAAATTCATGTACATCTTGATTGATGTGCACACATTCCCATGTTTTCTTCGCAAAAAACTTGACGACAACTTCAGAACATTCTCAAAAACATGAAGCACCAGAAATTGGAACTGAAAAAACGCAATATTAATGGAGAGTCTTATATGTTAAATTGATTTCGTTCATGAATGATTAATCACTGTTACGGATCTATTTTTGTTGTTTTGTGAGTGTTTAGCACGTTATACAAGTTTGATGAGCTGCACTCTATCCCATAGCCATCTTCGTCAAACAGACTAGACACACAGGATTATGAAATTTCTAGAAATGGCTTAGAATGTAAAAAATCGAACTGAAAGAAGCTTACTGTGAGTAATTTGTCAAAAAACGAGTATCGCAACTAATTACGATACTCGATCCGTTCAAGCGTTTAATAGTAAGGAAACGTGAAATTTGAATTGAAACAATATCGAATATTAACGAGTAGGAAGGTATGCGGTGCTTGCGTATAATGTGCACTAGTCTGAGCCTAGGAATTAGCCTAATTTCAAGGCTGAAACTGAAGTCTGGGCATAAGCCTGATTGGACTTTCGAGTTCCCGACTACTTTTTTGTTAACCTATCCGTTTGAGTTTCCATTCGCTCATTCGCGTATCACAATGTTCTCTTGGTCTTCAACGCACAATCAATAAAAATTAACAGTTATCAATGAAGCAACCAAATGATTCTATTTTTTCAGATGGTTTCTTCGAATATGCTCGTTCTGACTACTGAAAAAATGTAACGTAAAACTAGTTGAAGTGATATTTCAAGCAGTGTACTTATTTTGGTATCGATCAATTCGTCTGCATACCATGCACATCATATATATCCCAACAATATTCAGTATGTACTGATGTATTTAGTACAAGCTGAAGGGTATTTGATGATAACTATTGCGGACTGGTGACAAAACTGCTTAGTTTAGAATGTATTGATGTGAAGAGACAGCCTAAAGATGCAGTAAATTTTTGCTTCCATTCGTCACCTTTTGCGGGCCCCTCTCGGCTAAGCAGCAATTAACTGTCTTTGCACGTCAGCATCCAATCAATTTTGTTAACGTCTCAAAACTTGCCATGTATGTTATCCGCCTTTATTCATTATAATCCTCCAGCAAGGCTGCTGAATCATCATGCCAACGACCCAAATGAACTAGTTACGTGTGTCAGCGTTGTGAAACATACATACTGAATATGGCACATAATGAAGTGTTCGCGATGAGGAATACTTTTTACATGAAACTGAACTGGTTGTGAATTCGTGAGATATTAAAACATATTTAAAAATATTTGACATGAGTCAATTTCATCTAATATTCAGTATCAGATACGACTGCATAACGTGCAATGTTTTGTCATGATTTAGTGTTGTATGGTTGAGTACATAACTTATTCGTGGCATCGCTTGCATCTCTGCTTTATGTGCGTGATGAGAGCTTCCTTCCGAATTCTGAGACCGAGCAGTTTCGGTCTTAATCAACTAAAAGCAGTTAATAGAGCATGATCGATGATAACTGCACAGATCAACTGCGCAGATCTCATTCTTTCTTGATACTCTCAATATTTTTGCATCAGTATTCAATGGACACATCAGATGAATATGCCGCATCGAATGGATATTGGTGAATATAAGCTGCTTGTTGAAGAGCCATCAGAAGAGTAGAAACGTTCTCTCGGCATCGGGTTGCGAAATATGTGACAACAGACAGACATCGCTGAAGGACAATTGATGTGGATTGAAGCATTTGTTGGGCATTTGCATTGGTGTGCCGTTTGCACATAGAATATCTTGCTTGCTTATTCATTCGTTGTTCACTTCATTGCATCGATTTTAAGTACATCATGCTTATGAAATCATGTCTAGTTACAGCGATTGTCGGAATCTGTTGTGTGTGCGAAATTCCAGTAAGCAACGACAGATAATTAGAAAATATAAATGGCTATGATATGAGACAACGAAAAGGCGATACGTAAAATTTTTTCTCACAAAAAATATGAATCGGATATCGGAACGGATCGTGAGAAATTTCCGCATCAAATGCGGTATTCAAAACTTCATTCCTTCAAACAATTTAATAGTAACCAGTGGTGGCACTGTACGACATTTTTTGTTACAGTCTATGCCACAGTCTTTTCCGAGACAGTGGTAAAATTGCATACTTCATCGAACTTCGAAAAATGATAGATGTACTGCATTGCAACGAGCCGCTGATTTTCCAAGACAAACAATGCTATAGCACATCTTAAAAAATTATAATGTACTCGTACTGTACTAAGTCGACTACTGGTTTCCATGAGCACAAAAACTGTATGGATTATTGCGTTGGTGAATCAAACACATTCACAATTTGCCGTAACATTCCTTTGGACTTGATCCTCTGTCTTAAGCATTTGTATGCAAATGAGGAGATTTCACTGTTGCGCATGCTCACTGAACGCTTGAACGGGATTCTATCACTTTATTCGATAATGCTACAGTTCAGCCATGTTTGTTGCAGTGGCAGTTTAGAAGGTGAAATAGCACAATGACAGTGGTGTGCGTTTCCACTATAACGTGCTTTAAAGTTTATCTCCTAGGTTCATGGGCTCATATGTTATATTTGCTCAGTTGCTTCTTTAATACTTCAACTTAATCGGTTGATTATTTTTGTTGTGGTTGCAGTTTGAGAATAGCCATCCCGCCAGCATTATGAATCGAGAAGGAACAAATACCAATGATTCGATTCGTCTCGTTTGAAGTTGACTCGCAGTTCTCAAATTTCGTCAGTGAAGCGCAGATACTTTTGTCACACTGTCATTCCCAAATTATATTGAAAAATCTTGATCACTGAGACATTTTCCAAACAAGAAGCCAGATCGCTGCTTATATGATAGTTTTTCCCCGTAAACCACCATTGCATCGGCCTTAATTGAGGTGTTCAAGAAGCACGGAGAATGACCTGACTATCACTGAAGATGCATAACAACTTAAATTACAATCAGTTAAGTGCATAACGCCGTGCGTCCAATCCGGAGGTATTACAACAATATACTGCAACTGATCGTTTCAAAGGTCTTAAATGCCGCAACTGTACTTTGATTTCAAATTCAGCAGTTGTACTGTAATTTCACATGGTTCACTACAGTAAAGTAGAAATTTTGTTTGATAAATTAAGATCACTGCGAGGAATTTTGCGTTGTCTTTGTGGTTTAGTGTTCATCGATGTAAACAGCAGCATATTCGTGGATCGTAAAGGATTTTTCTCAAATCCATCGCAAGTGCATCTGATGTGTTTGTGAAAATCGACAAAGACATGTTGATGTAATAGTCTTGAATGTAATTTTACTCCTAAAGTACATAAATTAAAGGCATCAAAATGACATGGAAAGATGCTAAAATTGCTCTCACAATGGAATTATGGCTAATTTTGTGAGTGTTCACTGCTGAATGAACCGTCGAAATGAAACCACAAAATCGCTGAAAGAGCATGCAAATGATGAAAATTGACTGATGACTCATCATCATCATCAGCTCTCCTCATATCCATTCATCTCAATAATTGATCTGAGGCGATGAGAATTTTGACGTTTTTGCAACCATTTTTTCAGTGATTGATGTTTGGCTGACTTGAATTAGTGAATGAACAACAAACGTTTTCGTTTCTTTACGATAAAAGCTCGCACATAATCGATGATTAACTGCTGGCATCGTTTTACCGAAATGGCTCTCGCATGACAATGCTACGTTGAAAATCGTTACTGCTCATTCGAAGACGAAATTAAGCTTAAAGGAGCCTCATCCTAAACCTGAGAACGTAACTGAACAAGTTTCAGCGCCTCGTAATGGAACCTCAACCTCAGCTGATAATTAAAAATGGATTATAGTAATTTGACTTTTGAGAGAGGCGCTGTATCCAACGCAGTGAATAAGGGAATAAATAAGGGAACTCATTGCCGAAAAATACATCTGATATCGTTGGAAGATCTAACCAAAATGATTTTGAACGTCAAAGGATTTTATATGGAAGAGGAGTTTTGAATGTATAATGATGTTTCATTAGGATGAAATTTCTCATTTTCAATTCAACGATTTTTCATAAGCCGATTCTCGTTTGAAATTCGACCAAACAAATTCGAATTCAATGATTTCTTTACTCTGTTTGCAGAATAAAGATCAATATCTTGTTTTCATCATATCATTTTTCAAAATTATCTCCGTCCAATTCAAATGCAGATTTCGCTTGAAGAGTTGTAGTTTTGCATCGATTTCTTTCGTGGAAGAAAAAATCGAACGTTCGTTTTCTGAATTTCGAGCCGAAACTCGATTACTTTCTCGTTGATAGTAAACATTTGCGAGTCAGTCACTCAGTCATTTTACTGCTAAAGTCAACAGTGAGAAAAGAGAAATGTTCTGTTGCACTCTGCGTTGGTTACGAGTCTGCATATTGTGCAATACCCTTGAGAGGTGAGTAGATGGAACGAGACTGAATTGGCTGCAGTCAGTCGGGTCTGATCTCGTTTCATTCAATTGTTACTTAGTGCTGAATAAGCAATTCAAAATGGATGGATGTACGTCAATGCGTTCACCAGAATTATTCAATTAATTTCTTTTTTTACGATGTAGACTGCATGTCTCTTTTTCTGGAATTATACACACATATGCGGTGATGAAAGAACGAAATACAACAAGCGATGGAGGATTTAGCTTGGGATCAGAGTGTGCATTTGTACAGAAATATTGTTGAAATTCCTCAATCAATTCATTGCTTATTGCGATCATTTTCTGTTGATAACTGTGCATTTCACGTGCAATATCTTCACAATCATACTGACATCAGATATCTCCAGAAAGTCACTTGAAAATTAACAATCATTTGTTCAATTTCATTGATCCCAACAGACAATCACGAACTGCTGCTGCTAATTTGCTCTCGTATAGACCTCAATTTTCACAATGCATCAAATCGATATTTCGTAATTAGGAGTTATCAGAAAGAGATCCTGCATCCTCAAGTAACTATAAATTTTAAGAAAAACCCGAAATATCTCTCACCATCAATGTATTCGAACACAACCTTACTCAACGATGGAAATATCCATTCATAATAAAGCAGTAGGTGCAGTTTGATGTGTTAATTATCATTATGTACATAACAGAATGAACAAAAAATATGTGTCTTAAGCAGATGCGTTTGAAATAAGGTGATGTTACTATGTTTGCATCGAATAATGCCTCTGCTACCGCAAAATACCAATTCAGATGCTCATTTATTAATGTCTCTATGAAGAATTCTCATTCAGTTTGCATGGAACAATGGTTTGATTAACCGCATACATGCGTGAGAGTGTGTACATTGAAGGAATCATCATGCATAACTAATATTTCGAGGACGATACCCTATGAATTACTCTCTGTTCAGGCAATCCTCAACTGAGAACATTCTATAGGACCTTTCTGTTTGATGCGATATTGCACACTTAACGACTCATAAACACCAAATAAAATGGCAACATCCTAAATAGCTTTTCTACACGAACCCAACAAAAACACCTATATTTCATGCGTTCAAATATTTCATGCCTGCAGCAATGAATCGTTCCAATAGTTTATAATGATATTTGACGTTCCAACTGAAACTGTCTGTCGTCGTCATCTGTCGCCTGGCGTTCGCGTTTTCCATTTTAACATTCTCTTATGGCCCTTTCAGCATCTCTAGAGCGAAAAAATAAATCAATTAAACGCTTATCGTTGTCTCATTCATATTCAGTGTTATCGATCCTGGGCTGTATCCGCCGAGTAAATGAAACATAAAAAGTACATACACACACATACAAGTAAAAATGCCTTATATGCAGCTTTGTATATACTCATTCGTTGAACACATAAACAAATGTCACTTTATATCCGATAGTGAGTGCTTGACACACTAATTATTTCGCTCTTACTGTCATTCTGAATTAACCAAAAAATTGCTTTCTCTCAAACATTACGAAAAATGAACATTTCGTTTCATCATAGTATATGAATCAGTTTTTTTTCGTTAACCCCTTCTCTATTCAGAAATTTTCCCAGAGAAGTTTCAGTCGTACTCTGAGGCACTCCGACCTCATTTTTGAGATGTTACCGATTGAGAGATCATATTCGGTATCAATAGATCACACCAGCTTCGCATTAATATTCACCAGATTTGACTTCTATTTCCAACGAAATCATCGAATTGCTCTATTTCCAATGTATCTTATATGACTGAAGAGGACAGCGCATGAGCATAAAATGCTGGTGAAATAGTGATGTGCCATGAACGAATGCGTTAAGGATGTATCGATTGCAAGCAAGTTCATCTGTGCTATGTGTATGGGTGAACGACGCAAAATTAAAATAATTCAGTGATAGTTTATTCGTTTTGTTTTACAATGAGAGCAATAGTATATCTTGAAAATCGGCAACAATTCCCTGTTGAAAGTAATGTTCCATTTTTCACTGCCACTAATGTCCCCTGCACAAAAATTCCACTGCATGTCGTTCAGTGAAGTTCGTGAAGATCTGAGAAACCTTGATGAAAGCTCTTGACATCTTGACGGAAACTCGACAATCTTTTCGACACATTACTGACATGATCGCAGTACTGTCAGTCAAATCATTTGTCAAACTTTGGGTGAATGTTTTTGTGAAAGTGTCTCTTGTCATAGCACTATTTCAAAGTATCCAGCATATTTACATTCAATCAAGTTTGATTGAAACTGACAAATGAAATGTTTGTGGATGTCAACTTTATTGCGATATGAGATCATTAATAAGAAGCAGAAAGAAAGACGAATTCCGTTAGGTGGAAATACGAAAGTTTCCAAATAAACAAAGTGCGTAAATCAAAAGTAAATTCAACATTGCGATTATTCAATTTCTGCTTCATCATCAAAATCAATTTCTTCATCAGCAGTTGCATCCTGAAACAATACTGAGTGGCGGAGGTTGACGGTAATACAGTTAGTTCATGGAGCGAATTTCTCAAAGTGCAAATACAAATTCATTTCAAAATTTATTGTTTTTGCCTTAATACGAAACGTTAATCCTTGAGACATTCTATGAATTCAATCGGCTCAGATCAATTGATGGAATGATATTAATGAAAGATTGCTTTTCCGATACAATCCAAGAATTTTGGTTGTGACTTGAAGAGTCTCTATCGGACAATGAATGGCAATAAATAGAACCTGATACTGTTGGTACTCAGAAATCAAATCGTTCATATTGCTTTCAGCTTCAGTGAACTCCATCTCGTCCATACCCTCACCGGTGTACCAATGAAGGAATGCCTTACGACGGAACATTGCTGTAAATTAGCGATTCGGTCTCTGATGATTTTGCATGATGTACGAAAATCGTTCAGAATATGCTCTCAGCATCGAATCAAATGATCTACTGAAGGAGATTCATTCCTTCTGATGAAAGCAACAATTGAAGAGAACAAACCGGTGAACTGCTCAGAAACACGTCTAAAAAGTTCCTGTATAGCCGTCGAATTCCCGATGAATGTTGCAGCCATTTTGACACCCCTCGGTGGAATATCGCAAACCGCCGTTTTGACATTATTCGGAATCCATTCGACAAAATACGATGAATTTTTGTTTTGAACGTTCAACATCTGCTCATCAACCTCCTCAACAGAATTTTCATTCTTGAAATGCGACTCATTTATGGATCATCAAATAAAATTATCACATATCGTCAAAACCGTTATCTGATAAAATACATCGTTTCGCATTCATAATTCACAACAAACAAACACAACTTTCCTTTTCCTCCAATAAGATGGAAAGACGATATTACAAAGAAACTGGGTAACATCTGGCAAAGGAACGCAAGATCAAGAACCGAATGGGAATGCATTGTGGCCAGCAATGTTACAAACGTTTGATAGCCTGCTTGCCAATCCACGTACTTCACAACAACCGCCTTAGCGTCTTGATTAACAGTATTTCGCAAGCATACAACGATATGAAATGCACATCAATTCAGAGCACTTACCTTCATTGACATACGTCCACGGAAAATAGCTGCCACGGTCAGGTAACGTCCATGTCTTGGATCACAAGCGGCCATCATGTTTTTAGCATCGAACATTTGTTGTGTTAGTTCGGGTACGGTTAGCGAGCGATACTGTTGACTGCCTCGCGACGTCAATGGTGCGAAGCCAGGCATGAAAAAATGCAGTCGAGGAAACGGTACCATATTCACGGCCAACTTCCGCAAGTCTGCATTCAACTGAAACCATATTTTGCAGATGAGCACATACGGATAGACTAGCAAATGAACGACGCATGCTGCGTACTTACTAGATTTCAAAATAAGTTTCATGACTGCTGTATCATGAGAGCGTTTTCTTAAACCTTACAAATTTCAATCCAATTTCAATAAACTTTGAAAAATGATCAATGAAGCTGATCAGCTCACTTGACCAGGAAAACGAAGGCAAGTTGTGACGCCAGACATTGTCATCGAAACAAGATGATTTAGATCACCGTACGTCGGCGTGGTCAATTTCAAGGTTCTGAAATAGAATTACTCAGCAATATCCGATAGTGAATGATTTTCATAACTTTCAGTCATTCTCGTCATTTCAGTAGTAATACGCTCATTGAGTGGAAGGACTCACAAAAAATAGGTGATATGCTCTATTTGGTTAATGCTTCAAAAACGATCACTTAAACATATCAAGGTATCGCGCACACCTGAAACAAATGTCGTACAACGCTTCATTATCGATGCAAAACGTTTCGTCGGTGTTCTCGACAAGTTGATGAACCGATAGAGTGGCGTTGTAGGGCTCAACAACCGTATCGGATACCTGAATGCTTCATTCTTCGATAATTATCACCTTTACAGAGGAACATCTGCCACCCACTCATTTCGTGACTACATGCACGAATAGCAATATAAATCAAAATGTTTACAAGGAAAGGTCACGAAATTAATCTGACGTTTCGTGATGAGTTATACATCATATTGTAGAGCTCCTCGAGCTGATCATGAATATGTAAGCAATTTTTGTGAAACATAAAGGGGAGACGAGAATGTTAGGTAATGAATACTGATCCAAAACCTTAGGAGAAGGCATCACTGAGAATGTGTTCATGATGCGATCTGGATATTCTTCGCGAATTTTCGATATGAGCAAAGTGCCCATACCTGAACCAGTGCCACCGCCAAGTGAATGTGTCATTTGAAACCCCTGAAAATGCGAAGTTTTAAACATGCATCCCAGTTTCAAGAGGTAATTGCGTGATGAATTTGAAAATCTGAACCTGAAGGCAATCGCACGATTCAGCTTCCTTTCTAACCACATCCAAAACGCTATCCACCAGCTCGGCACCCTCCGTGTAATGACCTTTTGCCCAGCAGTTTCCTGCTCCACTTTGCCCTGAAAGGAATATGCCATCATCATAATCATAACTCTCTTACAGAGGACAGTAAATATACAAATTGTTGTCGCTCTTCTATCGCTAGGAATGAATATGTTCCAGGAGGAAATCAGAAGTGAAATAACAAAATTTTGCTATGCCGACTGGACATCAGGTGACGGTGTGTTGGACTGACATGTAATTATGCTGACAAGGGAAGATATACATCTCATCCCGAAACGTGGGGTTAAGTTCATGACCTTCCCTTGTGAGATGTTTTCAACCGCATAGATTCTTAAATGCTCATTCTTCATGAGATAAAAAAATACTTGAACTCAAGTTTCGAAGCTAGTATACGTGAATGAGTGTTTCGTTTAGTTGAAGTGTGTTCACTTTAGCGTTAAGTTTGCTTTGCATTCTATCAAGTGACCGTCGTAATAAAATTGCTATCATGCGAAACAAATATACGGAATATGCTCTATAAGATACCAAAAACGAAATTATCCGGCCTAAATAATTGGCCAAACGGTCCGGCTCGCACAGAGTCCATCGTGCCAGGCTCCAAATCGACAAGACATGCGCGAGGTACGTACTTACCACCTAAAAAAAAGCAAGAAACATGAGAATGTGGACCGCAGCTGTTTGACGAATCAATCGTAGGAAGGACTACGATGATATTTACAAGGCAAATATGCGATTAAGAAGTCCTCATTTTTGATCAAATCGCGACGATCTTCCAAACTTTATCGATCTTATGCTCACCTATGCGATCATTTTAACAGGCATTTGAATGTTCATTCTTTATGAGATGAAAATTTTGTAAATTTCATGGAATTTGCAATTATCCACTAACCACTCGCTTCATTATAGTAGACGTTGATGCGTTCAAGCTGCAAATCTGAATCGCCATTATACGCACCTGTTGGGTCAATTCCGTGCTCGTCTGATATAACTTCCCAGAACTGAAATCATTAGAAGTCACTTCGATGTGAGTAATCACAATGATATCATATTGTAACCAATGGCATTAGAGAACAACCACAGTACATACAGAATATGAAATGAGGCAAACGGTTTCAAGCTCATAAACAGGGAACCACAAAAATTTTTCTGAATCACTTTCACCGAAACATGAACGAAGTAGGCTGTGAAGGTGAACGCTACCTTTGCACCGATTTGGTTACCGCATTGACCGGCCTGGATATGGACGATTTCTCGCATGACCTATCACTTCGGTTTGGAATGTTACTGAAAATGCATCGTTGAGAATATAACCTGTTTTAGTTTTCGTGAAACGTAGCATCATGAAACGAAACCTTCAAGAGAATCTCTGTACGTAAACGTTTTTAACATGGTACAAGTTTGCAAGTTTGCTCATCAAATGACAATGGTTAAATGAAGGGCATTATCTTCCAGTCAGAAGGTTGCCAAGACCCTTATGAAACACTTGGATTGAAAAGCAATGACAAGAATTGAAGCAACTGTGACTATCTTTCAGTCATGCAATATGGAAGCAATAAATCGTTGAGGTATATGACGATAACTGCTGACTAGCATGATATGCTAATGCTTTACTGTTACTAGGTTTCAGCAGTGAAAAATTGCATTTGGGCCGCTCAAAATCAAAGCAATTCGGTTGCCATAGTCTCTAAAAGCATCATTTGATCTGGCATGAACTGAAAGCACAAGAGACAGATAAAATAATAAGATCCTATATATTCAGATAATCCAAGCGCTTAGAATTTAAATTTGCGAGCACGAATCCATCAACGCAACGATTCACTCAACGACACTTAATAGCCGTTCAAAGCAGTGTCCTGGGAATAAATGGGAGAATTTTGTACTGAATAAAAGCGAAGATAATCCCAAATCAAATCGCCCAACTTCAAATAAAAAAGTTCGCTGAGAAGATAATATTGCGAAGCAAAATGTCAGCAAGAAACTTCATTTTTCCAAAAGGTTATTAAAAATTCAGGACCTAAAATGATCCCGTTATGCATTTCCTGGCGCTACATGTATGCTCGTTTAAGAATAATTTCATCTCATCATCTCAAAAAATTCTATAGGTAAAGAAACTTGACAAACTCAAAATCTCAATAATTAGTTTCCGAAGAGGTAAGATGATGAAAATAGCGAAAGAAGTGTTGTTGAAATTGCAGTGGCATATTCACAGACACATCACTTTCGTCAATCGCAACATATTGCAAATCCAGGCAAGTTTGCATCCGCTTGAATGCAGTGATTAAGAGACCGCTTAACGACGAACATATTTGTGAATTGATTTACGATTACGTTTGTTGTTCACATCATTATGATTACAATTTTGAGTATGTGATGTATTTATAATCTATGCTTCGGTTGCATATAGAAGGCATTCATCTGCTTACATATTTGCATGAGGGATATCCATATCCATAGCGAATTTACGAATGGATTTATGCCATACGCATGGCTTAAGATTAGTTTATGCTAGACTTATCTGAAAAACATTTTGTAAAGTACACTCTCCAATATGCTGTTAAAAGTTATTCGAGGTTACCGATTATGCCAGACAAGTCATCTATGTTACTTGCTGACAAACTGCACTCGAAAATGAATTTGTTATTCTTTAACTGTATAGATCTCCGCAACTGGATCAAAACATTTCTGTAAGTTTGCTCGATACAATTTGTCATAGTTAGAAGAATCCTCAGATCTTAAACAGTCCAATAAAGAGTCTATTTGAGGAACTGAAAACCGTGAACAATTTCCAAACGCGATTCAGACTTATGTGACACAATCGGTAATCTCAAAAAACTTATAACAGTGTTTTGGAGAATTTGTCTCACAAAAACTTTCTTTCAGTCAAATCACTATAGCATTAACACTCGATCATTTCAATCAACTCTAGCATTGTGTGCTGCTCCTCGGACAGCTTCAATGTTTCCACTAAACATCATTGGCTCGTGACTGAGATTCACCCAAACAGATTAGATGCAATTAATTTGGCTAATAAATTTCCAACTGCAAACGGATGCTAATTCTCAAAATCGACAGTTTACGCATTACGTGTTCATCTCACAATTGAATGTCGCACTCTCGATCGGCATTTACGAAAACGTTCAGCTATCAGAGAAAATAACGTTACGCCTCCGGAAGTCCTCAAAACTCATGGCATCAATATCTGTGTCCACTATCATTTTATTGCTATACAAGGTTTGTTCTATCCGAAAGCAGCAACATAGCTACCGTCATTCAAAACGCAAACATGATGTGCTATAATCACAAGATGTGATTCTCATTATGAACATCAACAAAATTTTTCGTCTGACTGAGTAAATCGAAATTTTGTTCTTACTACAATTGATCAGTTAATCATTTGTGAGAATCCTCGAGAGAGTAGCGTACAAGTTCAGTTAATTAGAGTAAAGTGCAATTAATAATTAGAGTAAAAAGCAAAGGACATTAAACAATCGAGCAAGCAAAAAAGCCGAAGATATCTGAATGTCGAGGTGAATGCGAAACCTCTAGAGCAAGAAGATTTCGATGTAACCTTCAAATATCAGAGTATAATGTAAGTAACTGCCTCCTAGGCTTCTGCAAACGACTAATACGAGTGCTAGGAGTTTGTGTCAAAAAATGATGAATGATTCAGGTTGGCTATCATTTGGAAGCCACTAATACGTCGTGATTAAGCATTTAGTGGCAGGTGGACTACTGTTGGATATTGGTTGCCAATAGTTAATGGACAAGACCAGGAAAGTGCAGCTACGGAGAGAGAGTGCCATGAGGGGTAAAGTGGGTTGATGGTATTACTATTTATACGAACCAAGCAAATGCATGAGGGATGAATGATGCCTAATGTGTTGGAAACGTTTCCAAGGAACGAAATTGCCGGAAATCTGTAGGTGAACTGAATGAACGAATTGCATTCGTCTAGGTGAGTGTATGTATTTATTAGCTAGTTTGGCATGGTCATTTATTCTTAGAGCAATATGTCTCAACGTATCGTTCAGTGCTAAAAGAAATATAGTAATTCTGCGAATTTATCAAATTCATACTGCGGTCAAAGTCTGACTTCCAGACGGTGCCACATGCATAATGATGTTTTAATCACCGGTAAACATATTTTGGCCGGTAAATTTAATGCGAAACTAATCAAACGCTAGTCAGAATCGCTAATTAACTTTAGATTATTGCGCTCATAGTGAGTATTTCATAGGTGGTGTATGTTCATCGCATGTGAATGAATAGTTTTAATGAGTCTGATGATCACTCAAGCAACACATCACGTCTTTTGCTATTGAGCATTCAACATTGGAAACGTGTTAAATCCTTCATATTAATGCTTTGCGTAATGAGTAACATTTGCTCTGAAATGCTCAGTTTCTGTGCACACTTACAATTCATTAATCTCATTCACACGAAATAATGAAATTAGTGTGATATCGTAATATATATATCCTTCATGAAAACATAAGATATTATAAGTGAATGCAAAATTTGTTGTGGTGTATCGGATACATAAAAAACAAATCATTTGAATGACTGCGATGTTTAATAGTTTTTATCACTGTCAAACAATCATAAAATTGATCAGGTCACATATGTTCGACTGATAAGTAGTTCTTATTGAGTGAATATGCTATTTTTGATATGCTGAAAAGATTCGATAGCGATTGTAAATCAGTACCCAAGATCAATCAAATCGAGCAGAGTGACTGTAAGCATAAATTTATTCTTTATGATCTTCATAAGTGTTTGAACATTCAAAAAATATTAAACAATCCCTCACGTTTGCATCGCAACGAATTGTACTTGAGTCAAAGGGAATCTGAAGTAGCAGAAATCATGCAAGTCTATAGCTCAAAATTTAGAAAATGTCAAATAATAGTGATCTCCAAGTTCGTATGGAAATCAGTATTAGGATGGATTACAGATCATCAATGAACATTTGATGTGAGGAATTGATACGTTCATCAGTTAGATGACAATTAGTGAACTCAACAACATTCACGATTATCCTAGCTCCTTCAAAGTTTTTTTGGCGACGGAGCGCAAAAGAGACGATTCGTGAGGGACACCAAAGTGATATATGAAATCAACTTTTAAATCTGTACTTGAGCTGTATATGTGTAAGATGTACATAGATATCATGCACTATCGATTCGAATGATGAAACTTAACTTTCGTATATCTTATTTGGAGGATCTCTTCCCTTCTATGTTTGTATCTTATGAATGCTTTGTGTTTCGATAAATAAAACAGTGTTATTACAAAATAAACGCCGAAAGTTCTTCTCGTCACGAGAACAATCAACTTTGTTAAGGACTGAGGTTTGACGATGTCTCAAAATTTTTCACTCAGCGACTCGAATGCAGATGACCTTTCAGATCAATGCAAGGTGACTGTTAACATTTTAAAATCTTCTCATCAGAATTCTGCTTATGAAAATTTCTCATTCCCATACAGTTCGTCTAAAAAATTCCTTAAATCAGGTTTGCCCACTCTTCAAATTTATGATCTTTAACACATTGTTCTTTGATCTGATTTTCTCTTATTTTTTGGCGTGCCCTTTGATGTCTTTTCGCAACTAACAATTCAGAGTTCAACGGCATCAATATCGCTCGTCTCCAGTGTTTTCATTGCCTCCAAACGTCTTTCCTTCTACGGAGTGGATGGCGATAAGTTCTGACGAAATTTAGCATCAGCGATAACTTTACATAGAAACGAATTGAATTCCAAACGAAGATTCTCTCCGTCGCGGTCAATATTCGACGGAACAACTTGCAGACCGCTCATCTGCGGCGGTAGATGGAAATCAGCGATTGCACCATCATTGGTCATTTCGTCGGTGTGATGAAGCAGCACCAAAACGTGTTCTCGATTCATCGCCGCTCGTTCCACAAATTCAACATACCTGAAATATTCCACCAACATATTCATCTTGACATTCGCCTGCACGCATAAATCGGCTCCTGCCCATAGAACCACCACCCTTCTCTGAAACTGCACTCGAACCATATCGTGACCGGTCAATCTACTTAAAGATATTTTGCCTAACGGACAGTTTGCCTAATGAACAATTTGCCTAGTGGATAGTTTGCCTAAGGAACAGTTTGCCTATTAGGCGAAATATCCATTAAAAAACCGTAAGTTAGGCAAACTGTCCGTTAGGCAAATTGTCCGTTAGTCAAACTGTCCGTTAGGCAAATTGTCCGTTAGTCAAACTGTCCGTTAGGCAATGTTTCTTTAGGCAAACTGTCTTTAGGCAAAATGTATTTAGGCAGATTGACCGGGTACCGAACGATATGACTTTCCAATATCAAAGTTATTTCCAATATCAAAGCCGCACATTATTTCCACTGCTTGAAAATGAATGCAGCGCTATGCGAACTAATAACTTATTAATGATCGATCGAGGACTCTTTCAGCTATATGGAAGAATCAGATTTTAACTGGCTTAATTACTTGGTACAGATTAGTTCTGTTAAGCACCGCAATGTTGAAATAACGAATCGTGATGGAGCTGTTGGTAATGAAAAGCTTAGAATAGCATAAACTCATCATGGTAACAACGAGTAGCCATCATCTTCCTCAGGTCTGCACACTAATATCACGCCGTGTGTGTCACACCGAATCGCTGGCCAGCACTTCTCATATTGTTTATCACCACTGCAATCCCACAACTCCACCTCTGCATCCACACGTTCACCGTTCAACTCTAATTCGTTACTCTCGAACTCGACAATGCGTACGCCTCAAAATATTATCTCAACTTCGATAATTTCCTACTCTGTTCGAGAGATTTAACGAAAATACACTCAACTTATTCAAGCCAACGACTTTGAATCTATTTTGAAAGTATTTAGCAATCCCCGTTTAGGTTTTAAAATAATGAATGAGCTGAAGAAGTTAGCGATCGAACAAGTTAGATGAGTGGATACCTCGTGTGGGACGATACTCATGGATGTTGATCTCACTTGAATCAGCCAAATAATTCGATATCGTTGTTTTGCCGCACTGAAATGAATCAAAATGAAGAAGCGTCTTCGAATCAACAAGGCGAACGAAATAAAATCTCATCTTGTCATTGATTATATAATTATTACATAATTATTAATGGATCATACAATGGCATGCTTCTTTCAGCAATAATTACGCATCAAATCGAAGTAAAATCGGGCATAAATATCACTTTTTATTCACTGATGACTGTTAAAAACCTGGAATTGATCTGGAATTTGATCAGGAATAAATCAAAAATTGATCTCGAATAAATTTTTGTGAAAAAATAAAAATTTTGTCAATATAAACCAACTTTCATAGGACCGATAATAAGAATTTTGGTTTTGATTGCAGCCGATGTCTGTAGCATGACAACTCAGCAACGTACATTCGGTTGTCCTGACGACGATAGTCACAAGCGATCAGCACTTCAAATTATCACAGCCCCATAAGCATCACTAGAACCGATTTCACTACTTGCTGCTGAATAATGGGATACATTCATGGAAAGAGGCATAGCTACTCAATGTGGGAGATGAGAATCAACTATTTTATTACCTTACTTATATCCAATAAGTTCAGCAATATCTATTCGACCGTTCAGAAGCTAATGAGGATGCAGAGTGTTGCTTTCTTTGGAGAAATTCGTAATTCTGCCAATTTGCCAGGAAGTCATAATAGGTCTTCGTTGGAGAGATTCCTGAGATGATAAATAAAAACTATTATCCCTGCAAAAAATTCCTTGAGCAGTTAATGTAACAATAATCTCGCCCACCTTCCCGTCTCCTGTAGAGAACCTTCCTTGTTACGGAGTCGCGCCTAATAAATAATTCGGCTGCATTAATCATAAGAGAGCAGAGAACAGTTCCACTTCGATTCGTCAACATTGAAAACTTGTCGCCAAGGACACACATGACCAGATTGTAACTGATTCTTCAACTCGCGCTCAAGATCGTTTCCGACTGTGACGTATTGGAATTTTTAAGAAATTGAAAAATTAGTGTATGGTAGTCTGCGGCATATAAAAATGAAATTCTTGTGCGTGGCGACACTGTAAAAGGGAGACAAATGGAACATGAAGAATTTACGTGAAGAATGAACGGAAATATTCCAGTGCCTTAAATTCTCAAGACGCTGATGTTTCTGTCACCATTGCTAGTTTCGACGTTCTTCGTTGGTGAAAGCATCGAATACAATGTTCTCAACACTGAAGAATTTCTCTTTCACTGATTTAACTTAGCAGATTTGTCATAATAAATTCAATAAAATTCGTTTTTGTCATAATAAATTCAGTTGTCTTAATAAATTCAAACAACATCATAAATCGTTTCGCGTAATTCCCAAATGTGTACTTAGTAAGGGCATACTGACCAGTCGGCTTGATTACATGATCACCAATCCTCTACATGAGCACAATCGAAACATGGATTACAGATTTTCAAGTGAAATTCTCGAGCTTTTCAAGGTGGCTATGAATCTGTTTCTGTTATTTGTGAAGAGCATTGCAAACTTTTGATCATCTGTTTCTGATTTCTACATCTACAACCATGATCATTCGCAAACAAGCAGAATTTGCAATTTACACGCATTGTGTTCGAAAATTTTTTTCGTAATGTGTTTTCATGTAAAAAATTTTCGGTGGAAGTTCAACTAGCGAAACGTCCAATGTAAATATTATTCTTTTCAAATGTGAGAATGAATAATGGGATTGAAGACTTGTGCAGAAGAGGTACTCTAGTGCACTCGAATTTCTCTCTAGGAAACTGAAGTATTGAAAAGTGTATGAATCGGCACGGTATGACCAGTTCAATAGATCAATTGAAAGTGCCTCGTTTGAGGAAGCAACCTTTGAAGAGCGTCAACGGATTTTCGTTTCATCCACTAAGAATCACTGAATCTAGCAATGGTTATTTCCGGAAAGATATTCATCAATGATTTCGAGGTTTTGAAGATCCAACAAGCCCTTTCTATGGGTAGAGGTATGGCGAGAAATTTTTTTATTGGAAAGTGAAAAATCTGGTTAAAGCAAGTAGTCAGAAAACCGAAGTGAATAGAAAACATTTGCGGAAATCACGTCATTAAGGTACTTTAAAAACGTGATTAATGTTACTCTCAAGTGCAAACGACAAGTTCAAAAGTCGAAAATAACCAAGAAACGTGATGTTTTCAATAAGAATGCAAACCATTGGAACATTTCAAAAGTGCATTTTAAATTTTAGATCTTTAGAATTTTTCAAAACTTTAGAACTGGAATTTCTATTTACGATAAAAATTTCAGTGTACTTCTTATCAATAGAAACTGAAAACGAAAGAAACGGGAAAAGATTAATTGCGCAACAACCGAACGAGTTTTGTTCTGCATTCTTTGCACATTCACATGCTTTTCGAAATTGGATAACTGATGACCTTTTTTAAGGATTTAATGGGTACAAGAAAAATTTATCGTCTTTTGTTTGACGATTCTAACAATGAATGATTGGTTCGGCACTTAAAAACGTCATTTTTGAGTTTTAAAACAGTTTAAATTACTCTGAAATTGCCACTTTCCTTCACTATATCCTATCAACGGAATCGTTCACTTTCAATGCAGACGTGCTGCTCATGAATATGTTTCCATTTAAACCGGTGTTTCTGGCGTTCGAGTGCTCCATTTAACCCCTTCAGTGGCCATCGGTATCCTCTCCCACTACAATAGTTTTCTTAAAATCATGATATTTCCATGCATGATATCAGGAGGAAACCGAAAACCGGTCCGGAAATTCCTCAGTGTCCTGAGAGACGACGTGTTTTGAAGGCGCGGATTTCATAGCTGACGAAGGCCGTTTCACGAGAGATTGAAATCGTTCCGATTTCGTTCCGAACCTAGCCGGTGCTCTATGCAGCATTCACAAATGTTATCCCAATGAAGGTTCTTTGATTCAAAAAATTGTGAAACTTTTCTACGACATCTGCCACTCGGGCAAACAGAAATTCTTTGTCGACCTTATTTTAAAAAACATATTTTGCGAGTGCTAACAACTGTGAACATGACAACACATCCATTGATCCATCAAGTTGAAATGAAGACAAACTTAATGCTGCTTGAAATAGACTTAATTATTTGCACAATGCTTGTGATTAATTTAAACTGAATTTTGTTTACGCCTAAACGAGCTAATCATGCCCATAAAATAGGCGAACGAAGTGTATTGCCATGAACGTACCGCGTGTACATGCCCATGTGAAAAAACACCATCACAATGGTGTTCCATCATAATATAACAACTACACGACACATTCATTTCCCGATCCCTTCTATTAACCCCCCCGTACTCTCCTCCTGACACCCCCAAATTACCCGAAAGGAGATGATTTCCACCTTGTGCGAACTCCAGGTTTACACTCAGTCTTGTGATGGACGAAAGAACACTGAATCTTGAGCGTGCATCATTTATCATCAACGATGTTGTACTTTTGATGATAGCAATTCATAAACAAGAGAAGCGGGCGAATTGTCGATTATTTAACTATTACTGCATTGAATTGGGATTTGTAAAACACAAAAGTGTGGCTAATGGTTTAATTTGAAATTGCGTGTTTTTTGCATTCGACACTGATTTGTTAATTGAAGTGATTGCTTGAGACAGGTTCTGTTGATTGTGGGGTGTTGGCAAGGGCTGCAAAGTAGTTCTGTTTTGTGTTTCAGTTGACGCTATTTTACAGTCCTCATTTATACCGCAAAATTATCGCTTTGTTCATTCGTTTCACATAAATTCCTTCAATCTTCACTGTAACTCATGATTAATTTCGTTTTTAGGCAGCGGTACGAGTGAGTTTTTGGCACATGAAAATGTTGATTGCATTATTTCAGCATTCATTTCTTGAGAATGTTGTTGTTCTCATACTTCGGCTGTTGTTCTCATACTGTTCGCCCAATGATTTATTTGCTATTTGATTTCGCTTTATTGACAATATTGTCGACCCTTTGATTGTAAGTAAACAAACAACCACCTATCATTGATGAGTTCTTGATTATTTGCCGTGGTATCTTGAGCGCGGAATAGTTCTGATCACTTATTCCTTGGTTTTACCGTGTATTTGCGAGCGCCATATCTGCTTTACGTCTTTTCGTTTCAGCTTCTCTATTCTTAATTTGAGAGTTGTGATTATTCTTATAATTTACAAGGATTCACACGATATGTTCGTTTGCTAGTTTCACAACTCTAAAAGCATATTTTGAGCAGTGTTTCGTTCGCATTCTTTTAGTTTCGAGTAAAATTTGCAGTAAATGGTTCAACCAGTGCCGGCATCGCTGACCAAAGAAGAGCGAGAAAAAATCGCACAGTTGCGTTCGTTGGTAAAGGATGAGCTGAGTGAATATTACGATACGGATTTCAACTTACTCAGATGGATACAAGGCGTGGATGGATCAATTGAACACGTAGCCAGTAAACTCAGAAAACATCTTGAGATGAGGTATATGAGTGTTTTCCATTTAAACCACTTCAATATGTTCTCTTAATTTGAGTTTCAAAAGTCATTTGTTAAATCACTCATCGGGCAAAATTATCCAGCTCAGTGTTCGATTAGTGCATGAAAAGCAGTTCGACAAACCTTGTTCGAACTTTAACTTCATATCGGAAAAAAAGTTTCAAACAAATTTGATAAATTGCTTTGATAGTTCAGCTCAGTAAAATTATAAACAGGTCAACGTCCAAGGAAACTGTTTATGATGAATGAAATTTTCGCGGAACACAATAAACCAATCACAAATTTATGACGTTCGTATGAGTTCGTTCGTTTTCACTTGATGGAAACATGTGTTGCGTTGTAAGTGTGTTTTTGTAAATAGAAGTGCGCGTCACTGATGCCTTTTTGCTAGAAACCAGTTTAGATAATTGCTTTCGTCATTGTTGGAGACTTCGATTGATTGATGTTTCGCGAAATGAGATTTGCATCATAAATGTTCTATTTTGATGCGTTAAAATAACTCAAATCAGTCTTCTTTTAACTTCTCCAATTCTTTCAATTCAGTGCTATCACCTATTTCTCAGACCCACAAAATTTCCAATTCATTCTAAACATTGGAAATTTTGTGGGTCGGAAAGTAAGTGATAGCACTGAATTGATCATTACCACTTCAAATGAATTCTTTTTGCATAAACGTATTGTCGGCTTGTAAGGTCCATAAACTGAGTCAGTGAATAACGAAGGAGTAATATTTTGAACTGCCTATTATGATTTAATAGCAAGCAAGCAAACTGTCACTTAAAATGTTTAAAGCAGTGTCGAAATTGTTTACGAGCTCAGTCAAACATTGATTTTTTGCTCTTTTGAAATTTTTAAACAAATTAAACTATTCACAAATGCATTCACTGAATTATATTTTAATGTAGTGTAAATGGCATATGACGGCATTCACTAGATTCGAAACGATCTTGCTGCGACACGCATTGCTCTCTTAAACACACTCGTTAATCATAATTGCAAGCGAAAGAGTGATGAGGCACCGGAGATTATGAGCACATTCCATGATTACCTGAGTGTTTTGTTATTGTAGTGGTGGTTATTGATGCGTACACTCGACGCCTTCATAAACATTGTAAATTTATGAACAGTCAGTCGAAAGTGGCATTACTCTTGAATGATTTTTGTTCTAACGACAGCACAACGAAATAGTTTTATGGGTGGTTTGTTCATGAAGGAGCGATGAAAATTTTATGGGTTTGAGAAATTGGCGATCGCATTGAAGTGATTACTACCACATTGAAGGAACTCTTATTGGAAACTTGATGAAATGCATAAGCGATCAAGGAATCATATGCTACACAAATATGTGCCAAATGGTTTAACTGGCTACTCGAAAGTGTTGAAAAATACCGTTGTTCAAATAGAACAGGTGAGTTCCAGTCAAACTCACTTATCAGTCCAAACCTGATCAGTACAAGGATGTCATGAATATCTGCCTCCGGCTCTGTTAGAAAGTCTCTTAATTCATAAGGGTCGTATGCTGCCAGAAAAATAAGTAATCGTAATACAGTTTAACGAACGACTTAATTCATACTTCATCAGAAAGTGCTAAAAGTAATTACTTTTTGTTCAATTTCGAACATTTTGATCGATTATAACCTAGTTCAGAATTCAAGCCTATATGAAGTGGCGAAACGAGAAGCCGTATGCGATAGACCATATCCGTGTTTAGGCTTAGGCTGAGGCTCATATCAGTGGTGAGATATCTGATGAACACATAGAAGACTTTCCGAACGAGCTTCAGCCTAAGCTAGAGCCAAGATGTGATTTATCGCGATTACAGTCTACTTGTAACATAGAACTAACTGGTAAAACATTGCCATTCCCAAACGCAGTTAAGCATTTCAGTGTGGACGTGTCAACTACGAAGGATTACTACGTACATACTCAATTCTGGATTTCGCTCGTTTAGTATCGATACCAGATTTTGAGTGTATGCTCGCTGAGATGATGAAAGCTGAAGCTCAAACAGGTAACAATCAGCTCATAACGGCACAACATATCGTATTCTAGTGTTCGGAACCGCAAGATTTTTCTTGGTCATCACCGACCGAGAGCCATGTCGGTGATTACCGCAACTCGGTATTCACCGACCACATAATTTTGAGCGTCGGTCGGTTGCCGATCGGTTGCAACCGCGGGGCAATTTGCCACGGTCACCGACCGAACGAGTCTTGTCGGTTGCGGTCGGTAATCACCAATCGGTCGATGATTACCGCAACTCGGTATTCACCAACGATCGGGGACTACCGCAAAACCGTCGGTGATCGCTGACCCAACACTATCGTATTCCAAAAAACGTTCGTGAAATCGCCTTAAAACACCACGATTCGTTTCTATAATCGATCTTAAAACTTTGCATTTCTTTCGTTGCTGTGCAATGATAATTTATCCCATTCTCTCGCTGCATTGATTTTGTGCTTCAGACTAGTGTGGTGCGGGGACTGAAAAAAGTCGGGGACGGGGAAAATTGGGGACGAAATTTTGCATTCGAGGACCCAAAAAGGTCGGCTGAAAAATTGTCGGGAATGGGCTCCCTGAAATTTCCCAACTCCCGCACCACACTACTTGGTACCCGGTCAATTTGCCTAAAGGCATTTAGCCTAACGACAGTTTGCCTAAAGACACATTGCCTGACGGACAGTTTGCCTAACGGACAGTTTGCCTAACGGACAGTTTGCCGAACGGACATTTTGCGTAACGGACATTTTGCCTAACGGACATTTTGCCTAACGGACATTTTGCCTAATGAACATTTTGCCTAACGGACAGTTTGTCTAACAAACAGTTTGCCTAACCTGCCTGTTAGGCGAAATATCCATTTAAAAAACCGTAAGTTAGGCAAACTGTCCGTTGGGCAGTGTGTCTTTAGGCAAACTGTCGTTAGGCTAAATGTCTTTAGGCAGATTGACCGGTCACGCACTGCGTCAGACCTCTCCTGTTCCCTTAAATCACCGCTTTTTTGATGGGATTCGTAGCATATTTTCTTTAGGTGAGCAAGCATCAGCGATGTTCATTCTGGATCTGACAGATCTGAAATACACGATGAGTCTTTATCAGTTTTGTGCGGGACATCTGAGGAATGTGGCTGAATTTCTGGATCAACAATACGTTCAAGTGATCAAACAAGTTGTTGTCATCAACGTTCCAGTGTTTGCTTATGCCATTTGGAAAACATTACGACCCCTGATACCAAGTTATTTTCAGCGGAAAGTATGTATTGAAACATTCTAAATTATCGCAATCAGCCGAAGAAGTGACTGAACATGAGTTCTAAATTGAGCCATGAACTCGACCTAATTCTAAGCGAAGCAGAGAATATCAAGATGAAAACATCCTGAAAAGCCGATAGAATGTCGAGAGGAAAAAAATTCATTTTCTGGCACGGAATTCATCCTGTTCAGGTTCATCTTTTGAGTCCATCGAATTGGCGCAAAGAGATTCTGGCCTATGCAGATCCCAGTGTGCTACCAAGTTTCTGGAATCTGCATGGAGAGGATTTGTTTAAAGCCGCTGTTGAGAAGCCTCTCGAGCTCACATCAGATAAATTCTACAAGCTGAAGGTATGCCATCTTTCGCTGTGCTCTATCAGCATTTTGTGATGACAACATAGTGCGAAACTTTTGCAGTGGTTACGATAGCGATAAATATATAATATAGGATTTTGACTTTATCGTCTGCATTCCTGAATTTGTAACGCTTCTTCAGTTGCATTTTTCGATTATTGCGACAAAGAAGATCACGGATTTGAATGATCTTCTCAAAGATTCAATCAATCAAAGATTCAATCGCATTTGAGTCCGCTCTTGATCGGTTCGTAAAGAGCACAAATAACTGTTAATCAACAGTCATTCGTCGACGAACATTTTAAAAAAAGATTTCAGATCCCTGAAGGTGCAAAAGAGGTACACATTGCTCCACGTCAGAGCAGATTCTTTTGTTATAAAGCCAACAAGGGCGATATCGTTAACACATGGGTTATATGCGATGGAAACTATGCTGGCGGAGTTTATTTTACTGAAGATGAGAACGAAGAGGATTTTAAGAAGTTGGTATTCTTTCGATCCAACGATCGCAGCATTTTAGATTCCCAAAAACTCATCTCTAATACGTGTCGAAGATAATTTGGAAGTAAAGGATCAAGTGGGATTTTTACAACGCATAAGCTGACTCCGTTTAATTATTGGCTTTGATAAATGACGGATCACCCCAGGCATTTAAATCAGTTGAAATTCGTTTCAAAACTAGAAGTACTGTGGACCGTTATTACGTGAAAGACGCATACGCGATATCCCACTAACAGACTCACTGCGTTTATCAGTTATAAGATAATTTTGCGGACATTTCAGGATGAGAGCTATCTATCCGTGTTTCGCAACGGTGATCGGTCCCACTTATGTGCCCATAACACACTCGTTCGTTGCCGAACAGACCGGTGTATATAAATTTTGGTTTACGAATGAAAAAGCATGGCTTCATACGCTCAAGATACATATTTATGCAAATATTTGTGATAAACATTTATATCCGCCTGATTTTTGATGATAAATGATCGATACTATATGCACGATACATTCCAATAAACTTATCCTATCAACAGTGTTGGGCGCGCTATCGAAGAACGATAGCGCGCTATCGCTATTCCGCTATCGAAAAGACTTCCGCTAGTCCGCTACCGCTATCGCTATTACCCACCGAATCGATAGCGGAGCGCTATCGCTACCGTTATCGCTATCGCCATCGCCTACTTTAAAAACCTCGTTACACCACTAAATGATTCAAAATTTTCATTAATCAACACGCATTTTTGAATTAAATGTGAGAAACATTACGAAAGTAGATTTTCACGAGAAAATAAATTTTATTTTATGACAATAGGACATATTTAAACATTAAAAAAATTTAAAACAATAGAACACAAACAACATTAAAACAACAACAGCATCATTAAAAAAGGCCACAACAAAACATCTTAACAGCAAAAACATCATCGAAAGTTTATCAGTCACTTTCGAAAACTATGTCAGTGAACCGAATGTCATATCAATAGGTTTGGTTAACAACATATTGTGAAAAAACGACAACAACAGAAACATACAAACTATATCAGCACACCGAATATTATATCAATAAATTTGGTCAACAGCATGTTATATAAAAACAACAATAACAGACACACATAAACTATATTAGCACATCGAATATTATATCAATAAATTTTGTCAACAGCACATTATGAAGAAACAACAGGAACATAACAAAAAACCGCAACAGTATTATCATCAAAAAATGTTCTTCGTAGGGTATTGTCACAAAAAGATCCCCTTTTTCCTAAAGTATCATCACCAAAAATCCCCTCCTTCCTAAGGAGGGGATTTCTGGTGATGATACTTGGTGATATCTCAATGATTACGCATCTCAGTGACTATACATTCACTTGTAAATAAACTGATAGCGGAAGATAGCGGAATATAGCGGAAGTTGCCCGCTATCGAGCAGTGATAGCGCCGTTCCAGCTGTCGCTATTCCGCTATTCACTCGAACTTCCGATGTCGCTATTCGCTATTAGCGGACTAGCGGAATAGCGCGCTTTTGCCCAACACTGCCTATGTCAACATATTTTGTATATGTCAACATATTTTGTAGGTAAACATCAAACGCATGTGGTACATCAAATCATTGAGAGAGACTCCTGGTGAACATGCGTTCTTATTAATGATTATTATTAGCGAACTTCCTAATGCTATGCTTTTCGATGCCGGATTTCGTTAAACCAGTGTTGGGCAATAGCGCGCTATTCCGCTAGTCCGCTAATAGCGAATAGCGGAATAGCGGAATAGCGATATCGGAAGTTCAAGTGAATAGCGGAATAGCGATAGCGGGAACGGCGCTATCGCTGTTCGATAGCGAGCAACCTCCGCTATATTCCGCTATCTTCCGCTATCAGTTTATTTACAGTACAGAATCTGTTACAACAACAAGCAATCATGACTTCTTCGGCGTTATATCAACGCCTGTCGACAAATCGCACGAAAAGTCCTTGAAAAAGAGAGCAAAAAAGATCGCTGAAGAATGGTTAGATGGAGAACTCGAAAATAGTCTGGGGGATGCAACTTTTATGAATGACACGCGCTTCGTTAAACTGTTTATCAGGTCCACATATTGTTGGTCATACTTGTTTTAGCTACTTTATAATGTTTTCCATGCTTGTTTTAACAATACTTGTTCATCACCTATTGTTTCTACTTCAGATATTAATACCTCTAGCATGACTTCAAGTAGTTAAAAATTTTCAGATATAACACAGCCATGCCTTCTGGGGCACCAGTGGAGCGCATGTTTTCGCTAGGAAAGGATATCATGCGAGCGAAGCGGTCGAGAATTTCCGATAGATTATTCAATATGTTGATGTTTATCAAAGGAAACGAGAAATTATGAGCATTTTGGGCGCTGTTTTGATGATGTTTTCGCTGTTGAACTGTTGTGTTTCATGCTGTTGTGTTTCTGTTGTTGTTTTTTTATAACATGCTGTCGACCAAATTTAATGATATGACATTCGACTCACTGATTGTGAGGTAGTTTTCGAAAGTGGCACTTTAGGAAGGAGAGGATTTTTGGTGATGATACTTCAGGAAAAAGGGGATCTTTTTGTGACAATACCCTACGAAGAACATTTTTTGATGATAATACTGTTGCGGTTTTTTGTTATGTTCCTGTTGTTTCTTCATAATGTGCTGTTGACAAAATTTATTGATATAATATTCGATGTGCTAATATAGTTTATGTGTGTCTGTTATTGTTGTTTTTATATAACATGCTGTTGACCAAATTTATTGATATAATATTCGGTGTGCTGATATAGTTTGTATGTTTCTGTTGTTGTCGTTTTTTCACAATATGTTGTTAACCAAACCTATTGATATGACATTCGGTTCACTGACATAGTTTTCGAAAGTGACTGATAAACTTTCGATGATGTTTTTGCTGTTAAGATGTTTTGTTGTGGCCTTTTTTAATGATGCTGTTGTTGTTTTAATGTTGTTTGTGTTCTATTGTTTTAAATTTTTTTAATGTTTAAATATGTCCTATTGTCATAAAATAAAATTTATTTTCTCGTGAAAGTCTACTTCGGTAATGTTTCTCACATTTAATTCAAAAATGCGTGTTGATTAATGAAAGTTTTGAATCATTTAGTGGTGTAATGAGGTTTTTAAAGTAGGCGATAGCGATAGCGATAGCGGTAGCGGTAGCGATAGCGCTCCGCTATCGATTCGGTGGGTAATAGCGATAGCGGTAGCGGACCAGCGGAAGTCTTTTCGATAGCGGAATAGCGATAGCGCGCTATCGTTCTTCGATAGCGCGCCCAACACTGCGTTAAACTGATCGTAGTTAAACGATCGCAGTACTTTAGATTCCCAAAAACTGATCTCTAATACGTGTCGAAGATATTATGGAAGTAAAAAATCAAGTGGGATTTTTACAGCGCATGAGCTGATCTCGTTAAATTTTTGGCTTTGATAAATGACTGATCTGATTGTGAGCGTTTTGTAAAATAAATGAGTCAACCACTGAAAAAATACCACAATTTTCAAACGAATACTGGCAAAGTTTTATTTAATTGCTTGAACTGTTACGACTCATCACGAGCATACTTTTACGTCCACAAATTACATTTTTTGCACATTCATATCCTTCTCTTCAAAAAATTAGCGATATTCCAGTAAACATGAAATTATTTGTTTTCACTACTTTCCTCCTTAATATTCATTCAACGTATGCGAACACAAGGGCAAGAATGTGAATCTATTTATGTACATACAGTTTCAATCGTACGATAATAAGATGAAACACTTCATATGGTTTATTCGAAAAAATAAGTTGAATATCACAAGCAGTTTTAAGAAATTATTTACAATCACTGCAAAAAAAAAAACAACAAAACAAAAACCTAGAGCAAAGTGAAAACATATGAATGAAAATGAGAGCAAAACATGCTCGAAATTCTTGAAGAATCCAAAAACCAGTACAATCTAACCATAACAGAATATCGCAGAAGGCACGAACAGCATACCATGTTTATCTTTTCAAGATATAACGACAGAATTCTTCACGAGTAAAAACAATTCCATTTTGACAACAGTTAATGAAGGTAGTCATCGTAATAATAATAAATCAAGGTAGTGGCAATAGCAATGTAGTTGTTGCAACAAAACAAAAGAAAAGCTGAGATAAAATCCATACAAAATCAACAAACGATGCTGAAATACTACTGTTAATTATTGTCATATTTCAACAGCTACAGTTATGAAGAGACCGAATCATAGGAAGAAAATTGAAGAATATTATCGGTTGAGGTAAGCAAAAACCAACTATAAATGAGGTAGAGTATTGCGTGTATTACTCAATTTTCAGATTTACGGTGATGAGAGGTAGGATTGGATTCAGAATTGATGTGAATCGATAAAGATAAGAGGTTCATTGGGATTATTGATCGGAGAAGTAGATACGCATTTGTAGGTAGAATGACGGTGATGACAATGACTGAGAAGAAATGGGAGCAAAACAAAATCACTGAAATAATCATGTTGAAAGCAAATGAAGTAGTTGGAACATGAGAATAACGTGGAACAACAACAATGCAAAATCCGTCTCATGGTGAATCAAATGAAAATTGTGAACCCATTTTCTGATTGAATATATTCAATAATTTTCTGTCAAATACATCTGGTGATTGTTGATGAATTATAATACATTGAATTACTGTGACGGATGCAGAAAACACTCCGAACTAAACCAACTTTAGCTTGGAATCTGCCTTCAGTATTCAGAAAATTTTGATCAGACTCGAAAGAGCGAGAAGATCTGGTAGAAAAACCGATATAAATCCTATTGCTTCCGGCCCTTTGCTGCAAACACTCAGGTCTCATTACGCTCTGCGGGTAGGTCTGTGAGTATGTTCGTATGATTCAATTCAATCGATCGAATATGCATTCAGATGAACGAGGAAAGATTTCTACCAGAGCAGAAGATGCAATGAGGCCGAGTGCAAGTAATCATCCACCAGAGAGTATTTCAAACGGAGGATATCGGGTTTTGCGCAAACAGGAGTCGAACCAGCGACATTCCCTGCTCAGTAATTCCAAAACGCTAACAATCTGATTTAGTTCATCGAACACAAAACTTGAATGTGCCGAATCGATGGAAACAATGAAAACGCTGAATTTAAGCGAAGAAACAAATACTCAATAGAATAGGTAAGCAAAAAGATAGAAAGAAATCACAACGCTTAGTGATGCAAAGTGTAAAGTATAAGATTCAAACGTAATAAAAAAGTCTAAATGTGTTCGAACCTTGTAGAAAGCAATTCAAACTAGAATGTTCATATAAGTTACAGGTAGCAACAACGCAAATGACATCGCTCTGAACACGATTGAACAGAACTGGAGAAAGCTTATGGCATGCGGAATTTACCCTTTCCATTGATAAATGACCAAAGATCACGTGTACCTTGCTTCTAGCATGTAATATCACAAGTGTTTGCAAAATCCTGATCGTTTTCTAGTCACATGATTAGATTCTACATTAGTTTTCAATTCGGGATGATCTCGGGGCTGAAGACAAAGCAGTGGTGATGATGGAGGATGGAGCAAAAGTGATAACATTACGCAATTTTTGCTGTCTGAAGAAAGAAGCCAAGATGGCGCTGTTATGTAATGATTTATAACAAATATCACTGATAGTGAATATGAACGAACTGAGAACGACTGATGCGCAATTTAAGATGAGGATATTACCAAAATTATGTAAAATTCCGTCATTCAACAAAACCTTCAAAAAATAAATGCCGTGGTCGAGATATAGATTTGAAATTCAGAATCTTTTAAAGGAGGGCCGGTACAGCCAAAAAATTGTTCTCGGGGTTTCTGAAATCGCGGCCTTCAAATGTACGAGGTAGACCGAGGACCCTCGGTAGCTAGGCAGCGTTCGAGGTCCCCGACCCAATGCCATTATGTACACTCTATACAAACAAGTGAATTAGATATATCATAGAACATAGAATTGAGTTAGATGAAGATATCATTTTGAACAAAAACTTTGAGTTAGATAGCGTTTGACGCATTCAAATGAGGTATATTTGAAATTTCGTTTGTTTCTCACTTCACACGGTCTGCAACACCGAACAATTTAGCGATCATGGCGGTATGAACACCAATTCAATCAGACTCTGGGCGATTCGAATAACTGACGAATGTGACCACTGACGGAACAACTATACACAATCAAAGAGCCAAAATATCTTGAAATGACGAATCATATTCATTTAATAAGCCAAACGATGGAATCAACTTGACCATTTCTGAGAGAGTCTGAGTGTAATGCTGAAATTATCGTCAAATGTCTATTCGAAACTTTTAAAATATAAAATGGAGCTTCTCATTGAAAATGAGTGAGAAGCACAAAAAGCAAATAAATTAAGTGATGAGTGATGTTATGTTGTTAAGAAGGCTATATTGAACAAATCATAGAATCAAAAGTTGAGATTAAAAGAATGAAATTATGCCGAAGCAAACAAAAAATCAAACCTACAGCAAGTGGAGGGATTAGAAGGAGAAGAGTGCTGAGCCTTGCATCAACATTCTCGAAATTCTGCTCAATATACCACCGGTTCAGGCTACGAATTGCTGTATCACTAGCGTCTTGAACAATCTGACTTGTCGACGGATCTAATACAACACCACTTGGATTCCAAAAGATTATCAAACGCAGTGCCATTAATTCACCTTGAAACTCATTTTACTGATTACATGTATATTCCGGGACTTCTCAAAATTTTCCCGATCCACGGATAAATTAACGTTCACTTGAGCTCATGTCCAACAAGAACTTGATAAATCAAATTAAACGATCAAGTCAACAACTTACCAACTGTACATTGCATATTGACCATAGGAACGATAAGTTCTTCAACCATACGGAAACTGTTATCACCATACATCCTAGAATAGAGACACATGCAAAGATTGCTCAATTCAGTGAGAACTATTGACAATCGCAGTTTTACAACCATTATACTATTCAGTTGCGAGAGATGTCTAACTGTTTAAAAAGTATGCACTTTTAAAGAGTGTACTTGACAAAATCAACTGAAACCAACATCAGTTTGACGGTGCGACTATCGGCAGATTCACCCGGAAAGAACGGTGGTATATGACCGGGCGTTATGAACGAATTATTCACCAGAACTATTTTATCACGTATACCCAATTCAATCGTATGAAAAACATCATCGAGCAGTAAATATCGAACTGCAAACGAACGCAGCAAATTGGATTTATCCTGTGGGATTCTGATCTTTCTGAAATTATTGATGATAAGTTCCGAGAATTATCGTATTGCTGCACATTTTCCCTGAAAATATTCCGTTCATTAGACAAAAGCTTTCCAACAACGCCAAATGCTGAAAATGGAATTAATAATTATTCGACTACATGATGTCGTCTATTTGTGGACATCCATAATAACTAATTGTTCGAATTGAAGCAAATCCACGTTTCGGTACTACTGATATTTTGTTCACTCTTAGATTGATGTTCGCTGAATATCCGATAAATGTGCGACATTATCGGTTGTGGTGAAATGAATAAAAGCCATAAAGACGAGATCAAAGTTATAATGAAGAATCAGAAGACGTCACCTGAATTCCTCCAATTTCGAGACCCATTCGAACATCAAAATTACTTGCACTCTAAAATTGTTGGCTACATCACGACCCTCAGCCGGTTTCCTCAGTTGGTCCTCCAACTCATCACATAGCATCTCCTCAACACTCGTACAAAGCATCGTTCGCCTTCGACTGCGCTGAAACGATGACAAAACATAAACCGATGAGCGTCTGAATTATTTTGTGATCCGTGAACAAATGTTAAAGACGAATTTTTAAATGAGACATCCATAAAAATATCCACCTGCAATTTATAATCTATGACAAGTCGCGCTATCACATTCTGACACGTCTGATATTCATAAGTTGAACTCATCGGCGACATTTGTTCATCTTTAATGTTCTGAAATTATCCACCACATTTTACATCACTGAACCATTTCAGTGAAAGAACATTGATGTATGCACTAGCATTTCTTTAAGAAACCTTTTTAATTTCAATAAGATATCTTGCTGACGATCCGTGGATTCATTAAGGTCGTTGATAAAAAATATTCAAGAGACCGAGAAAAGCCTTCTTCATTCTTCTTCTTGTTCATGCAAAAGTCTTATTGCCTTTTCAACGAAGGAATGTTCACTTTTACACAACTCAATTATCGTATCTATCACTACAGCTGTCAACAATAAGCTATCGAGAGCGCCCTCACGAGGTAGGTTCACCATCGTTTCTTAAAATCAAGAAAACACCCAACACCATGTTCGTGAAGAAACAGGCAAAGATGCGATGATGAGGTGCTAAATCAAACCGTAATTTGGAAAGCAGACAGAGGTGACGCAAGTGAGAAATCAGCTGTTGACGGCGATGGCTGAGCGGACGATTTTGCGGAATCCAGATAACTACACTCAGATTCGGTTTTGCAACGACTCATCTCATTATTTACATCATTGCGAATCTTATTGTTGTTACGTTTCGGTTGAACGGCTGAAGTATTCATCGAAAATCAGTAAATTAAAATTTTCATCTGCAAGTGAGCCTTTAGAATATAGATGCTGGGAGACCTAGATACAGCGTAACCATGCTACGGAGCAAATACTGCACATGGAAACGTTCACGATAAAACAGGAAGGAAGATAATGTGAAAGAATCATCCGAATGTAAACTGTATGATGATAAGATGAATAGACGAATGAATGATTAGGAGCTGTAAGAGATTAACAAAAACCTCGTCGATCCATACCAACTTTCTCGCATTTTTTCAACCGGCATGCACGACACGCACATCTTGCATCTGTAATTGAAATGTCACAATCAATTCAAGTGCAAAATGTAACCTAAAGGAATTAATTCGGTAGAATACCTATCAAACACCTCATTACCACTGATGTGTCTCCGAACGCATAAAATTGAATTACAGTTACAAGTTGGTATTATTTATCAAGTGTATAAATTTCTAATTGTAAGATACGGGATGAGCATCATCCTATTAAGACCAACTTTTGTCCACACGACAGTTGCCATCTCGTCGGCAGGTGAACGCAAGACCGTAGGTAATGGCACGTCGGAAGAATGCATTACATCCTCGACACGATAGCACTCCGTAATGGTATCCATCTGCTACGTCACCGCAAATACTGCACTCCTCTGGAATTCATAGCACATATCATTAAGGTTGAGTCGAGGAGACCAATACTCGAAGGCTCATAAGCTTGGTTCCCCCTTCAAACCAACCCTACATTTCATCATTGCAATATCTCACGTAAAGGTCTCTCATTGACTGAAAACGAGAATGTACTCGCGAGAGAAATACTCGTAAGTTTCCCTAGTTAAGATTCGGCAGTCAGCTCTTGATTGCCGAATGTGATCATATTATCGAGTTCTGTTCCAATTGAATGTGATCATCAGATCAGATCATATTCAATGTGATCATCAGATCAGATCATATTCAATGTGATCATCAGAACTCGATAATAATGAACAGAATTTGTATGATACTAGTTTTGAATTGAGGCTACATTATCTTATATTAATGGTAAATGCAACATCAAAACCAGCCTCAGTTAATTGTGACAGTTATAGTGGACAACAGTGGGTTCTTTTGTAGCTGCATAAACGATATCTATTCGAGAAATTGATGTGTATTTGCATTGCATTTAGCCCCTGATATCCAGTCTATTTTCACGGAGTAGGCTACGGTACATGCAGTGCAGTTTTCAAGCCATGATCAATAACCAAAGGCGACAGGCAAATCCGAGTAAGTTCAACATCATACAACAACCCTATAATTCGTCGTGCTTATGTTGTGACCAACCTGTTTGAACGAGGCTCTCTAGAATACCGGTCATAACGTTCGTTCCGTCGTTTTGGCTGATTGCTTGATGCAGAAACCTGAAATTCGGAAAATCTAAAAACGGTTTTCCAGAAGCCCTCTGTCACCGACTACGACCACAGCGTCGTCTCAACTGAGAAGCAGTAGATTCATTTATTAGCAAACGTCGGAAGAAATCAAGCTCTAAGCTTACTCAGGAAGCATGAGCTATTCGACTTAATATTGAAGGATCGTACATTATACACGCTCAAATTCACAAATCCAGTTAGTTTACTTCACACGCATATTCCCGAAGGGATTTATTAATCGGCAAATCAATTAATTGGTGCAATAACTACAAAATGTCGTAATTTGTAATGCGTAAAAAAAGTTCTCTGTGAAAAAAAATCATTCTTAAACAAATGAATCAAAAAAATTCAGACAGGGTAGTGCTCAGTTAAGCTGAAGAAGGGGTGATCATGAACCATTCACATACGTATGTAATTAAAAGGCAATTTCTCTAAATCGTAAGGTACTTGCGGGAATATCATTTTGAAGCATTCCAGTCTATTCGGGTTTATTTCCTATATTCGTTTCATTTTTCATTATTCACAATTAATGAATAATTATATTAATATGAAATTTCATATTAGGAATTGAATTCATTCCATGAATCGAAACTTGACGAATTCACATAATGTATTGATGATGAAAAATTCTGCTCCTAAATAAAGGGTATGAGCAAACAGCTGTTTGAATTTATGCCCATATTATCAACTGTGATGGTGGTCAACGGCTTATCTCTCATAAAACTTGTGAACCATTTCAAAAAAATGTTTACAGTCAGCAAAATGCAACCATTTGACATTCAATACATTCACTAAAAAAAGCTCACTCCAATACTCTCTCATGAACAACCGATCGAACAGGGGAATTGAAATGAATTAATTCTCAAACGCTCACAATTTCATTCGGCTCAAAATGAGTTTCAAACGATTACGAGAACAGCAATATGATATCGTGAAATACCATCAAAGAAACGAGGTATCAAAGTCTCTTCGGAAGCCGAACAAATCTATCGACATTATTTTAACAAAATATGGGATACACTCAACAAAAAACAATCACGTGAGGAAATGAAAAGTGCGATAAAAACAAAAGAAATAAATAAACGATTTGAGTGAATCAACGATTTAACTCGTAATTAATTGGCTAGCAATAATAAGTTTAATGCAGTAATCAAACTGATGATACGTATCACAACCAACGTGATTTGTTTGTGCCGTGCATACAACACTGTTATCTTTTTTTATTGATCAAATTTCATATTCACTAACGTCGAGAGTATCTCTCTTTGCACATACGTTAAATCGTTCACTTTTCTTGCTTTCGCTGCCAGTTTCTCTCACAATCACATCGACTTCTTCCTTCGTAACCCAACAAATAGAGAGAGAGTGGAAATCATAAACTGGAATCAAAAATCGCATAATCAACAAACATTTCATTAGATTGGCAATTTCAAATCACTGATTCATTGATTGTCATAGTAATGATTGCCGCAGACACTGGAGGGCCAAAGTTGTCGGGAATTCCCGAGTCCCGTTATAGAGTCCAAAAAACAAGGAGAAATTTGGAGACGGGAAAAAACCGCTCGAAATACTGAAAAAATACCACTGGAAACTGCCGAAAACACAAACATCAGGATGACCACTATGAATGGTTACTGTGCGGGGACTACAGCTCTAAGCCTATTGGTGGAAAAGGAAAGGATTCGGTAAGACATGGTAGAGAGAAGATAGAGACCATCCGTGCCACTGTGCATCCACCCCATACCTACTGTATCACTTACTTTCTCGGAGACCACACGACCTTCGGAGTTCTTTACAAAGCGACATGTATGACTTCGGTCAGCAATTGGATTCAGCATGAATATGACTCTTAATACTACTAATACTACTAATCAACGTCTCTTACTATCTAATTGTAAGTGTTGCAATTTTCAGAACTATTAATTGGAAGCACTCCAGAGGTCAATTTGAGTACTGAAGTCTAGGAGAAGCCTCAGACGACTTTTAATCCTGGTTGTAAAGTGCTCACAATTCTTGTTAGCGATAACATTATATTATGGTTATAATATGAAGAGCTGCAAGCGCATTGTATGAATTTATAAACGAATGCGTAAACGTTGTCTGTATACAAAGCGTTGTTGCATCTGAAAAGCAATACTTTCCATTGCTCATTGTCAGCTCTACAACCAACCATAAACCACACATTACACGCTTTCCCACCAATACTCTCAATAAAAACTCCCAATTCTTTACGATATCCCCATTCCTCTTGTTCATATGTTTTTGAACTATTTCCTATCGTTTTCTGAGAAAAACAAAACAAACGAAAACAATTCGCATGCATTTAAACGCATCGAATTATTCTTCTTACGTTCACTATTTACACAAAAGTGAATTTTCAAAGATGAATGATGGATGAGATAAAATAATGCATCAGAGCTCATCACAATAATATGGTATTTAGACGATCAAATGCAACATTTGGAAAACAAAGTGAGCAATTCAAAGAAAATTAAGTAGCAATAAACAATGTTGTTATAAGATATTCGCATTACATCAAAATTGTTTCCTTATTTTTTTGTTGTTACTTTCACTGTTCCAAGTGAAATTTTTATTGTTTGACAATTTCCATCATTATAAGACTTTCCAAAGGGATTTTTCATAGCGACGGTTTTAGAGTGTAAATGCACTTTTGGAATTACGTACACGACGATTACGACTATTTATAGTCACAAAGCTCTTATTCAAATCATTATTTCATTATCAAGCATTAGCATTAGCATTATCATTATTTTATTATGTCATTATTTCATTCAGTTTTATCATTTTAATTGCTATCGTTTTTTTATTACTCAATTACAAATTTTCTTATGTCTCTTTACTCTTCCACGAAACAGTGAGTTTATGTGTGTCATCTATCGTGACTAGCGCGAAAAACCGGCATAAATGAATAATGATGATTGAATTAAAAGAAGATAGCACTTAAATGAAAATGAAATAATTGTGCAAAGGCTTTAATTGTGCAAAGGGGTAACGCTGGGCTTTAAGGATCTGATCTGTTCAGAAGACACGACGGTTCCACGACGGTGCAAAATTTTTGACGAATTTCGATATCAATGCTAAAAGAAATGAAGAAAGAACAAAATAAAAACAAATTGGAGAGGGCTCAGTTGCGACATCATCAAAAGATATATTACTGCTATCACTAGAATGATAATGAAAAGATTTTCTTAATCTTTCTCTCTAGGACGATCAATCAGTAATAAACTAGTTGAGTACCAATTAGCGACATCAGATGTTTTCGAGCCACCTCATAATATATCAATGATTCTGACCCCGCTTCCCTATCAAGATCAACTGTGAGCAGCCTATCAACGTAACGAAATGATTCAATCTGACAACTAGCAATATAAGAACGACTCATGAAGCAGCAATGAAATAAAAGTTAGCGTGATCAAGAAAATTGTTTACGATTATTTGAGAACAGTTAGTGGACCATATCGTACAGTATTTTTATGGATGCGAAAGTGAACACAATAGAAGCTAAATGCCGAGGTGGGCAGCGACGCGAAAATTATCGCGAAAATCAGTGCTACAATTATTACGCTGTTGGCGGAATAGCGTGTTATTGCCCACTTCTGGAGGGATGTAAAATAAAATAACGCGAATATACAACGCTTGTCATGCCAACTTCTTCCTGGTTATTCAAGCAAACAATATTATGATTTTTAGAATCATTTAATATGAATTCATGTAGTTTGATAATACATTAAATCACAAAAATAATATAAAATTGTCAAAATATCATCAATACCACAAACAAACACGATATCTTATTGAACAGAAGTACACATCCCAGCACAAACCACACTAATAACACGTATGAAACTAGCAGTAAATGTTCACTTGTGCAAATATTTGTCCTTTCAACAACCAGCTACGTGAAATTGCATCAAACAACAACATTGCTACGATTACTATAATTGTTTTGAAGATTATTTTTCATAATACCATTCCTATTTCCTTCATTAATAAAATGATGAATATCACTCTGCTAGCTACTCTCATTCGCATGCAATTCGAGTGCATTTCATCGAACCAATATCAATATTTTATATTTTCGATAACAAATCTCAACATCATACATTTATACTGATACTACGCTGATTAGAAATCTTCCGATTGCATCATCTCTTCAGTTATCTTCATTACTATCACCACTTACGTCACCATTAGTAATCTTATCACCGTTGATAAAGGAAGTAATTTTCAAAAGTACAAATTTGGAATACTTTGTGCTCAAAATTGGACAAATCTTTGAAGTTTACCTATAAGTTTAGTGTGCTACAATCAGTGGGTCAAACGAAATTGAATAAATCGCAGAAAAATATGTAAGATGCTATTTGATAAGCACACGCGAAGAAAGGGCAATAATCATGAATCGGAATGCTTTGTGGTTGAGAAGAAGGCAAATGAAAGATGAAAGAGATAGAATTCGCGCTATTGATTCCGATAAGGCGTATAGAATTGATCATTATAGCATCAGTTGTGGTAGTGATAAGAGTATTTGGTCACACTGAGAGGAATGACAATGAAATGAAGTAATAATAACACCTGGAAATGTTGGTTATGATGAGATAGTAATGGAAAGGAGAAGGAAAACAATCACGTTCACAACGATGTGATCAAAACAAAATGTTAGGAAATAGCAATGATGCCGTTAAAGATAATAGAAGATAATATTTTGATGACAATATAACAACAATGATAAGAGTGATAATAATAGTAATAATAATGATAATAATGATACTAATAATAATAGTAATAATAATAATGATAATATCACCAATAATAACAGAAATAATGATAATAATAACAATGTAAAAGCAACGATTATGAAACATAACAAGATCACCCGTAAAACTATCCCAGCGAAGGAAATTATTTTGTTTTCATGTGGAGAAAAAACAAAGAGATGATTTTTTTAAAAATGTACTTAGGGCTTCCTTTAGTGCAATAGTGAATTGCAATGCGAATGTGAATATAAGCAAAGCGCATTCATTCCCTTTTCAAACACTCCGTAAAATCTAACCACGCCGTAGTCTTTCAGTATCAAACATGGATATTCATTCATGCATGTTACAAACACACACACACATGAAGCGTCGTTCAGTGACTGCCAATTGAGCCTGCTTTGAGAATTCTCGTATTATATCGCAGTATAAAATAATTTTGATGTCTGCTATCCACTTTACGTCGCTCACTACGATATCAAAAACCAATGGTTCAGTGGCTTTCAGCATGCAGGTATAGATGTAATTCACCCATACTGTTGTCAAATATTCCATATTCCATCAATTATTTATTGGTTGCAACATATAGATTATACGTGAATGATTTCGATATTGCAAATAAATCACTGATAATAAATATTCATCGGGTATTATTTTGTGGCAATTAACTGACACAAAACCGATAATAAATTATACGATAACACAAAACTGATAATAAATTATACGATAAGCCTAAGCCTGTCACGAGCCGTGATCGTTTTGAAGGGAACGGTAACAAGCAAGCTACCAGCAACAGCAACTGTATCACATGAAACAATCATGTGTATTTGAGCTTTGATGCAATAGTCATGCGTCATATCGTCATTTTTCATGTTGACTGGCCAAAAATCAAGTAGTATTTTGAATAATTAATAATGTTTTAATGAGAATTTGAAAGGTATTAAGCATTTTTGGATTAATGGGGAACGATGCCAGCAGTGATATCGTGCTGATCGCAATTGTTACGAAAATTGGCTAACCAAAGCATTTGAACAAAGCAGATAATGTGGACAATAATAGCAATAATATTGCGACACCTAACACAAAATTTCTGCATTGAATCAAATAACGAATCATTCAAACCAGATCGCCTCTCACACTCATATCAAAGAGAAAATCATGAATTTATTCATTGTTTTATAATATTAATTTTGAGATAAGAAGAAGAACGATTGGAATGTTGGTCATTGAATATGCACTACGAAACATCAAACATCAAGAATGAACTTATGAAATCATAGTAGTGAAATATAAGAATGGAGATAAGATGCAATGAGTTAAAGTAAAAATATCAAATGAAAAGATATAAGTGAATTCGTTTGAATGGAATAATTTTACGTTATTTCATGTGCACAACGCTTCCATTCAATACTCTGGTGAATACACTGACAAAATTGGATTTGTAATGGTTATTGCGATAGCATTGAAATTACATTTAAGTTAATCAAACCACTTTTCGATATTGCAAATAAACCACTCTCACGTATGTTGGTCATTGAATCAAATAACGAATCAATTGAAATATTTGCAGTTCTTCGAGTGAAATTGAGCATCTCACATTTTCTTGATAACCATGCAATATTGCGAGTTCCTTGAATAATCCTGATCCTTGATTATAGAAGAAGCACAGATACCCTGAACGTGGTCCTCGGTTACTAGGGATGATAGATTTGTTCGATGTCGTTATCATGCTTATAATTAGGCTAACGACGTTATCATGGTTACAATTAGGCTAACGTTATCATGCTTACAATTAGGCCAACGACTAAGAACATGTTTAGAACACAATTGCTTGTGGTGAGGAAGTTAATTTAATGAATTCCACATCTTATACTATTGTTCATAAAATAAGATATTGATGCGTCATCAAAAGGCAACATCACTGTTGCAGTTAGATCTTGTGGGAAGAAGAAAACTTTCATAAATTCTTGAAGCCATACCGAATCCATTGAATACTTATTGGTTGATGACTTCGGCTATCAGGGTATTTTTCATGTCCTCCTCTGGAATTCCTCACTTATATTAAAAACGTCCATTACCTTGATCGCATCCAATGATCGAGTGTATTGCAGGCATAAACGAATCTACTTATCAAGAAATCAGCATTTGATCTATTGAACAAAAATGGTACTCCGTTTTGAGTATCCATGCTTCGGAAACTGTCAAATGAACGAATATTGTGTTTTAGAGATGTTCGAGATTGGGTTGATTTGAAATGCTGTGTTCGTGTGGAATAATGATTATAAGTTGTTGAAATAGTTGCAGTTCTTCGAATGAAATTGAGCATCTCACATTTTACTGACAACCATGCAATATTGCTTATTCCTTAAATAACCCTCATCCTGAATTACACGGATACCCTGGGAGTGGTACTCTTATTATCACATTCTGAAATGCGTCCATTAGTTGTGTGTTTTGTACCTGAAGTATGGTCGTCGGTTACTTGGGCTGCTAGACTTGTTCGATATCGCTATCATGCTTACAAATAGGCTAACGACCGTTTAGAAGTCACATCTCTGCGCCATTTGAACTTTTACGCTTCGATGCTTTTCACGCTTACAATTAGGCTACCCGTGTCCTCTGCTTCCATCAGAATCGTCATTAATTTGTTTCAATGTCACTTACAACTTGCTGTTTTCACAATGGTCCGGCAGTTTGCAGTCCTTTTTTATGAGTTTTTATTTTTCATCTTCAAAATATCGAGTTAATATTTTCATCAATTCAGCTTCTATTCCATCTAGGAGTCAGTTCAAAAATGAGAATTTCATCTAAAACCATCATATTCACCATTGTGGAAGCATGAGACTACTGTTGAAACTAGTGTTCGTCGGGGAACGGGGTCCCCGTCGGGGACCCCGGCGGGGAACGCGGGGAGCGCTTTCCCCGCGCAATTTGCTCCCCGACTTTTTTGCGGGGACCCCCCCCGTCCAATTTACTCCCCGCGGGGACCCCCCCCGCGCAATTTGCTCCCCGACTTTTTCGCGGGGAGCTCCCCGTCCAATTTACTCCCCGCGGGGACCCCCTCCGTGCAAAAAATTGCTCCCCGACGAACACTAGTTGAAACTATAATTCCAGCGATCTGTTACATCTGCTTTACCAAATTTGCCTTATATATAAGACTGGAATTCGTTGCAACTAATTTGTTCGTGTTTCAAGCTGCTAGATCCGCTCCAAATGCTAAGCAGGAGAACAACCGCTTCATCGAGGAGCCTTCACATCGTGCCGTATCCACCAACTCAATGAGGCTCCTCCATATACATTTGTGCGTAATGAGATGAAAATGAAAAAAAAACACTCGAACATAATACTGACTTTCATTTATATCATATGTGTAAATGCTTTCCTAATGAGACTGGGCTGCTCTCAATTAGACCGGATAGTTGCGACTCGGTATAAGAAACATATTCCAAAACACACATGTAATGAATAGAACGTACATCTGAGTTGTCAGTGATTGCAATTCGGTTATGTATTAATAACTCAATAGATTACTTCGGATTTATCATTGTTACTTACACATCGAGCGGTTGTTTTGTTGATCGCGGTTAGCGATCGGCGGAATGCTTATTTTGTAGACTTATGAATATTTATTGGATTGATATTTGGCTACGTTTAATTGTGCAAAGTATTCACGGCAACTAATTAAATACTCGGTTGTACTCACTTGGCCTGCTCGCCTAGCCAGCGGGGTGGCTACAATAAAGGCTAAAACAGTGTGAACGGAAACGCGAGCATTGTGGCCAGCAACGTTACAAACGTTTGATAGCCTGGCCAATCCAGGTAATCCAGATTACTTCGGTTATTAATTCGGTAGATCGCCTAGTACAATTGCGAAAAGCAGAAAATAAGCTATCGATTAATGTATGACACTTCTCCGGAAAAGTGAACTTTCGCCGGAATAATCCAATTTGAATAAAAGCGCACGAACTTATGCACCAACCTAATAATTCAAAATTTAAAAACTTATGGATCAAGACAATTTGTTTTTTCAACAACAAGCATTTTCATATGCAAAATCAACTCAAAATCAGTTCGACTTTTAAAGATGGTTTTAATTCGAGATTTCTCTCTATATTATACAAACTATACATCAGCTCTCTATGATAACAAGTACAATGAATGAGCACATTTCATAGCGTCAAACAAGGATAGTGCCACCATTCACACTAAAATTTTACAATGAATATCATAGAATAACGAACACAACAATCTTCATACGAAGCGAATTATGCGTTACGCAATTAACTATTCACATATATCACACAACAAACATCAAAATCTCTGCAATTAAGCTAAAGCGCGAAGATAACACCGGCAAAATGCTTCTGTAATTGTTCAAATAACGATAACGATTATAACATAACGATTATAAAATTGGTGCTATCCAAAGTAATATCTAACAATAATCACAAAAGAGCAATAAGAGAAAAGTCATCAATTCTTACCATATACTTTGATCCCCACTCTCGGGTACTCCATTACCCCTTTCGATGGTCTGGCAGGCCGTCATTACCACCCCCCCCTCTTATTACAATAACGTTAGAACTAATTTCCCGACCTCCTCCCTTACCCGCTGATCCCCCAAATTACCCAAGAATGGGTAATCCCCTATGAGGACCCTTGATATTTCACAGTATATAGACTATTTAATAATGAACCAAAAACTAAACCAAAGACAAATAACAAAAATGCGGTTAATATTTATAAGATCGTTTTTCAAGAAACAACTGTTAAGTATTGCGAATATAGATGAGATTTATAAAATGTATTCGAGAATTAATACAAATATACACAAAATTGCTGTGCTTCAATTAAGTTCATTTGGCGATCATCTTCATTGAACGAATGTTCATTTTATCACAGAACGCATAAACTCGTTTCACCGATAATCAGCTCATATTAATTGTAAACTTTCAAAGATTTCCACAAATCGTTTCAGCAAGCACAAATAGTGCACAGTGCTAAATTTATGTACAAGCGATGAAAAACCAATCGTAACAAGTAAAAACACCCTCATAAGTGTAGGGATGAATCTAATAGATAATTAGCGCAAAGAAACAGCTCGAAATTAATTGATTAGCAAATTGCAACGTGCACGAAGAATCAATCGTACTCACGTTTTCGACCCTTTTTGAGTGTAACTTTGCATAATCATCCTTATAATGCGTAAAACCTATTTTTGGAATCATCAAGAGTTTTTAGCATTCGAATGGAATCCTCATGGTGAAAATGGAATTTTCACTGAGGCAGCTATCGACTTCACTACCAATACCTCTCAACAACTGCTGATCGATAAGATGAGCTCTCCATCAACATCTTGGAAGAAAGTTCACGCCAGATTCATTTTTCAATAAGGTCGTTGTTCGTGAGACTAAGTTAATCATGATATTATATTAACAGCACTAAGCAAACAAATGATTTACACGAAACAACCTGTTGGGCATTCACAAGAAGAAATTGATTCCGATCCGAAAGATGCTATTTTCGTCGATTAAGATAAAGTTTTGACACGTGTTGATACTAATCACTGCGGACATACCTATCAACTGTCACCAGCATCATCACTATCACCAGCAGTATTGCTCACGTCCAGGGTTGGAGGTGCAATAGAGCTTACTGAATGACGACGATGTCGTTCACTGCAATGCATAAAAAACTTGAAAACGCAGTAATACGAATTCGGTTGCGCTATTTTATAATACATCATGTCGCATCTGTATAGAAATTTCTCGCTTCGGTGACGAACAATGTGGCGAGACAAGACAAAAATTGCTATTAAAAATTCTTCCTATCACTCGCTCGAAATCATTCCGAGCGCGAACTCTTACTTCCAGCAAAATAACAATATCACTTCGCAAATTTTCATCACAAACGTTTACACATTTGTAACTAATGAAGTAATCATAACAAATAAAAAGATATTTCGAATTACCAACTACCAACTTCTCCAACTCGCCACTAGTTGAAAAGCAAACTAATGAAAACGAGAGAAATATTCAAATAACTCACGAATTTACGGCGATACGAACACACTTCGGACATGGCAGTTTATGTTTCAGACGTTTGCTGGCACACTGCGAATGTGACAGTGAACCACACGAATCACATCGATACACCTTATCAGTTTGAAACGGGAATAGCAATTCATCGCGTTCATCGCATAACTCACACACAAATGCACGTGCAGAGCATCTCTTAAACAAAAATTCACATGAAAACTTAACACAAATATAAGATCTAAGATTACCAAATGCTCTGGACTAATACTACCAATATCGGCAACAAACACAATGAAACAAAGACACTGACATTTGCCCTATATTCATACGTTTACCCTACTAACGTCATCTTAGGGTAAGAACTTATTCAACAAAATGTAAAGAAACAACGAAGACACTGAAAATATTCAGTCATCGTTATCTATCTATTCATTCATAAAAAGTTATGTTTGCTTTGGATTTAAAGAGACTTTTCGAGAAAACTTAGCCAAATGGAGATTCTGCACAACAAATGAATAAATGCAACGAACCTCACATCCTAGCACATGGTACTGACCATACCTCACCAATGGCTCAATTAAACGAACCATGTCCCCGTTACGTGCATTCTCGAGATCAGCCATTGAATACGCGTCTGCATCGCAAAGGATATGCTTTGGTATCGATGTGAACATCGACCGCAAACTGCAACTTCAAACTCGCCAACCATCATTACTAACAGATTAATGATTGTTTTTTTATTCATTTCAATTTTTCACAAAAACTACTCTCAAGTAAATTTCTCAGCTTATCACCTTCTATACAATCGCTACATCTCCTAAAATCATGAGTTGTCGCCGCTACCGAACAACACAATTCAGTCAAACGCTTTACTTTTTTTTCATAAAACATTTGAAAACGCAGTAATACGAATTCGATGGCGCTATTCTATAATCCGCCATGTTGCATCTGTGGAGAAATTTCTCGATTCGGTGACGAACAATGTGGCGAGACAAGATAAAAATTGCTCTTAAAGATTCCTGCTATCACTCGATCGAAATCATGTCAAGGCGCGAACCCCTACTTCCAGCAAAATAACAATGTCATTTGTTTCATCACCAACGTTTACACATTGGTTACTTAATCGGGTGTCTAATGCAACTATCACGAAACATATAACATCGAACTAGTTCAGTTTCAACGGATACTTCCCTATCGGAACATTTCGAATGCCCTTAAGATCGAAAAAATGAAAACTTTTCAAATTTCAGAATAAGAGAAATAATCTCAAGACCTACTTTCCGTATTTGGTAACCGTCCTATCGGTGATAGGACATAATCGAATGAAAGGCCATAAATGCACCAGTTTCGTGCGCAGAATACGCAACTGTCGTAAACGTCGTACACGAACATAGAAATGCGGATCGACCGCTGACGCGTTAATCACCGGCTGTGAGTAATTGTCCAACAGAAACCTTTCGGCCATATCCGAAACTGCGTACTGCCTTCACAAAAAATCACAGTCACTATTTACATTTACATACTATTAATATTTACATAGTCACTATTTACATTTCATTATACTTTCATATTTTTATTCATACTATCATCTTTACAAGATCCCATGAAAATCAATCAATTGAACCACACAATAATGAGTATTAAATTTACCACAGCGAATGAAAGGATGATTCGGAAATAGGGTCGGAAACTCGAATGCACAAAATATAAAACAATATTTCAAATCTTTTTTAAATTTAATTTTAAGTTATTTCAATTTCATTATGACAATTTAAGTTATACTTTAGGTCGTATTTCAATCAATACACATTCTAAATAAATAAGCAAATAAACGAAACAAAAAAGCAAACGGTATGAAAGGAACGAACTTAAAGTTCCACTCTTGTATGATCCTCGCAGGTATTCGTATCTTCGAACCTTGATGACACCGTTGACAAAACATTTTCCCGTAGTAATTACAATAACGCATTCGACGTGCATAAAGTCGATTCACTTTGATACCACAACCGGCACAACGATTCTTTTGCAATTCCATCATACGACTCACACTTTAAAACCAATTTTCACTTCATTCACTCAATCGGACATAACATTGAATCAAACAAAAATACCACAGAACAAAGCTACTGTCAACTGATTGATACTCAACAAATGTTGATGTGTTAAGTCAAATAATCACCTATGAATGAAAGGGCGAACTGTAAAGATCCACTGTTTGCGCGGTGGTGCCCAATCCGATGAACCTCTGAACCGAATCGCACGACCTTCTGAATCCAATTCATCGTCGCATATCATCGTACCAGTTGGCATGGGAAGTAACTGAAATCAGAACTTATCACATTGAAATGTTTTAACTGAAATCAGAACTTCGGAATGTTTTCACATCCCAAATTTTAAGTTCCTCTCATCATCAACTGCAAAAGTAGCCGAGTTTTCAAGAAATCTGGAGCAATCTGAGAGTTATTTCAACCAATTTCAGTCAACAACACTAACTGTAAGACATAAAGTTATTCAAAACGAAACATTTTACACCACATAAATGCCTTATTCTGCTTCATACGTTGTGAATAATTACTACAGATGAAAAGCCTCGAATTTAGAGAACCTATTAGATATTACAGTTGAGATGATAACCGAAAATTTTGAAACAATAAAAAATATCTAACCATTTGAGGGGCATCTGCATATGAGACAAGCCATTGCACGTCACTTGCATCGATTTGAGTTGGTCTATTCGTGGTAAATTGTCTCAACAACGACGATGCAATTGCTTCAGCAGATTCCTCCTCACAGCTATTATTGTTCTCATTTTCCTCGATTTCAATTTGCTTTTCATCTCTGCAAAAATCTGCGTCCTGTTTCTTATTTGTGATCACTTCACTAAAATTCTCACTGCTCTGATATAATAGCAAATTTCCTCACTAAATTCAAAAGCACGAAGAAAAATAGGCATAATGCTCATAATGCATCGCACGAATAACTGTGAAATTAAATCAGCATAAAACCATCCGATAGTGAGTGATTTCAAATTTCAAATCGTCTGCATAAAACTTCACAAGAATAGAATATTCATGCAGAGATCAGAACACACCTTCTGTTCGGCTGCGTGGGATTATCATTTTTGTAGTCATCAATCGATGTGTAAAATGTCGATGAACCGGTGTGATGTTCACCAAACTCAGACGCAGTTGTTGTTGCTGTTGTTGAAGAGGACTGTGATGAAGATGAATCAGCAAATTGGTCTGATTCATTTGCAGCCTTAATGTGAACATGTTATGAAAATATTAATGCTCAAAAAAGTTTTCCACTCATCAACTCACGATCAGTTCGTTCCGAATTGATTTCTCAATCACAATTTTGAAAACCAATGACAAATCAATACGGGGAACGCACTGAAATCATGCACTTCTATTAAGTATAAAACTTTTAGTTGTAAAATGAGCATTTAAAAAATTGAGTTTCAAAAGCAATAGTGTTGAAGGGAAACCAACCGAATCAGCTGTTCTTTCATTTTGATTTCGAGCCGAAAGGATCGATTCACTTTCACGTCTCCATTTCATTTGTTCGAAAGCGCTAATCAGCATCTCACTCAAGTACAAATGCATATTCTCCTACAAAACCAACAACACTGATATCAAAAATGGTCAAAATTGGTTTAGAGCAATGCAGTGAGTCGATTCGAAGTATGCGGAAACTGAAAATAAGCACGAACATACTCGCTCGATATCTCTCGACTCCTCACGGTCCTGAATCCGCGCATTTACCAAACGTTCTTGAAACTTTTGCCAGTTATCGTCCAACGATTCATCATTTGACAAATCACCTACACTCAGCATTCCCATACGTTTATTGCACTCCTAAAATATTTCATCCATCGAATAACACAGATTCCAGATAATTGGAAAATAGATACAAGCCGGATCATGGTCTGGCTCAGGCTCACAACATTAATGATATTGGTACACCACTCGGTTTCGAGCAGAACTTTCCTCCGCGAACGGGAATCGAACCCACAGATTCTAGACAGTGAATTGAAATCACTTACAACAGAAAATAATGCCCCAAGATTGGGTTGGATTCTAGACATTGAAATGTGCAAGCCAAATAAACACTAAACACTAAATTGTCAAGGAATGGAAATTGTAGTAAACAGATTCAGTTCCTACTCCATAGATGTTGCCGGACGTTGCGCAGACTGAATCGGAAAAATTGCGCTGATGCCGTCGATGGTGTAATTTGGTGGCAGATGTTGACGGTAGAATCTGATTGATCTGATCATAAGACGGTGATCTGAGGATAGTTGCCGTCGTTGTCATTTCGCTACTAGCCGTTTTCCCCTCAACAGCATCAGTTTCAAACGCGTGATCCTTATCAGTGCCACTCTTATCAGCAGTCATTTTCCTTATCAAGTGATCGCCCACTCGTCTCAGTTCATCATCTTTGATACTATCACGACTGAATTGCAATCCAACGTTTACGCCGAGCGTTTCCATGCAATCCGCTTATACTACACTTAATACCTTAATGATAATGATATCAAATTAAAAATGACGAACAATGGATCGTACTCGCCAAATAAACAGGAACACATTAAATATGTCGAAAACATAAATAGGAAAATACACGCCAGATATGTCGAAAAAAATCCAAACTAAACACCGTAAAACATTTACTCTTCGATTGTAAATACCTCTTTCATTGTTCCATCAATGCTTTTTTTTTCAAATAAAAATTTCTGAGCTATTTTAAGACGACACTTTGACTGAAACGCAATCAGCAAATCATTGACGATATTATAAAACTACGAATAAGTACGCTCAAAAAAATTAATCATAACACATTTAATGGTATCAGACACTCGTGACAAGTTTACTGATAATGGGCGCCACTGTGTGCATGTGCTTAGATTATCATTTTGTCCCACGTATGGATATGCAATTCGAAGTCAAATCAGGAGTATGCCTTAAGCTTAAACTAACGCTTAGCCCTGTGATGAGGCTAACGCATAGGCTTCGACTTATGTGTGATGCGTATAAGCACACGAGCTTCTGCGATGACGCGATGGCGCCCGTTATCAGCAAAAGTACCTAAAAATCAACAAGTGAATTATAATAAATTCTTGAATGAAATACACGCGTACATGGTTTTCACTCTAAAGCAGTGAATATTATTTGAGAGAATAAGATGACACAGCAAGCTGCATATTTAGAGAAATCAATTCGAAACTGCGCAATGAATTCGTGGCAGTAAAATGTTCACACAAAATACTGTGAAAAAAATCGAGCGTTTGGATGGTGGCTGGAAGGAACTCAAAAGGAAAATCATTTTCCGATGGAACAGACTGGCCACACTGATGTAGCCAGCATTAAAGATGACATTCGACCGACGACAGTCGGAAAAATGCAACAATTTCGGTGGGAATTCTGATATTCCGATTCCGATTGAGCAATTTGAACGGATGGTCGGAATTTCGACTTTCGACTGTCGGAAATTCAAAACGTCGTCGGAATTCTAGCCGTCAGTATGATGAAAAGTCGGGTCGGTGTGTTACGACGATATGAAATTTTGCTCGGATGCCATCACCAGCTTGTCGGCTTTGACTCGATGACAATGACTGCTTGGATGTCGTCGAAGGCTGAATCTGAATGTTGCTTCATTTCGGTGGCTGCGTTTATCATCATCCACCTGGGCACTTATAAATAACAATTTCCTGACGAAGTAACTGGATTCTCAGTGCGACAACGACATGAATCAGAGATTTGTATTAAAAAATTATTGAGCTTCATTAGGATGCGCAACGAGTTTCGTAACCGTTGTCGAATGGCAATGTGAGTGTTATGTTTTTGGCAAAGTACTCCTCTGAGGAAAGCGTAACGTAACGATCGATGATCTTCGCGTCCGACGTAGTTTTTGCTTTTTTTCTGTCCAGTGCGCGGTTTTTTTGCATTTGGGGCGTATTTTGGTTTGATTTCACGCAGGTCAGGCAGACTTCTGTCGAAACTTTGCTGGATCACATTCCATTGCGGAACCGGGAATTTCTCGTTTCATTCGAAAGATTTCACCAAATTTTTGGGCAGTGACAGACGAAATATCCTCGAGGAGTTCTACCCACAATTTTGGATGATTTGATCCCTATTAATCGGCTCCCACGGGACAGTCCAAGTCTTCGGTAAGGCATAGAATGATGAAAAACTCGGGAAGGGTTGAAAATTTCCCCCAAACATCGCTATTGTGAAATATAATGCGCACGTCGACCGTTGTATTCGTTGAAGCAATTATGCTGCTTTGGAAACTTGTTTGGAGTATCGTTGACCGTTTACATCAGCCAACTTTTCTTATTTTTGTTTTATTGTTCCTCCAGTTCATCGTTATAACTCATTAACTAATCTAGCTTTGATTAGCTAGTAATTTAGTGATAATGTTACAAACTGCTCATCACTTTAGATCGTAATCAGTACAGGTGTGTAAGGACTATCATATCACTGTCAGTTCAAACTCACACAGATCAGATCTCATAATTTGAGTGATCACAAGTATCTATCTAACTGGTATCAGGTATTACACGCTGTCATAACTACTACAACCACTTCTACCTTGACAGTGTACTACTACGAGTGCAGTCTTACTAGGAACGATGAATAATAATGAAGAAAACACTGTAAGCTTTTACTTAGTTATACTCTTATTGTGTATGAGTTTGTCGTCTCGTGAAATAAGTTCTGAAAGGTGGTGGTGATGGTGTTCCTCCCAGTGGATAGCAATCTCCTTATCAACTGTTGGTATGATCATATTCACAAGAGTCAATGTCAAATCATGTGGTTGTTTCAGAGTCACCAGCATTTTACTTAAAATAACATTTGCAGTGCATGAAACGTACACTTTGACTATACAGAGCTTGTCTTACAGCAGCTAAAGCAAGAGCATGAGGAAGATGACGGTGAATTGGAGCCAGAACAATTCCGCAAGGTGTTCGTTGGAGGCCTATCTTCGGACACAACTGACGATTCGTTGAGGGAATTCTATTCGAAATGGGGCGAACTCTTGGACTGCATTGTTATGAAAGATCCGACCACGAAACGAACCCGTGGATTTGGGTTCATCGTTTATAAGAAACAGTCAATGGTTTGTGGTGTTTCTCTTGAGCGATTTTTAACTCAACCAATTATTTATGACCACTGAAAAGTAATTTTGTTAAAAAAGCATCATAAGAGATCAGATAACGATAGTTTCTTCACTCAGGAATTGCACAAGTTTGAGCAAATATAGATGTCATTGCTGCAGTTATAGATGAACAGACAGACATGTTGAGAATAAATTTTGATTGAAGGTTGACGATGCGATGGCGAATCGACCGCACGTGATTGATGGCAAAACTGTTGATCCGAAACGAGCCGTTCCACGAGATCAGTCGTTGAGAACTGAGGCGAATGTCTCATCGAAAAGGTTGTATGTGTCGGGTATTCGTGAAGAACATACGGAGGAAATGCTCCATGATCATTTCTCACAGTACGGAAATATCACCAAGGTAAATGTAGTTTTGAATGCTTGGTTCCAATTCAGTGTTAAACGGATGAATGGATGCAATGCGGTATATATTAACTTGGTTAATCTCGAATTTTTTGTAGGTCGAGATTATAACGGACAAAAATACGGGCAAACCTCGTGGTTTCGCGTTTATCTCATTCGATGATCATGACCCAGTGGATAAGTGTGTCTTGATCAAGAATCATCATATCAACAACTATCGGTGTGACGTGAAGAAGGCATTGAGCAAAGATGAAATGGCACGGGTTTGTCTTTTACCGCCGCGTTTTCTCGTGTAGTTCCATGTTGCTACTGTGCACTTGATAAACTTGAGCTTATCTTCGTAAGTCTTTGCCTGGAATGTTGGTTAAGGACTTTATAGTTGAGTGTTTTAGCCTTGTCCTCATTGCCAGATAAAGCTGAGGCTTAGCTCGAATGTATAGAATAGGAAAAACTCCTTATTCTACGGTATTATTTTAAGGCGCAACAACGTGATCGAGATCGCTCCGGCCGTATGGGTCGTTCTCGTGGCGGCCCGATGCGAAACGGCTCAGATCGTGGCTACGGCCCACCACCTTACGCTGAGGGTGGTTATGGAGGTGGTTGGGCAGGTGGTCCAGCAGAGCAACAGTGGGGTCCGAGTGGTGGCAGACAACCATATTACGGTTTGCATTCGAACATTTGATGCATGACTTTTGCATGTGTTTATGTTTGATTGATTGTTATTAACAAGGAAGTCGTATTGTAAAGTCAGAGAATAGTGGGTAGTATGAAGCGATGAAGAGCATCGTTTGGTGGCTCGAGGCATCAGCAGGAATACGATCCGAATGCTTTTGTTCGAGTGCTAATCACTGGAGAAATTTTTTGATAGCGGCGCAACATTTTTCAGGCGGTGGAGGCTATGGTGGGGGCGGTTATGGAGGAGGTTATGGATCACAAGGTGTGTGGTACTGAGATATTTACGAAGGGTTTGCATATCGGTTCACTATGGACGTTCGATTCTTAGCTGTATATTATTGAATTAGGGGTATATAAAGCAGTACCACTGTGTTATGGCATAAGCGTTCTGAAAAAATTAGTCAGTTTTTGTTGTTTAAAGTAATTGATGATTTCAGGCGGTTGGACTGGTGGGCCAGCTGGTGATGTGAACGGTGGTGCGGCGTGGACAGGAGGCGCAGGATCACAAGGCTCATGGGCAGGTCAGCAAGGAGGAGGTGAGTACTAAACGTGACATTTATTTAGAGTTTGTAGGGGGATATATTTAACTTAATGATGTTATTGTGTTTCGTTTATTTGATGATTATAAGTTGTTCATAGTTAGCTTATTACATGATTATAATGGAGTGTAAGTGAAGAGTTCCGATAAAAATAATCAGCAGTTTAAAAGCTGTTTGATTTTCTTGAGTTGCCGTGATCTTCAGTTCGCTGATTTTAGGTCAGTCAAGTTGGGGAGGTAGTGGTGGAAGTCAAGGAGGTTCATGGGCTGGACAACAGAGTGGTGGGTGGAGTGGTGGACGGGGGTATTGAGCTGAATGTAGTTGAACAAGTTCAAACAATATTTTGGTTCGATCAAGATATCGTATTTGTTTTGCGATCGTTGTTTAACTTAATAATGTTATTGTTTTTCTCAAATATTTTGGTCTCTTATTTGTCTGATTAATAATCAGGGCAAAATTACCTCTTTCCTTCTGAACTAAACGAATAAATGGCTGATTGGTAAGGCTGCAATTACTTACACGAAAGAAAGTGCCCTCTCAAGTAGTTGTTTGAAATCGGCAAAGCGATACATCGCTCGGTTCAAGGCACATCGCTCAGGATTTGCGGTGCATTTGGGGGAATATGTAGGAATTTGGGAATGTGTTTTTCATTGTTGTATGTTGTGTTGGCTAGTAGAGTACATTGTTCATCGATATGACAGTGATTAATGAATAATTCATTCGTCCCTATAATCAATAGTATTCCATTTTGTTTTGTTGGATTTGTTGTTATTGTTATGATTATTAATTGGCGTGAAATGTTTGGTCCATTGAATGTTCGTTATTGTTCATTGATTACCCAGTTGATAAGTCCAACTTATTTATATCATACAAACTCAACATTACTTGATTATTTATTCGTTGTTGTTGTTTATGATGTTGTTGTTTTTTGTTGTTAATGATTATGATAATAACGCATGAAAATGACAGCGAGTGTTTTCGTTGATTATTTGAAATGGTTTATGTACTTTCATTTGTATGTGTTCTATCATTCAAACGCTTTTTTGATCGTTTTATTCATTCATTTTGTTTTGTTTCTTCAATAAACAGTCGTTTGATTGGACGCTTGTGTTAATGTCTCGCGTATAGTTGCTTAAGGGAACGTTGTTTTTTAGAACCTGGAAAGGTTATTCGTAGGAGAATACTTTTATTTTGGATGTTTTCGGTGAAAATCTAAGTGTTCGGTGTATACTAGCAGTTGTTTGATTCGATGATTCATTTCGTCCGACCCTTGTTGAGTGGGAAGAATGTAATATCTATGGATATCAAGAGAAAACTGAACAACGAGAACAGTTCGTGTAATTGTCAGTATTAACGTTCTTTACATGGCCTATCACCCGAACTGCTGTCGTTGCTATGATACGTCTTGACGTCCTTAACACAACTCGGAAAGGTCATCTATGAAGGGTAACGGAACTAGGTTTGAACCTTGTGGTGCTCCGGAGGGAAGTGCGTCTGGTTCGGCCGAACCCCGTTGTGTTCTTTTGTTTAAAAAATTATCGATCCACAGTAATAGGGATCCATCTGTCTATTCCATAAGCACATAACTTATGAATCAATTTGTTGAGGCTGAGCTATCGGAAGTCTTACGGAAATCAACAAATATACAATCATGCATCCATTCTGTTCGAAATTTTGTACGATTCATCAATAGTTGATGTAAGCTGAGTTTTACATGATCTTTTTTTATGAATCTAAATTGGTCTCCACTGATCAGTTTTCGTTTCTAGAGGTGAAGCTTAATACTGTGTACTATAACTTTCATCAGTACTCTAAAGATTTCAGAAGTTAGAGTGATAGGTCTATAATTTTCGACCAGTTCCTTTTGACTTTTCACGAATAAGGCCTGAAAAATAGCTTTTCTCTAAGAATTGGAATCTCTCAGTTTTTAGAGGATAACGGATAAGGGCGATGCGAAAGACATAGCGCATTGCTTCAAGAAATATTGAATTATGTCCTCAGATGTTTTTTTTGGAACACATGATAGGTATTTGTATACGATGTAGGCTTCAACTGATATTTCCGTTGGTTTTTCGCTAACTAGCGAGAGTTAGCGAATAGCGAATAGCAACTGCCATCTCTGGACCTTGCTGATATTGATGTTAACAGTATTTGTTTCACATGCCACGTCCAACAGAAGATATTATCAGAGCTTGCCAACAACATTACCTGGGTTGGCCAGGCTATTAAACGTTTATAACGTTGCTGGCCACAATGCCCGCGTTTCCTTGCACATTGTTTTAGCCTCAATTTACGCCACCCCGCTAGCTAGGCGAGCAGGCCAACCGAACACAACCGAATTTGCAAAATCCCGACGATTTCTCAATCCCGGGATCGGGATTTAATCCCGGGATCGAACAATTATTGAAATATCGATGCGGGACATATTTAAACACATTTTTTCGAACCAATATGTTCATTATTAATCAGAGAGGAGCTAATTCAACAAATTATTGAACAAATCCAAGGAACTAAGCATTCAAATTCAAATTAATATTACATATAATGATGCCAGTGATCATGCCGCAAGTGCATAATGCATATTATATGCTAAGGCATCTTGTCATCTCGGGTCTAAGCTAATAACAGTACAATTGCATGTGAATATGAAATTCTTGATTCTCAAACACTTATTTGCAATGCTTCATGTCCATTTTCTCTCAGTATTGTACTCCAGACATTGCAAACAAATAATTTATTATGATTTCACTACAGACAAATGAGTATATGAGTATGAAAACTAATCAGACAGCGGACTAGTGACGTAAAAGTACGCTGGATCGGTGCAAAACAAACAGTACTAAGACGAAAAATTTTGAACTGAAATTGGGTTAATTAATATTGTACGAAAAAATATGAACGACAAGATGGAAAATATGATAAAGTCGAGAATGAATGATTAATTCGGAAGAGTGTAATCTCGTGCAGCGATTGGGAGAATGACATAAAACAAAATAACAACGGCAACAACAACAACAACAATGAATACAAAGATAAATAGGTGAGGTGAAGTGAACAGAAAGCGTGGGATATAACCGAGCAATGAAATTTTATGGGTTCAATGATGATTAATGCGCTTCTTCCATCTGTATTCACTATCGTCAACTGTAAAATAGGGATAAATAGCGAAACAGCTTTACAAATTATGGTTTCATCACGAATGTCATGAACTAGTCCTCCATAATGGGATTGTCACACATGACTGGATTTACATATGCATACGTTATCCTCTTATTCAACAGCGATGAGTATTTTTAGGGATTTGAACTTATGGGCAAATTCACTAAAAAAAGCACTCATTAGAGAGCTCAAGGAGTACAAATGCGATATAATTTGAAGAGTGCTTTATGACAACAAAATACAACAATAAGTCACTGCTTCACAAAAGTAACGAACTTATCATGTGTTTCAGTGGTATTAATTGTTGGATTATAATACGAATAATCAATCACATTAGTACAAATAGTCATAATAATAGCAATAATAATAATAATCTGAGTATGAATAAGTGGCACAAGAAACACCATCAAAATCGGTAAAAAACGATAAAGACAGAGAGACAAATAATCAGGAGATCGCAATACAACAATATGGGTGTTTATTCAAAGTTTTGTAATTCATTCTTCATCCAAATCGTTGGCCCTCCAAACGTGCCGATACCTTCATTCTTCACTAATAACCTCGTCCACCATTCCAACCACCACCGCCACCGCTCCCTTGGCCTCCCCAGCCACCTTGAGATCCACCTCCCTGGCCTCCCCAACCTCCGTGGGAGCCACCGCCTTGACCTCCCCATCCGCCTGAAATACTCAGCATATGAAATAGAACAAATAATTGGAACATGTGAATTGAAAGTATTTCAAAGGTGCACTCGGGAAAGTCACCTTAAAATGGTAGCACTGAATTCATTTCAGGATTGAATGCGACTAACTGAAAAGTTCTGAGCTTACCTCCTCCACCCGAGGGTCCACCACCACCATAACCTCCACCGTATCCTCCGCCACCGCCACCGTATCCACCACCACCTTCAACTAACTCTGTTATTGGCGAATAGCTAGCAGTTCGTCAACAAACTTATTTAACCGTAGCGATCAAAGAAACTTACCGTAATATGGTCCGCCTCGAGAACCTCCCGGTGGACCCCATTGGCCACCGCCGCCTTGACCACCACCGTAACCACCCCCTGGTCCGCCACCGCCTGGACCCCACGGCTGTCCACCACCATATCCACCTCGATCTCCAGCGCCGCCGCCCATACCCCAACCTCCGTTACCGCCCCGACCACCCATTGGTGGACCACGTGAACGGCCACCTCGGTCCATTCGCTCACGTTCTTGCTGCTGGGCCTGCAATACATTACGCTAATGATTCATTCAACAGAAAATAGTGTCTGAAGAATGAAAGCTGGTTAACGATTCCACACGGTTAGCGACAATACAAGACAATAGTAAACAACTGCTAACCCTAGCCATTTCTTCTTTACTCAACGCTTTTTTCACATCACATCGTGCATTATTGATCATATGACTTTTGATCAGAACACACTTATCCACAGCATCATAATCGTCGAAAGTGATGAACGCAAATCCTCGTGGCTTACCAGTCGCCTTGTCCGTTATTATTTCACACTAAAATTCGAACTTATTAATGACAATGAATGCTTTGTATGAACATTTCGTAATGTTTCTATATGGAACACGCTCACAACCATTTTTGATGGTTTAATGACTACAAGAAATCTCATTGAGAGCAGTCAGAAAAGCAAGATTGCAATTTGATACCTTGATGATAGATCCATATTTTGAGAAATAGTTTTTAAACATTTCTTCGGTATGATCTTCACGAACACCTGACACATACAGCCGTTTCGATGACACGTTCGCTTCACTTCGCTGAGACTGCTCTCTTGGCACGGCACGTTTTGGATCAACTGTTTTACCATCGATCACATGAGGACGATTCCGCATTGCTTCGTCAACCTCAAAATTCCACATTCAGGCATCTCATCTTGTTTATGGTCCTTGTGCCAAGATGAAGTCGAGACTATACGCTATTCGCAATGGACCAAGATCCGACGGGAAAACATGTTCAAACAATCGATTCGATAAGCACCTCAGACTGCTTCGAATAGCTGACGAATCCGAATCCACGCGAACGTTTCGTAGTTGGATCACGCATGACCACACAATCCACTAGATCACCCCATTTCGAGTAAAACTCTCGCAGATTCTCATCGGTCGTGGTACTTGTAAGACCACCGATGAACATCTTACGAAACTGCTCAGGTTCAAGATTCGACACCGAACCATTCTGAAATTATCGATGACGATGCGCTAATCGTTACGCGTTTCAGTTGCAAACACTTTGAAATAATAGTAATGAAATGTAAATGATGATGAAAATGCATTCATAAGTGATTCTTTTTTTCTGAGGTATTTTAGATCCTGAAGTTGAAACAGCAGATCTGCATGGGAGATTTCCTCAAAAATACGAGAAATTAAAAAATTCACAAAACACTCTATGAATGCAGTGTTTCAAAAAACAACGGGAAGATATGGCACGATATAGCCACAGCCGACACCTATCTATGTGGAGCTAGTGCTACCTGCTCACTCCACTCCTTCTGAACTTAATTCTCATCTGGTCCTGTTTCCTCATGAGGATCCTCTCTCGTCTAGGAGGATTCTTAGAACGTAAAGTAACTGTTACAGAAGTATAACTTCTGATCTCGATATCACTTATCCTGACGACTTCACTCTCCTCTTTCGATTGATTGATCGTATTCTTGTTAGTATCCTCTGCTTCCTTCTCACTAAAATATCGAGGCGAAACCCCGTAGATGATTATCACTAGAATACCAACTAGTGACTGCCGTAGTTTCTCCATATTCACATTACTTCAGATCGAATGAGCTTGTTCAGTTAGTAAATGATTATCATCAAAATGAAAAGAATATTCTATAACTATCATCACTAAAAATCCTTACTGCGTTGTCATCATTCTGTACCATCGTTCTAGACCCTTTCTTGCCTCTTTCTGATCCGGATATCACAATAATCAGTCAATCAACGAATCAATCAATAATCAATCACTTAATCAGTGAAGTAGTTGTACTGATAATAGTAGTAGTGGTATTCGAGATGGTCCTTCAGTCTAGTTTTATCACAAGAAGTCACCTAGAAAAGGAAGCAGTTGTTTTGATTAAGTGAGTTAGTACAGTTAATTTCATTTTCGAAATCAGTCGTCATGTCAATATATTCAAATCATTTCGTTCATTAACTATTCAAACAAACTAATTTTACCGAAAATTACTACTTATTAATTACAGCTAATTTTATGATTGAATACTTTAATTAAAAAGTCTGAAATTTTAATCATGAACAATAAATAAACTCCTCATCCTCCTTCGTTTAAACTAGGTAACATATTCCGTCAACTTCATTGGTTGTATGTCACCTTAATCGATCAATAATACCTCAACAAACTGCTCAATTGTTCATTAATCCTCCGTCTTTACTGGTCGAATAAAGTCAGCTAGATCGTGGGTATTTTATGACGGGGAATCTGCATTTCGAAGCATTGATATGGGTTGAGGTAAAAAAGTATTGGGACAAAAAACGAGAGTGTGGTGAATGACACGATCAAAACTGCTATAATGCAAGACAGACTTGGAAGATGCTGAGAGGAGATGACTCATTAACGCGAGAGAGTGCGGGATGTCGGATAGTGCAGCGAAGCGTGGGGAGGCCACTAGCAATCAATAGTGTCTGCTGATTGCTGTGTTTGTGTTTAATGCACACACGAGAGCCATTCCACATTGTCTTAAGGCAACATCTGTGACTACGGTATTTTTTGAATTAAATGAATTCACTTTCATGAAGCTAGAATAAGCAAGAATTATTGAGGAGAATACTCTGCTGAGGGAAAAGGAAGAGCTTCTAAAGACTGAAAAATAGACGAATGAAGTTGTTTTTGATAAGAAAATTGCATTGTCTGAATGATTTCAATAATAATAATAATAGTAATAATAATAATAATAATAATAATAATAATAATAATAACATTAGTAATGATAACGTGAATAGTGGTAAATGACCGAAATAATGCGCAGCAAGTCCGGAAGAACTGTAGGACGTTTCGGCCTTAAAACGCCATCAATGATTCCTGTGATGTTTAATATTTTCATCAAACAGCAGTTTTGTAGTGACTAAAATTGGGCGACTTTGCACCTGCTACAGTTCCTTTTGTAGCTAACGAAACAGTATATCAGTGACGGGCAATAGCGAGCTATTCGCTGTTCAGCTATTAGTAGCGCTAACTTTTTCGGTAGTTACAATGAAGTTTTTTCAGTTCTGGTCTCATTTAGAAAGAACATGATTAGACGATCGAGACTCTGAGATGAGCTGTGTTCAACATGTTAGTGTTTTTGGAAGGGGCTGTTTAATGGTGCAATCAGGTGATTTTCCGACGAAGCAGCAAATGTTGAAGAAAATTATAAAAGTAACGGTTAGCGGACTAATTTTACTGATTGTGAGTTCAGCGGACGTTTAGCGAGAACTAAAGTTTGGTCGGCGTACCGAATTTCGGAAATTCAAAAAATAGATTCGTTCGGACTGTAATCGAAAATTTCGAAATTCGGTAGGAATACCAAATTCTGAAATGTTGAAAATCCGATTCGGACCCCAAACGAACTGAGATTCCGTTCGGTAACTATCACTCAAGTACAAATTTATCATTTGTTTTAGAGGGTGCATTGTAGAACCGCACAATTTTTCGTTCCAAACAATGTATTGTTTTTCTTTCGCTGCACCTAAACTAACTATATTTTACCAGTCGAGTATGCAATACGACTGGTTTTCTCTAGAAAAAGAACAGAAAATGACGAAGATCTTCATGTGGCAATGGATCACATAAATAAGCGCCTGCAATCTCCATTCACCCTTCAATGGTCCGGCGAGCTACCATTCTGGGTAGTACTGTATCCAGATGAACAATGCGATGTATTAATTTGATGCAGGTTGGATCTGCACTTCTGCATCAAAATGTTCCCTCGACTGTATCCGTAGGCGATGATTTTATTTTCGACACAATTGCAGTCTTTTATACGATAACATATATGTTAACATGGTTGAATGAAACAATCCAAGTTATTTCGGTAACGGTACATTATTTTAATACAACACATATTCCTGTTACAATATTACATTCGTATTTCAATATTACAAAGTGCATACATACATACATATATCCAGTGCATATTTATGTGTCATTTTAATGTGGATCATACCGTCGAAGTACGCAATTGAACCGATATGATATGCAAATAAAGTAAGATTTTATGCATACGATTTTGCTGCCATCGGATTACTGAAAGCAATAAAATCAGTGAGAAGCGTCAAAGTAATCCACAAATATAACAGTATTTAATTGAAGCTTACAGCTGTTTATTGCGGTAAGTTTCAAGAAAAGGCAAATGCACAATCATCTTAATAGCAACCTGTTTTTGAGATATTGTGGCATCGACTCCTCTAGCCTTTTGCGCTCAGCTCGGAACTAGGTATTGCCCCACTCGATCCTTCATGACTAGGGGTACCAGGGGTTGGATCAGTGCTCCCTTCATCTTTTTTGTCCCTTGCCATCATTCTACTACTTTTATCCGCAAGTTTCTTGAACTTCAAGAGGGCCGTGTGTAGAATTGGACTGGCTTCCTTGTAAACCATGTCTTTTTTGCCATTCTTTGCAGTTTCCTCTTTACCATTATTCTCAATATCGTCCACTCGATTTGCATCGTCCTCTTTCGTATGTTGTGTTGCACATTCTGCGATTTTTTTATTTGACCAATCCTTTGGAGTGATCTTAAAAATATTATAACATCTTCTTCATTCATCTATTCATCGTTTATTTCTTTGGAAAGAAAATGCACGTCACATTTTTATAACTGGTATTACGGCTTCTAACCAGAATCATCGTGGCAAACCGAAACGCCATGTTCGAATTATACTGCATTTTGAGGCGCAAAAACTGGAGGACTTAGCCATTACAGTCAGCGATTGGCTTGATCTAACAACGCAAATACCAAAGAAAGAAATGCGTTTGAAAACTAATCAAAAATTTTGTTCACTTTGAATGATAATGCGAGAAGATGAAGTAATTATAGAGGAGTGTTTTGTTTTTTGAGGTGATGCTATACAATGTCAAATACTTTTCCAGAAGCCACTAACCAGTTTATTTTCTTTATATCGCTTTGCGGAGTCTTGTGTTTGACAAATTTGTAGATTCGTTTCGTTCACTTTCAGTTCTTCTGCGTTGCCATCCGCTTTCGGCTCCGATGGAGTCTGCTCAGGTGATGCGCGTTTTGTTGAATGACCTTTTAGTTTTTCAGCACTGTTTGCAGCACTTGATTCTTTCTCATCTCTGTCGTCCACTTGAGTATCTCGAACACTTAGCAGTTTGTCAAGAACATGTTCTTTGGATGCCTGCAAGTGAACTAAGCGAATAAAATGAGCTCGACAGAATGCCATTTATGATCGATTGTATAAGAAATTGGAAAGATTGTCGTGAAGATCGAACGAATTTAAAAATGGATCAGAAATTTTGTTCATTTTAAATGATGTTGCGAGAAGACGCAGTAGCTGTATAAGAGTTCTTCATCGATGGTCATCTTTGACGTTGCAATTTCAATTACGCAGTTGATTATGCGTAATTAGGAGATTGTGCACATATCATCAATAAGTTTGACAAATAAACTTATGGAATAATGAAAGTTAAATCTTATGAAATGAGAAAACTTCATTTTAAATTTCACATTCCAATAATAAAATTCCGTTGCAATGTTCCTGTGAAGCGAATTATTTCGTTCCATTTTTGACCCTTATTAAATGTATTTCGTGTAAGTTTCTGAGAATAAATTATTGAATATGGTATGCTGAAAGTAATTTCTCATTGAGCGAGTTTTAAGAAATACTTCATTGCATTCGGAATGCTGTTTATTTTCTTTATCATCGCCTTCATCCAATGGTGGCTTTATTTCGGATTTCCTTGTTTGCTCCATCTTCGATTTTGATTGACCATCGTCATCCTCTTCCAAATTCGTTCGTGGCTCCACATCATCAGCTGGTTTTGTTGCGTCCTCAAATTGAGACGCGATCGCTTCGGTGAGGGAATTTTTGTCAACTATTTATTCAAGTTCGAAGTGCGCTTCATAAAACATCAATGTTCACCTATCACTCATTTTGTTACGCATTTTGATCTGGTATATCATTGTACTGAATTTTATGTAAGATGTCTTCAAATGTCATCGTTGTCACCGCCAGTAGGAATGCATTTTCTGAATGTAATTCAGGTTTTTTCGGTGACATTTCATTTTCGAACAATGATAAATGTTAGCGTTTAATGAGCATTCAGTCATTTTCTCGTCATTATCAAGCCTCATTTGTCAATCAACCATACTACGATTTGATTTCTAGCTATTTTTCCCTGAACTTGAAAAGAACATTTCATTTCGATAATTAGCCACTCATTCAATCACAGAGTAATTCTAGGTAGTGTTCGTCGGGGAGCAACTCTTTCCTTTTAACTCACAAGTTTTTATCACTGTTCTGTCATGAACTACTCCCAGTAAATGGACATTCATCTTAGAGCTTGATAATTTATGTATGCATGAAAAGATGAATAGAAGTAATGAGTGGAAAAAAAGAATAATACGTTTGGAGACTGATGAAAATGGTGTTATAAAATTGGAACAATATGATTGTGGTTCGTTTTAACGAGATTAATGTTTTTGCTTGTGGTTAATCAATGATTACGGTACATTGGATTATTATATTGAGAGTATAGTTCTGTGATGGGTTCGAATTCATGGAAGTTGATTGAGTGAATTATTATGTCAAATATTATTTGCGAATTGAAACCGTTTCAGAAAGCGAATACCTTTTTGCCATCCTTTTCAGAGTCCCAATCACTGAGCACATCGTCCATTGTTGGATAATCACCTTTGCCTCGCATTTCTTTACCTTTCGCAATACGTTCCTAATTGAAGAAAAGAATTTTTCAGGTCATCCAAGTGAACAACAGCATTGCCGTGCATCTCACTGTTAGTCCATTTTTATTTAATATTTAGGAATTGAGCAAAAATTTGGCCGATTGTTTTAGTGATGGATAGGAATCGCTTGAATTCGCGATAACTTTTACGGCTTTTCTTCGTACAATTAGCATCCAACCTACCTCTTTTGCATTTCGAGCAATCTTCTTCGGTCGAAGCTTCTTTTCGACAGCCTGCTTCTCTTCGCCTTCTTCTCGTTCATCGTCCTTCTTCTCTAAAAACAGAGAAAAAATTTTGATCTCAAAACCCAAAAAATTTTACCTCGAACTGAAAAGAGCTCATAAAAATTGCTTATGAAAGTAGAATTGATCGGTGCAAAGAACAATCTGGCAAGTTGATGTATTGCTATTAAAATTATCTTCAGAGGTTTTTCCTTTTCAGTCAATAGAGTTTTTTGGCGAGTCTCTGATTACACAGAATGGATCACTTCAGACTTTTACAGTAGCATTTCAGGCAAATCTATCTTCTAAGATGACCTACTTTTTTCACCACTCTTTGGACTTTCTGGCTTGTTTTGTGGTGAGGATGGACTTAGTTTTTCGTTTGATCCTACTTTATTTGGTTGCTGCTTTTCAGCCTTTACTTGTGGCTGAAACAATTGCAAACATTAAGACGGTAATACTCATGTTGTCTATTGGAATGAATTATGCGTCGCTGTGAATGCACGAAAAATGAACCATCAACACACGTTTCAAGCATGACTAGTTCTACTCATTCCAACCGGATGCTTTAAGAGGAAATTTGCATGTGTAATTTATCGGACACAATGGGTTACTACTTAAGGATTTCTTATCATTCTAAAGTTTATTCAATTGCTCTTGAAAATGGGAGTTACTCTGAGAACAAAGTTTTCGGCAGTTTCAGAAGAATGTGGACAAATTTTCGGAATAAAATGCGAAATCGTCTCCGAATTTTCACACGTTTTCCTTCATCAAATACAAAAGTACTTCAAAACAAAACGTAAAACATTGGTAGCCATGATATGCTCATGAAAAATGAAGAAATGCGTGTGGAAAATCCATCGTAAGAAATAAAACGCTTTTCTCGAAACCTTTGTTGTAAGTGGATGTTTAATACTTCTCGTGCTCGTTCGTACTGCTCTATTTGCTGGTTTACATTCCGATAATGAACTGATCAAGAAAACTGCTGAAACCTGAAACATTGAGCGTAAATGTCACCATATTCTTGGAATACTTCCTCTCTGAACAAAAAATATACCTCTGAACCAATATTCAATTTTTTCGACTTTTTTGTGGCTGTATCAACCCGTGAGATTGTTCTACTGTGAGATCTTTATGCAGTTTAATCGCCTCTCATAGAAATAGTCAAAATTTGATTATTTATTTCTCAATATTGTAAAAATTCTACTCAATGCATGCGACAGATGAAGGTGGCTAGAATTTCTAAGTTAAAGTACGTACAGTTAATTGCATTACTATTGTTGCGAATGATGTGAATTGAATTGTGGTAATATTTTCGAATTGTATCATTAGTTCTCTGAAAAAAAAAAAATTCATCAGTTCGAGTGCGCATTTAGGTTATTATCATTAGGGTGTAGCAGTGTCGTCGACGATTACACTTGTTGTGTACATTTGGAAAGAATGTTGCGTTCGGGTTGATTTCAATTTTGATTAATTTGAGAAGCTCAAGAACGGATGCCGACAATGGCTTCGCCTTAGATGTTAATGACGGATGTTGAAAACGGCTGTTTAAAAACGGCCTTCGTTCAATTGTTGACGGATGTTAGTAATTTTCAATAGCAGCTTCGCTTAGGTGTGTACGTGAAAATGTTCGAATGTCCTCGTGTTCACTTTTGCATCAGCTGTCACGTTCACCGGAAGCTCACGAATAAACAACCGTAGCATAGTACAAGCGATTGAGAAAGCACCAGCCAAACTCGCTGAAATTACCTCAGAAACGATCAATCGATCGTTCAGGTTGCTAGTGCCGACTAAAAATGATCACCCACACAGAGCTGATTGGACGATTCGAGAATAATTTTGCATACTACATGCAAATTTGACAAAGCACGCATATTTATCACAATTTTGTTCATTGAATGCACTACTCATGACTGAAATGTTCCTTCATCATTGCTCAATTTGGCTAATTGTTAGCAATTACTTGAAAATTTTTAGTAAGTCAATCCAAATTTGCTGTAAAGCCGGTGTATGCTCATTCAGCTGTATAGTGCGTGTTTGCTGTAGGTTTAATCTTCCACTGTTTGGGAGCGTACGAATGAGAACGAAATAAACAGCAGTTATTCATTAATGAGGGAATGAGCAAGTGTTCGGTTTATAACGAATAAGGAATCGATGGAAGACTGAGATGAACGAAACGATCACCAAAAAGATTGAGAATTTCAAGACTAATGTATTCGTGAGAAATTGTTTTGAATTGCTCTTAATTAATGTAAGAAAACTGATTAATATAAAAGTTCTTAATTTTAAAAATCAATGATCAATGTGAACATTATTCATGCTAAGTGATGAAAGAAGTTAATTTTGAGTTAAAATTAATTTAAATTAACTGAGTGAGTGAGTTTAAAAAAAGTTAGAAGTTGATTTAAATGAGTTAAAATTAATTTTGTTAAATTGACTTAATTTTTTTGCAGGTGTTAAGTTACATTAGGTTTCGTAAATTAAAGAAGTTAACAAATTATGTTAACTCATTAATTCTGCATTAGATTTTGTAAGCAGAGCGTATGATAAGGTAAGGAATTATACGTGCGACATGTTTAACGGTAAATAAAGGAGCGGGAGTGGGGAGAAGGGAGGGGGGAAGTTGCATTCCTAGCTCGAAACTGACACTGGTTTTTTGGCTTAAGACGGATATTAGTTTTTTGGCCGAAACTGTTCGTAAACAAGCTAATCGTATGAAAGGAACGGTTCTCACAACTTTCTTATTGACATATTCAAACTTTTTGTACCAGTGGAGCAGATGGAGAAATTTTTAGGAAATATCAAAAAAACATTTGATCGTGATGTTCGTTTAAGCAAAATTTCAGTGACAATTCATTAATTCATAATTGAAGGTTTATTTCTCTTTTTCACATCAAATTGGCGCAATACAGCTGTCGCACTAATCATCATTTAAATTCGAATGTTGATATAATTCTATTTGCACTTTAGAAAGCGTTCACGTTTTATAAATCATTCATGTCCTTAGCAATTTAAAAGGACAACACCCAAGCCCAATATCATAATTGTCCGTTTCAGGGCTCTCTTAGGAGAGGGAATTATTCCATTTTGGGTTATTGGGAGATGCCCGGAGGTAAGGAAGGTGGTCGGGAAATTAGTGTTTCGTGCAACTATTATATCATGACGGAACACCATTGTAATTGTGCTCTTTCACTTGGGTATGTATACGCGGTTCGCTCATAGCAACACATTTCTTTCCCTCATTTTGTGAGTATCATTATGTCATCTTCCGAAATATGAGTACTTAAAGCTTTGAAGTTGTCAAAACTATTTCATACGGTCTATTTGAAGTGTATTGGCTGATATCGTTTTTCATAAGCAGTGAGAATTAAAAGAGAGAAGCTATTGTTTGGTGAAATTGCTCTGGTATGATAAAATGCCATTATGATGGTGTTTTTATTCACTGGGGTACTTAAAGAGAATAATTTTGCATTCATGACAACATTCTTCTTCATGCAATTTTCTGAGTACCGTTTGTTCGACTAGGCCTGAGCAAATGTCAGCTTAAAGTATTAACAGGTATTTCGTATATTCCTTAAGATATGTTGTTATGAGCCATAGGAATCGATTGAGCTCTTTGGTACGGTAGAAAAGATCTTTGGTTTGGTGCGAGACAAACGAGTGTTTTGAATTGGTCTATTGTTATTATTCGGTTGCGTTGCAAAGTTTTGGTAAGTTTTCTAATTACTGCATATAATGGGATTTTTAGTTGGTAAATGACTTTTTTGAACTTCGTAACGCTGATCGTGTCATATGTATCTGGTTTATTTACTATGTGGTCATTGTGCTTTGGGTCTCTAGATATGCAATTTTTTAACTATGGAAATATGAACGTCACATTCCTAGGTATGAAATTTTTTCATATTTAAGAATGAGACGTTATGCGTGGAAATAGTAAGTTCTGTAGCGAGAGAAAGGGAAATGACAACCTAGCAGACCATCGTCGTGGGTAATGGAGTACTCGAGCATGAGAACCACTGCTCTGTTCTAACCAGTCATTGTAGTGTTTCTTCAACTTTGACAAAAAATTGCCAGAATTTATCAAAAGGAATATGTCAACTAAGCAAAAATTGAAGCTGGTTTGAGCCTAAGTTCAGGCTGACACCGACTTCGAGGCCAAAGCTTAACCAGTCTTATGCTCATCCTCACGCTCAAACTCCAAACACTCTTTAATTCAGGAACTGTTCAAAATGTTTCTACGTTTTCAAGGTGATTCTTGTGATCACATCGAAAACAAAACATTACCCTCTCAATGCATCTAAACTGATTTATTTTTCTCTGCAATTGCAACTGCCAGTTTCATATGAATGCGCCACCATTAATTCACAGTGGATTAGTTTTTGAGTGATTTCCAATTAATGGCTGAGTTATTCTGATGAAATTTTCATGAATATTAATATGCATGCAGAATATTATATTTTCCAATGCATTCGGAAGTGGGTTTTAAGAAATTGCTAAAAAATTCATTTGAAATTCATGATGTGCAACCTACTCAATTAATCCAAAATGCGTATAAATGAAACCACCTGTAGCGCTCCTCGTTTCTGTGACTAATGTTCCATTTCTATGGGACATCCAGTTTCACGCTGTGAAACTGCTGACGTCGGTTCGAATGATTTCAAGTTATTATTCGAAGAAATCTGCGCAAACATACAATAACTCAAAAAACATTTACTTCAGTTTCTTTTGATCTTGTAATTACGTTATCCTTCGAGAAGCGGAAGTGATGCTGTGAAAGGTTTTGAGCATTTTCCATAATTGCATAGTTCAGTGATTTCCATAATTTATTGATTACTCTACCAATGATATGTTAGTCTTCTGAAGCATGAAAAGATTTTAATTTTAAGCCAAGTCACTCAAATGCTGTTCATTAATAATTCCTAAGTCTTCCAAATAAATAAACTCTCATTCTCGATTGAATTCTCGATCGAAAAATTAAATAAACTCTCATTCTAAAGATGAAACGAAATAAATCCGAATTGAAATATTAATCGTGTGTAGTAATTGATGGCTTCATTGCGTTTTATACCACGCTTCTAAGAATCGGACTAATAGGCTCATCAGAAAGAATAAGTTCACATGGTGCTGATTAGTTTAATGGCCTAACATCGCTTTTACTATCGGGACATTGTTTTTTGGTAACTGAATAGAGGACTCGATGAAGTGATATGATATGAGTTTGGGCCTATTCAAGGGATAGATGTTCTTGGTGGGCGAAAGGCAACCTTCTGTTAGGTTTTGTTGAAAGTCATTCACAGAAAATGTCAACCAACGAATGCGTATCTGCCTTCATTAATAGGCGCAAACAATGTTCAGGCCTATTCACGAGGGAGGTAGATACGCGTTCGTGAATACAATACTGATTAGGATGAATTCAAAATTATGCGTGTCAGAAATTCGTGATTATTGAGAAGAATCGACCGACATTTCGAATCGAAACAATAAATCCAAATTCATATTGTTTGAATATCTATCTGAATCAGTGACGTGTGGTTATGCACTTAAGCGTTGGTTGTCATTTAATATTGTCACGAATCTGTTTGGAAGCGGAGGCATTTAGTATGTTTTCCGATTTTCTTACAATCATATTAACTTTTTATAAGTTTTTATCATATTATTGTTTGAAATTTTGTATTAGTTGATGCTTTATTACACCTCATTCGCACGCAATAATTCATTATTCCTTTAAAAACTATAAAAATAAGTATAAATTCATTTCGTGTGAAATTCACTGGATTCACTTCATTTGTTATGCGTTTTCAATCACCGTTTTCAGTGATGACAATCAAATTTTGAATAATTCAGCTCCTGACAAGCAGACATGCTTTTTCATTGCCGAAGGCGAATGCTCTCATTCAAAAATTATTCTCAACTAATAAGCACTCAGTTTCATTAAGAATGTTTTCATAAAAAAGTAGTATAAATAGGAGGATTTAACCATTGTTGTTCAGCAACGGTTGCTCATTAGCTTTTGATGAATTCCTGGAAGCTTTCCTCATTTGTAAGGCGAACGGTGGCTGTAGATGAACCAAAACACTAAAATTACGTTGTTGACCAATGATTACGGGCTCAAACGGAAATATTGCGAGGATATTCAATGTTTCAGCGTTATGTCATCTTCAGTAACATCTTTTGAATCACTTGAAGACATAGTGTACTTTCGATGGATTGTGTTTGGGTGAGGAATCATAAAAGTAATCTCGTACCATATTTTATGTGAATGACTTTCAGTGATACACAAACATGTTTTTAAAGATGCCATAGCACCGAAACGTTGATGCCATCATCAGGAAATAATCTTTCTTCAACAACATAACATTTTGTCTCTTAGAAAATATCCCAGAAAGTAGCTATTAAATCACCAGGCTGAATTTGGATCAGTTGAAGTTTCTCTATCATCCTGGTACAGTGATGAGCGAAAATAAGAGGAATCAATCCATTCAGGTGAGGGGCAAAGACCATATTCACCGGGTCGATTTCTTCCGTAAAGAGTATACTTTTATATTGCAATGACATTCTGAGTTTACAAAGCAACGCCTAAACATCACTATATTTGCGAGAGGATGAGGAGGTTCGATCGCATCCTGTGCACAAATGGTTAATTGTTGAGGAGGTCCGAAAATCACCGATTTTTTATCATCATTAACGCAAATATATGTTGCTATAATACCCCTCCTCGTTGCTATAATACTATCATTTCGGCATCTCATCTCGCGACAATTGTTCAAATTATATTCGTCACTTCAGTTTCGATGTTATTGTCACCATTGTTATTATTATTATTATTATTATGAAACTTTTATAATGTTGGTGACAATACCGAATATTTAATCATAAGCAACAGTTGCGTTATTGCGACTTCCATTGTCACCACTGCCATCGGTTGTAACACATTTTACGTGCGATTCGCCATATTCTCACCTCTTAATTTTGAGATTCCAGCATCAGAATTTTCGATCAACAATGAAATCGTTACTACTAATCACATTGTTGGCTATGTTCCTGTGCGTCGTCATTCACGCACTCAATCCATATCATGTGCATTCAACCTACGAAAAACGTCTCTATGATGATCTCTATCGGAACGCGTTGAACTATGGACGTAGAATGGATGAATTGGATGGAACATTGGATTTACAGAAAATATACCAGAATTTTGCAAATTGACCGCACTTCTTCACTTCATTATCCATCAATAATCAGTGGATTCCGTTTAATGACGATCTAATATCCATGAACTTATTGAATGTGGTATCAATAGATTGGACAATCGTGGTTTTGGATGACTTTCGATCAGCAAATCGATGATTCTCTGTCAAATGGATTGATTGCAAATGAATATGTGAAATTTCGAGCATGTTTTTCTCTATAAATCATCTAGTCAAGAAAACAGTCATTTCGTGATGTCCTCATGATGTGACATATTCGGGAGTAAATTTTGTTGTAACGTATCGTATCTCATCTCTATCCACCATTTTTTAAATTGAATAAAAACGTCGGATTTCGGAATGGAAACGCTCCATGATGAGATTCTTGATGCTTCAGTTTACAATGGAAGTAGATTAAGAAAAATGATGCACAATATAAAGGCAGTGCTCACCTGGGACTTGAGCATATCAATATCCAGTAAAGGTTGAAAAACAATCATTGATTATTGATGTTTCAGACATCTATATCAACGAATTTGGTGGCAATTGCAACAAAAACAACACAAATTAATTAATCACATTTCGTTTTGTCAATAGCAACATCCAGTTTACCAATAATAACAATTGGAATGTTCACATCAATGATATTCATAGTAAAATAAATATTGTATATATCTTACTTTTGCATAGGTTAAGCACCAGTTGAATAGTTGACGTGCAATTTTAAACCGAAATTTCGTCAAATTTTAAAATCAAAATTTTGAATCGAGAAGAGTGTTATTTAATGAACATTTTAAGGTTTTTTTTTCAAGCAATTTTGGTTTCATAGTTTTCGTAGGGCGAAAAAGCTGAGGAACAGAGCATTTCAACTCAAAAACGATCAAAAAATGAACGGAGTTTACCATGTGTGCCTGTTCGCATGCAGTTTGAACAAATGAATTCAACAAAAAACTGTCATGAATTAGGCATATAAGTGCGCTGAATGATTGCTACTACATATCTTCAGTTTCACATCAGAACACCATCAATGAAATCATTCCATGAGATCAAGTGAACATAACGCGTTTTCAAACAAGTGTGGAAAGACTTTCTGGTGACGAAAGTTTTTCGAGTAGTTGATAGGCGAAATACGATTCTGATGATGTGGATAGTTCTGCGGAGGCATCTATCGATATGACCTCTGAACGATTCGAAGAAAACGGTATCAAACGAAATTCAAACGCATCAGAATAATCAGCCACACGACTCGAACTACTCGTTGCTGCATCCGAACTTGCCGACGAAATACGCTCAACATCCTAGAATTTGAATGATTCAAAAGCATTCAAATATGTTGCGTTTCAATGAACCTATAATGAAGAAGCAGCACAATCAGAATTTTTCAACAGATATCAGCAACATAAAACGTATAACATTTCATAGATAACAAATTTCCTTGTCGGAATGACTGTATAAAAAGCAAAGACATCGTGATACCTTAACCGTAATTGTTCCTATTAAAGAGAAATCTACTAGTTTTGGAATTTCGTATCGATGGAAAGAAATTCTTTTAGTACAAAAGTGATTTATGATATGCCTTTATGAAGTTCTATTGCATTTATCAGTTAATTTAAACAGCGTACTTAAATGGATATGACGCGAACTTGCGTGCATACATAACCATTCATGAATATTTGTATTGAGTAAAAAAAAGTAATCATCAGTTTGAGAATATTTCACCAGCTACAGCGTGATTCTTTTAAGATTCCGATCAATATTCTCATTTTGCTGGAAATTTTTTTTGTTTCATTTTCTTTTCATTGCTGATTCACGCAAAGAATCACTATATTGTATGATCATGAAACCCGTCACGCACGAACCACACGAATCCCTTGATAGAATTTTCGTAATTCACGCATCACACTTACTTTGGCCTTGCTTGAATGATTTTGCTCTCAAAAGCGTACATAGGTGAATGAACTAACGTTTCTAAATTTATATTCGAAAGAAATAATTCGCAAACATAACTTGGAGGAGGTAATTCAAGAAATTTTCTCAAATTTGAGCTTTATAAAAAACGTAGAATCGATAAGGCGATTTCAATAGAACAGATAGCACATGCTTTGCCACCAACCGTTTGATTGCTAGTCGAATGGGATTTAATACGAAGAAAGTTGCATGAACGTGATTGTTTGATACTAGGATAGACTGAACAATCGGATCTTGATACGACGATGGTTTGGGACTGAATATCGGGTGATGAGAATGTTTGGACAAGTGTTATTGGAGGTGCAAGCAAATTGATATCGGATGCTTGTGAGATGCGTTCGAGCTTGGGTGAATGAGATGTCTTGGAGGATTTTCTTGACGAATCAGTCATGTCGTCTCTTAATCGCTGAATATTCTCAGCAGTCGAATGGTCATCCATCCACGTTAATTTCTTGCTACGGCCGATCAACTGAAGTCTTGACGAATCCTAAAAAGTCAGGCAAAAACTCTGCGGCGCTCATCAGCAGTAGGAAATGAATGGTTCGGTGAATGAGCGAAGATCATTCAGTTCTGTTGAAAAACGTCCATATTTGACGGATGTCTAAACAGCAGTCAATTAAGTATATGACATGCGGAATAATCTTTTACTACGATTTGAAATTTCACTGATTTCTCTGATGGCCGAAACTCTCGGAGAATCTTTCAACTTTGAAAGATCTTGATTTATTGAAATTGATCATTATTTGGATGTCACCGTTTTTAAGAAAATTTCGCTGCCGATCACATGCATATATCATTGAGGCACCGATTAAAGACTGAACTTTGTTGGGCAGAAATTGGTTGCGTGTATAGATAATGAAGTTTAGAAAATCATTAATCGAGTATCAACATGCTGGCTGATTTGTTCAACGAGAAAACTTTCAACACGCGCTAACAATTTTCTGCTTTAAGTTTGTTTAATTTTACCCTCTTTAAGGTTTAAGTTTAAGATGAGGTTGTTTACCGCTTCGTCGAGATTCGACCATGTGCTACTCCTCCGCAAACGGCGTTTTTGTATGTAACTGTTTCGATTAATATTATAGACTGATTGAGCAATCCTAACATTAGTTCCACTTGGTTGCTGTTTGGAGGCATCATCACCATTCTGCTTCGAAATAATCGACTTGGACAACGATGTTCGGTCAAATGGACGTGTAACTGCATCAAAAAATATTCATTGATTACTATTGCTTATCAATTATACTTACTGCACCATTGTGTAACTTCGATCACAACCCAGTGCAAGTCTTTCTTGTCATGCCAGTGTCCGAAAGAATGAGCATGGATGAGCATTGCCAAAACAAATTCTCAGAATTAAAGATGACTTTATTTGTCAGTGGTGACATTGTCTTAATAGAGAAAGCCGCAGGGAAAAGAAGGACAAGATCATTTTGTCATTTCGTTTTCAGTTCTTTAATTATGATTGCAATAACCATTCATTTAGTAGAGCACTGGAAGCGCTGAAAGTTGATTAGTTTAAGCACTGAAAAGATATTCTTCCATTTCGAAAGGCGATTAATATTCAGAAAATGTCACTGAACTATGATTATAATTCAGCATTTACTATTCACGATCAATCTTAAAACTGATCAGCCAGCTCAAACTATGAATATCTTCATCCCTGAACTAGTTTCCAGTCAAAATATTGTTAAGAAAGCCACTTGATAAATCGGAATTCCTGAGGTGAACCGAACAGGTCTCAATTGAGTGCTGAGGGCGTCAGAAAGCTACTTAGCGAATAAAATCCTTGGAAATGCACACTTCATTCAGTATAACCTTCCGAGGATTTCTACAATTTGCAGACAATCAGCAAAGAAAATGAAGAGTGACTCAATTTTTGAAACTCAATTTGTAAACGATCAAACCAAAACGATGCGTTGCACCAAAAAAATTCGAAAATCTCATTACGTTCGCATCTCAACCATTTTAACTAGCAATGCCTCCAGCATATAACTTTGCTTCCTTTTCTCAGAAAACTTCTGAAACATCAAAGACTAACTACCCAAGCTCGATATGGAATGTTTACTGGAATCTTCATGATCGATCAATTGTTTGGCTTTTATGATTGAAAAACATGCTTTTCAAGCATTTCCAACCATATGGTCTCGACTGGAATAGACAACTGCTGGCTTGCGCAGTGATTTTCTGCGTAACCCAAACTGAAGGAAAACATCCTGTCCTACTGAACTGTGGAACATAAAAATGTTTTTAGAAACTGGCAAATCATTTGTTTGAAATAAACATGAGTGATAATTTCCACTGAAAATGACGCAGCTGCACAAATGCCTCTGATAGAATAAGAACACAAATTAAAGTTCTTCACTTCGTTAAATTTTAAACTTGAAGGATGACATGCAGCAGGAGCAAAAATAGAAACGCTCCAATAAGAAATACATACAGGGCTGGTTGCAAAGCACTCGGTCACTCAGTATTATTACGTCAAAATCGAACGTAAACAAACGGCTTTCCCAGCTAACAGCCTTCTTGTTAAATCAAAAAAAGTGTTTCATCGTGAAACACCGTGTGAGAAAATGATGATAACTCACTGAATGTTGTTGAGTGACCTTTTGGTATAAAACTGGTAACAGTCGAAAGTGAGTGTTGAATGCGATTAGCGAAATGAGCCACAAATTTTGGACTTTCACATGAACCGGGACTGATGATGCAGAATGCTATTGAGATGGTACTTCCAACAACAGATAGAAGTGCCAAATACAGGCCGAAATTGAAACGATCTATGTCGATACATGCCAAAATGATACCACCAATACCAGTGGAGACACATAAAACTGTCGATAAGCAGGCCAGAAACGTCATAAAATCCCCTTTATTCTTCTCAAACAACCATCAAGTGATGTATCACTAGGTGTCTTCAATAAAATTAACGTTACATTATCGATGGACGATAATAATGAATATTTTTGAAATCGTTTCGCTTCAGAATTCAGCAGTTGCACAGTGAGAAATTGGACAATTCAACACTGAGAAATTAGACCTTCACACATCAATTCATCAATCGCATTGCAAAGAGTCTAGAAGATATGGGTGACAATAGTAACAATAAAGATAATATCATTATAATAGTAAAAATAGTAACATCAGTCGTAATAAAAATCTTTATTCAACAAAGGTTTAATGCTGGAACATTAACATGCCGAGAAACTAAAGTAAAATAAAACTGAATATAAACACAAAGCAATCACGCAATTAAAAAGAGATGCATATGAAATGATGCTGAGAATCTAGTAAAAAATCAGTTTTCAAGCCTAATAAAGAATTTCAAAAGAAAAAAAATGTTTCGAAAATTTTTTAAATCAAAGCATAAAATGTTCTAAATTTATTCACACACCATTGCGATTATTGACAAAAGTAAAATAAAAAAAAGCTCGTAGCTTTCTAATCGCAGAAAGCTTTCTCGTAGAAAATTCCATGCCGATGCGAACGTAATGAAAAATGGCAAAAGAATACTGATAGAACTTACAATTAGTGAAATTATTGCTAAATCAATTGATGCGTGAATAATTCACGTTAACATTCTTCGAAATCGTTCAAGCGCGATTATAATTAACGGAGTGATCGATTTGCACCCAATCACAGTCGAACTGCTCTCTCAGATGGTATCAGCCGGCAAGCTGCTATTACGAAAAAATCGCAATGCTTTCAATGAAGCTCAGAAATGATTAGCAACTGAAGAATAGCAAATCTGCTTTCTGTTAAAGCCATTAGAATGGCAGACGCAAATGCCTCATCTAATTTGTCATCTCTTAGCTGAAAAGCTTTCATTTGGATACTGCACTCTCCCAGCTCTTTGAAAGTCCTTCCAGGTGATTCTAACTGTTGATCCGATTTGTTGCAAAAAATTCATCTGAGTTCAGCCGACATCGATTCATTATTTCCTCAGACAAGGAAAGCATTCTTGGATGAATCAGTTCTTCGTTACTGTTGCTGCCAGTTGCTTTGGTAAAATAGAGAAAGTAGATAGATTGCAGTTCTACTAAATGAATGGTTATTGCGATCATAATTAAAGAACTGAAAACGAAATGACAAAATGATCTTGTCCTTCTTTTCCCTGCGGCTTTCTCTATTAAGACAATGTCACCACTGACGAATAAAGTCATCTTTAATTCCGAGAATTTGTTTTGGCAATACTCATTCTTTCAGTGATACGAAGAACAACTCATTCGTTCGGTTCTGAATACTATTGCGGGAAATAAGCATGAACACAGCAAGAACAAGAACTGCAATCTATCTATTTCGTGAGAGAATGTTGATCTGATAGTATTCTACTTGATTTTGATTATGCACGCATAACATAAGTAGGAATTGACTTACTAGACTTATTAGACTGAAATTTTTAAATGGAACAAGGACATTATAAAAGCAAAGGAACGACGGCATTAAAGGCATAATACAAACACATGATATGTTTTTGAGCATCAAATCCACGCGATAAAGTACACGGTCATCATTAAATGATGAACGGCAATCATTAAAATGTCAGCAAAACATCTGTGTCTCCAGTATATTTCATTCACACTTTTGAGGTTGATTTTCAATCAGATTTATTTTGGGAGCATTACAAATAATCTGGACTGGAACTGTTTTAGAACCGATAGTAGAACGAGTTGATCTTCTTTCGAAAGAATGCTCCTTTCGAGGTTTCAAGATAATTATACATTCCTGTAGATCAACCTCCTAAATGATCAGAAGTCTCAATCTCATTTATCGCATCACATATTTCCGCAGAAAAAGGGAAATATCAGGGTGGCTGAGATTTACAAATCTGATTTAGGTAAAGCATGGGACTATCGCGAGTCAGAGAATCCAGATAAGACAATTCCAGGATAACAATGAACAAATGAAACAAATTGAAACCAATTGTGTGAATCATAAAAACAGATTATAGTTGGAATGATTTAGTCAGTGATGAGCTTGAACGAATATTATCAGATAAAAATTTATTTGAATTTGCGGATATTTCAATAATCATACAATTGATACAACACGGTCAATAAACGACCGATTCGAGACTGGGCTGTGCCATAAGAAACAACTTTTGTTCTCAACAACATTAACGAAACTTCACCATTTGCCAAGTTCCTTTTGATAAGGAATTCACGGTCCATCCACTATCATAATTTTTGGAATCATAGCAATAGATCAAAAGCCAATAATCCCACTTCAAATTTGGTAAAGTTGTCACAACCTCAACCTTGGGTAATCAACCGTCTAGTGTAACTACTCCTAGCCAAGAGTGGAAATTGGTCTGGGAGCAATTTTACTGAATCACTAAAGGTTATCGATCCTGTCAAAACAAAGCTAGGACAAAGATATAATGATGATGTGAAAGCAAAACCAGAACAATAATTTTCTATCAATTCCCTTTCAATCGCAGCTGATGTCGACGTTGTTCTGGTTAAAGAATGAATCCTCAATGCAAATCTTTTTCCTTCTTCAACCACTCCAACCAGTATCGATCTTCGTATAATGACGATTATCTCTGTTCACTGGCTGAACCATTCCAAGAACAGAAATATTGCACTTTGAGTCACTCGAACATAGCTCCGATCACTAATTCCACAACACAATAATAATTTCAACTCTAATTCCAACTAATTCAGTACAACCACAATTCCACCACTCCAATCTCAATACACTTCCAACACCTCCCAATTCAATTCAAACTCTTTTAATCGACCCGATCCAACACTTCGGTTATCAGAATTGACACAATAACAACAGATCATGATTATCCACAAACACTTCCCAAACGATCTCGATGAACAATTCAAGGATCAACAATTCAATCCAAGAGTCAACCCAGGAATCCCCAAAGAATACAATCATCGGTCTTATACAGACAGTTCATAAACAAATTCCTCATACATTATGCAAAATTAGATATTCACATAAGTCATGCAATTACATTATGTGAAATAGATATTAATACAATTAAAAATAGATACAATACAGTTCATACAATTACATTCATTTAAATCACTTCCTGCATCATTTTACGCACTACAACCACAATACAGTAATATTTTACAAGATACAAACGAACAGTTTCGAACAATCTTAACAATCAACCCTCTCGCGATGTCAGTCCAGAGAAATGCCTACCATGGCCTTCATATATATTTGACTTGAAAGCTCTTTATCATCATCTTTCTCCGAAACCATTCCTTCATCGACCATATAGTTACGATCGATAAAATCGGATCTGCATCCTTCATCAATCCTGATAAGCGTTGAACCCAAACAATTTGAGAAATGTTTACCTATCGTTATATTCCTGCACACACGACCAGAATTCCACATAACCGTTTATTTCACCCAATAAACATACACAAAGAATGTCCTAAAAGTGCGAATATTTATAGAGTTATTTTATACGAATTCTAACTTAATTTATTCAAAATTCTTTATTCAAATTCACTTATGCAATATCACAGCCTCCCGCGGTGACATTATGTCATCGGATTGGCTCTACATCCCATTCTCAACTAAACCTCTGAGTCAGGAAAAAAGTGACTTCCTGGGAAGGAGACCCAAAAAAATCCTGCCCATTGGCAGATTAAAGGCAAAATTCTTATAATCATTTGACGTTCCATGTGCTTCCCGGTTCCTGAAAAGATATCAATATACTTATCAATATATTTTATTTTTATTCGAACAACATTATTATTATAAATCGGTGTTATCTTTGGTCTTTGCTTCCCAATTTCGATTCTCCTTGCGTCGATCCATATGGGGTCAAACTCATCTTCATACCTCAACGAAGGATGGGATATCCTTGACGATCGCCATAGTGATTCTTCTAAAATTATCAAAGGTACCTGAAATTTTAAAATGCCAGTATCTTCATCTTCACTTCCCTGCCTATACCGGGGCTTAATTTGATCTATATCTATTTTACTGAAATCTATTTTACGAACTCTAGTCTTAGCCTTACTATATTCAACGCTTTAGCATGAAGAAATTTCACATCTCAACGATATTGTCCACACAGACCTTCCACATTTCTCAAGCTTCCATCAAATTTTCCAATTTGCTGTACCTCAAGCCAATAACATTCACATGACCATACTTAACCATATTATCTTATACAAAAACAGCAAGTCTGCTTCTAACGTCTTACTCAAGTCTTACCCAAGTCAATTTTTGCTTGATCAATTGCTAGCAATAGGATATCTTGGAGGGTTATCAACAGGATATCATCATCATTGTAGTTTTGGAAAGGTCTGTTTTCAGAAGGGTATTAGTGATCATACCATTCATGACACTGTTTTTCCAACGCTCCTCTAACAAGAGCATTTCTAAAATGAGGTCCTGTTGGATGAAGAACATCATCAGCTTTCATTGACGGGAGTGAATCCCAATTGTATTGTTCTATTTTCCCATAGTCATCAACAGTCCAACAGGTCGAGGAATTGTAGATAATTCTTGTGCAACATGTTATATATTGATTGAAATCCAAATTAAAAAATTGCCAGATAAATATTTCTTGATTGTTCAATATGACCCTGCGGAAGAAACCAAGGTTGCACAATACTTTCATTTTATCTTCATTCTTCATGAGTGGATAAGTCTTAATTAACTGGTGAAAATTCCACTGCGTTTGAGGAGAAGGAGATTTGACTGGATTTGTTAATTTGTAGTATTGAAAGTTAAAGCCAAAATTGACTGCAGACAGTGCCTTGAGATCTTCAGGACGGGATTCGAGGCATGAAGAAACAAGCTGATGATATTGCCCTTGGAAGTTTAAAGTAAACCAGAGGAACAGCAGAAGCAGCGGGAAATAGAGTTCTTGCGGTAGGAATCATTTCAATCATTAGCATGATGTGAGATGTTAACATTGCATAACGAGGACCATTAACTGTATTTGGAACGAGCCTTGCAGATTCCTGAACACCCAATTCACATAAAATTCTTGTTAATTCTGATACTATCGCAGGATTATTGTTTTTACCAAAGCCACTCTGATGAAAGAAGACACACACTTTTAAGATGTATGAGGCAAGGTTCTCTGGTTTTATGTCCATCCTTCTTTGGCATAACCTTGCACAGGTTATCGAAATCGAAACTCACTCTTGTATATTCATCTATCTTTGTTTGATCAATTGCTCGCAACAGGATATCTTGGAGGGTTAGAGTCATCATCATTGTAGTTTTGGAAAGGTTTCATAATAGAGGACACTTATTAAAAAAATTTACATCAAGGTCTGCAGCAGACACTCTGCGAATTATGTAACAAGAAACCACCGGTCCAGCGCACAAATCAAGAGCATTCTTAAAACCATCAAATCTGTAAACATACAATATCTCCCTCAGCTTATACTCCGATCTATAATATAAATAAAAGTAATAGCCTTAGTATCATAATCCATACGAGTTTTTGGTCTAACGTGAGCGTTATAAACCTCATTCGACACTTCAGTACAAACTTCCTCCGAAAATTCTTTCAGTCATCTGTTTATCTCATTAGAATCAGACAATTCGATGAAATTCTTGCTAATAACAGACTGTCTTGACAAATCTGAAATGTCAGTAGCAGTATCACTGATCTCGTTATTAGGGACGCGTTCACGAATAATATGACGACTATTGAAAGAAATTTTTGAAAAAAATTTGTTGATATAATAACAAGGAGGTATTTTATCAACAATTACTTTATGTAAACTAGGAACCATTTTATCATCTTGGGGTCTCAAAACCACGTCAACATCAAAATTATCACGTAATATCTCCTTCGTCAAATGCATAGGATCAATCACAAGGTCAGGGACTATTGGAGCAAAACATTTAACAGGCTCTATAGACAACCGATTGAAAACAGCAGTTTTTCTGATCTATTCCATACATTATCGATAGCATCAACAGCTCTAGAATACACACGTTCAACAACATACTCTTTGAAGTTCGCTTTACCCTCAAGAATATGAGGAGTGCAATCTTCGATAAACTTATAACCGTCCATAGGAGATTTCGAAGAATTAAAAGCAATAGTATAAAAAGGTGCCATAAGGCTGTTAGCAAAACAAAGTGATGCGGAAGCCTTAAAGGCAGACGTCAGATTTTTCGAAGACGAGAAGAATCTATTAATGACACCTTTACCGAATAGTTCCCTATCATATTTGACGCAGTCAAGAACAAAACTTAACATTTGACCAGAGTCGTACTTCAATCGACACATGTATACGTAAGCCGCAAGAGTTAAATGATATTTCTCTTCAAAAGTCAAAGAAGGCGTTCTCGACACAATATCCTCTTCAAAAAATACCTTTTGAGAATACGCTTGTATAAAAGAAAACAGTTCACTAGGTGTCTTCTTGAATACTGTACGGAAAGAGTTGTTATCTATTATTTTAAACCAGCTGAAGCTGAATGTGCTCTCGCTATAGAAAAACTTCGTTTCTTGCCTAATTGTCGCAAATTAAGTTTAATTGATGTCGCGGATACGGATCTTACCTGCGACAAAGCTAAATCTACCTTAGAGAATCTAAAGCTACCCTAGAAAATTTTCTCCCAACATTCGAAGCTTGAAATAAGTCATCTGGTTTTGGTAATGGATACTGATTTACATCTACATACGGATTAACAGTAACCTTAAAATCACCACAAATGCGTAAATTTTGGGAGCTACGTGATTACTCCTACCTCAGAGTGGGAGGGAGCAATCGTACTGAATATCCAAAGGAAAGGTAATATAGTCACGAAGAGTAATATAATCAATCACAACAAGAAGGAAGAAATCAGCAAAGATCACTTTCCTTTCTCTTCTGCGACCGACCAGTCTGTCTGCTTGACAATGACGAACGATCCAGTGATAACGTCGATTGCACCAAAAGCGGTAGAATCACAGTCAACCAAATAAACAAAGAACACTTTTGGATCCTTCCACAGTTACTCCAAACGCAATTTCTCCACTCCAACCAATAACTCTAACCAATAACTTTAACCAATAACTTCTCCACTTCAACAAATAACTTCAGAATAACCCCGACTCCATTCGATACACTCAATCCAATAATCCGACCAATTATCTTTAACCACCTCCTGTTCGATAACAACCGTTTTCTCGCTTACTGTAATTTCTATCTTATGCGGCGGCTCAACTTCCACCCTCTTGACCGAATATACGGGTGCCTCATCTATCTCAACCTCACTTACATCAGGTATTATTTCCTCATCGTCTTTCACAATATGCTCATTCACTACATTTTTACTTCTCTTATCTGGTGTCTCCCAACTACACACTTGCGCTGGATGCCCTTTCCGATGACATTTCTTACCCCTCCTTATGCCAACACTCAAATTGCTTATGTCTGACCTTTCCACAAACAAAGCACTTGCCCTGCCTTAGCTCAACCCTTCCTTGGTCTCTTACTCCCGACCTCTCGTCAAACTTACTGAACACTCTACCCCTCTTCTCAGTTCTAAATCTGCTTGCAAATCTCTTATCTCCTTCCCTTCTACTCCGTTGCTGCTCCCTCTGGCTTTCTCAAACCACCACCTCCCCAGATTGACGAATGAAGTAGCCCATTTTTTCAAAAATATTTTACATCTGACCAGTAGGAGTGCTAAATCGATACAGTGGGCATCCCATCTCGAACCTCGAATATTCCTTTGAAACACAAATTTGAACATTCTCGCTTGACTGTATCTTGAATGTATTACCGTATTGCTGCATCACTCGTTTGCTTGTTCAGCTTACGCAAGATTCCAAATATGAGTGGGTATTGTTACAATAATAAATGATCTTTTAGTTATTTAACTGCCATTGAATACTGATTGTTATGCAGGCGCGATATCCATAATTAACACTTGCTGATGAATTACACTGAAGTGTTTCAAAACAGAATTAGAGAAAGCAATATGAGGTGAAATTAAACGATTACAATTCGACAGCATATGACAAATGGCATTAAAAATCATTATTTTAGATTACAGCACCGAATTAATTACATCATAAAATGCATTGAAATCGTGCACAAGAATCAATAAAGTTAAGTAACAATTTTTTTAAAATTTTGGTTTTATTTTTTCATTTAATTTTTTCTTTTTTTGATTTTTAGCTTTTTAATTTTTTCAATTTTTAATTTTTTCTTTTTTAATCTTTTTCATTTTTCAGTTTTGCTACTTTTTCATTCAGTTTTTAGTTTTCATTTTGAACATCTGTTTCAGTTTATTTACTTATTACGTTCCTTCCAAGATCCTGTGGCGCTTGATTGGTACGACGTAGGTTGAAGTAATTCACTGGTAGCAAGTTGATACTGTAGACTGACACTCTCCGAATATGGCTGATCTTCTAGGGATAAAGAGTTTCTCTTCCATACGGTTATCATTTTTGCATTGATTGGGGCAACTGGAGTATAGGGAAATCCGTGTATATGATGACATCAAATCTGGTATTATCTTCCACAATACAGGAACATGTGCAGTATGCAGAAATTGTCAAACGCAGGTATATTTGTCTGAGTGATCCCGAAACCCAGCCATCATAATCCAATGGTTCCTGAACCCAGTTGGTTATTCAATTACTGCATTAGATTCGCGTTATTACAACGAAAATTGTAGCAGTTTCGTCATCATCAATTTCTCGTTTGAGCTGGAGGGAAAACTCCAAATGTAATCTTCAAACGAGTATTCCTAAAACAAGCCATAACAACTTTCCAGCTCTTCTGTAGTGCTGGTTTATTGCCCAATGAGATCTCTTCTTTAAGCGATGGAAATGACGAAAAATAAACTCAGAGGTATTTGTTGAGGCCTCATTCTTCCAACATTTGCATAACTCGATGGACTCGGGAATGAGGGAGATGAGACTTCGTCGTTAGGAACCAGTTGACAAAAGGATGTTTATGGAGTGGGATGGATAGTATCAACATGATGAAATCATCGTCAGCTGTATTTTCGCGTTGTCGAATTGCCCAATTTTGCACAAATAGAGACATGCAAGGGTCCACTGTTAAAGTATGATCATACTAATATTATAGATACACAAAGCATTTGTTGCAACATATGATAGATATATTGACAACAATAGTTATGACATAAGGTTGATACAAAATGAATGCCGCTTTTCAACATCTCTCATGCCTCCAAAATTCTATATAGCATGATCGATTAAAATTTAAATTACTTTGGAATCAATTTGAGAACATCCGAATAATAAAATAAATGACACTCTTGCTTTAGCATCAACCTAATACAAATAATTCATTTCATGATAATCAATTTAGTAATTCATGACGAAAAACAACAAGATGGTCGAAGCAATTGAGAATGATATCGTGATAATGTTTCTGTGATGATAAGATCATTCGTAATTATTGAGTTATGAGAACGGTATTTACTGTACTCGTGAGAATGATTATATTCAGATCACGATATCACAGCAATATTGTCAACAAAAAAAACACGTAAAAATGAAAATTGCAATTAATAATTTCATCAAAACAAAATAGTCTTGCAGTTCGTTCAGAATGTTGATACAATCTAATAAAGTCCAGCCAAAAGAGTGTGAAAATGATTTACAGAATAGCTTGATAATGGAATAAGAGAACTGTTAATTACAATGTATCCAATGGCAGTCGACTACTCTCATTGAAAATAGCTGTTTACGAAACGAGCCAATCAGAGCTCGTCTCTTCTCTTTCAATTTCGTTCTAAATCTAAAGTCTCCCAATCTTCCGTTCTCTTAAGGAAATCTGCACCGTTTCGTATCAGTCACTCTTGATATCGTTCATACTGTGGTCGTGCTTAGTATCCTATAACAATCATCCCTCCATTATTCTATGCTACTCTATGATGAGTATTAGTTTTTGAATACCCGTGTACGATAATACACTCAAGCAATACAAGGCGTTCAATAGGACATTCGTATAGGATCACTTCAAATAATTTTGTGTTTCATTGGTACCTATGATTTCCTTCCTCGTTCATAACATCCATTCAAACTCATTAAGCGAATGATAGACCCTAAACTCTACTCCTAAATATCACCCCTATGAACAGGTAAATGATTTTTTGAGAACGAGAATTGAGGAAAGCATCCCAAGCGGATCGAACCGTGAAGCTATGAATCTTAATATCTCTCGATTTGCATTGGGATCACTTAATTTGTGGAGCTCAAAACTTATTTGATCTTCTTTGACTAGCCAGCAGATACCTAAAACTTTTTTGGTTTGCATTGTTTTGTCACAATCAATTGCTGGGACTGCATCATAAAACTTTCCACTGTTGCAAGTGAATGCTCTCAAATTCATTTTGGCCTCTGCAAATGTAGCTTTCCATTCTTGGTATATGTAGTTACTCCCGGCCTATGGTGGGTCCGGAGTGACTGGGTTGAGTCTCTAAAGGTGATGTCCAAAGAATACAACCATATGACCATGAAAGGAAAGAAAATACTGAAGATCACTTTCCTTTCTCCTTTACGATCAATTACTTTGTCTACTTGACAACGATGTAACGATCCAACGATAACGTCGATTGAACCAATGTTGACCAATGACTCCAATTGATGTATACCACTTGGTCTACTACGATAAACTCGTTTAAATCCTTCTGCGACCATTCTTTCCAGTCTCTACCTTTTCACCCAACAATACTCCAAACGTCACTACTTCCAACAATAGTTCTGTTCAACTATAATCACAATTCTCCAACTCAACCAATAACTGTAGATTCACTCGATATACTCAATCCAACAATTTGGCCAATTAATCTTTAACTGCTCCTTGTTCGAGAACAACAATTTCTCGATAATAAAACTTTACTCTCCAATAAACAGCCGCTCCAATACCTCTGTCGCACATCAACCTGTAATAAAACAATTACAATCGTCCATTTAAAAAGATATTCCATAGGCAAATTCATCGCACAATAAGAAGAAATCATCATACAACATAATTACCATAGGGCAATCAACTTCACGTTTTCGTAGATGTTTTCAACCCGCGCTTACGCGGCGACAATTTATATTCGAGAATATTGTGAAGGAGGTATCAGAACCAATCTACTGATGGTAATAACTCGCCTTTGTTCCTTGAAAGGAACAAGCATCCCCAGATTAGAGTTAGTCGGGGTATTAATAGGGGCCCGTTTGCTGGAATTTGTGAACAAGCAACTTGAAGGCGAAGAGATCAAATGCCATGATTGGGGTGGTAGTAACTGCGTATTGCATTGGATCAGATGAGACAAGGAAATAAAAAACAAGTTCGATGAAAATCGAGTGAATCAAATAGCAGCGACAGGAACGACATGGACTTTGTACCAAACGAACAAAATCCCGCAGACATTGCTACGAGCGATGGATCGCCGGAAAGATTGAGGAGGGAAAGTAAATGGTGGCATGGACCAGAGTGGTTACAACAACCCGAGATAAATTGGCCAAAATGGGAAATTACAACTAAGACATTTGATTTATGGAACTGCTACGATAGTCGAATATGGTGTGCGATTGGTGTTAGAATTTATTCCATGTTTGTTTCCTCAACTGTATTGTCGGTGTTATCAACTAACGGTGGTTTCAATGAATATCACTAATCAATGGTGTGGACGGACTCCAACGTATCGGACTGAACCATCTCATGGAGGAGAAAAAGGAATTAAAATGTGATACATTAGGGTTCTACGAGACACAATCGAAAAATGAAATAAATGCGAGATGGAACGATAGACGTACTATCAGACTCGGGAAAGATGTGTTTTCAGCACAAAAACTACTGGAGGCATAGATTTTATCTTCAGTAGGTATATTCATTGCAAACTTCATAATAATCTTATTGGTCAAATTAATCAGAAATACTGCTAGGTTAATTATCTATTATATCATTGTTTGTACTCGATATAATTTGTTTCACTTAGACCAATTAGAATAGCGCGATGCAGTTGTTGTTAGTTGTTTTCACTGAGATTAGCTAAAGCGATTTGTTCACTTGTTTTGATTTGTTTCCTGATTGTTTTTCTATCTATTGTTCTCTTTTATAAATAAACTCTTCGCCTTCATGATACTATTTCATTCTTATTCAGTTCATCGGTATCATTCAAACCATAGTTTCAATTTATTTTTTTGCGCAATTTCGACGACACTATTTATGTTGAAGGGTGTTATCACTGGGACATCTTGAAGTAATCGTCTCCTGTCAATCAAGATGTAATCAATTTTATTTTTATGTTCAGCATTTGGAGCAAAACAGATCCATATTTTGCCCATCTTTATCCTGTTTCCAATATATAATTGATTTGCAAAGGCTGATAAACGTTTACCTGCATACGAAGTTTCGCCCCTGTCATACTTTTCGGTATATGACAATATTATGCATTACAATAATGCACCGCAACAACAGTTTAATAATGACAACTCAGTGCAATTTTAATATTAATAACGCGATGAATATTTACAACAGCAATAAAAAAATCGATGCGCCCTAAAAATTCCCCCCGTTAAAGCACTGCTCTACGAAAATGAGTTTTCGTGAGTGATAATAGATGACGGTGACCTTTTCTATCACTTTAACTTTTAGAACACCTACTCGTTAGGATGGAATCTCGTACGACATTACTTTTGCAGCCCATTCTTTACTGATGGGTACTGTAGTTATTCCCGGCCACGAGTGGCTCGGAAACGACTGGACCGAATCTCCAAAGGGATATAACAGTACGACTGTAAAAGGCTACGAAGAAAGACAGAAAAAATCACTTTCCTTTCTTTGCGATCGATTTTTCCACAGCCAATGACATATTCAGTCGAATAGTCACAACTACTGAATAACGTTGAATAACGATCGATGATTCTTCTATTTTCTTATCCAGCCACAGTTCGTTCGACACGGTTCAATAACGACTTCACCCGGCGACAACACCTTCAATCTACACTTCCCACTTCCAACGCTTTCCTTCAATAATAATAACTTTACTTCGACTATTGCTCCTTAACAACTCACTCCTCTCCACTTCCGTAACCACCGTTCCAACACTCTACTAATCCAGCGTAATCGATAGATTCACAATGACTGCCGATTCAACCGGCATTGCCAATACAAAGTCATCGCTTAATCAGCAACAAATCCTTACTTCAACCAATCTCCACCAACACTTCTTCACGATGACCCTTTTCAACACAGTCATCCATTCAAATAGATAATTTCCATGCAAATTATACACACATGATAACAGGGATTTTCATATCATACAATCACTATATTATGAAAATTACAATCACTGAATCTTTCAACACCTCCTGAAACATTTTACATAACAGAGAATGACAATTTCAATGTTACCTCAACAATCGCCCTTTCCGCGATATCAGTCGCGATAGGTACATCTTCTGATTAGGGGCTGCACTACGCGCAGACATGCACGCGCTCCAACACGTATTTATTTATTTATTTACTCAGCTGTTATTGTACGTTTCGTATATAAGCCTCTTCAAGATCACTCCAGTTATCACTATTACCACAGTTCACTGTTCTTCGCATCCATGTTTGGCCGGCTATTTTGCAAATATTTTGCTTGGCCGACCTCGATTTCTTTTTCCGATTCTAGGTTGTCATCCTGTGCATCTCTTCGCCCAGTTATTATTGTCTATTGTTGCAATTTTTCCTGCCCACTTAATTTTCCTTTCCCTTGCACATTTTCAAAGTCTTTAACTTTCCTTATCCCTCTCAACCATTCATTCGATTTCCTGTCCGTAGTTTCACCCGTACCATCAACCTCTGCATCCTTCTTTGGGCTACTCCCATCATATTTCCATTCATCATATTTTCCACCGTCCATGTTCCTGATCCGTATAACATCACGGAAAGAACACATTCATTATACAGATGTCGTTTCAAAGCCATTCCGACCCTCCTATCAGTGAAAAATTCTTTATATCTGTAAAACGATTTCCATCCGATTTTTATCCTTCTTCTCACGTCGGCTTCCCCTCTCTTTTCATTGATATGAGCTGGCCGAGATGTATGAACTCGTTGACTCCTTCAACGACATTTCCGTCAATAATGAGAGGTGATTTTATTATACGCTTTGTCATGATCTTTGTTTTGGGGACATTAATTTTTAGTCCAACTTTGCTGCTTTCTCGAATGAGATCTTTCAACATCGTCCTTATCTTTCAACATCGTACATCTTCTGATTACGGGCTACACTACGTGCAGACATGCACGCGCTCTAACACGTATACACTGTGGAGATGAATACGCAGAAAAACAAAAACGCTGTTGAAACACAGCGAAGAACAACTACAAAAAACACGCTAAAAAACCAACCACACGCTGCAGAACGTATCGAAGAATATTCGCATGGTATTGATCAGGTACACGTTGCATTTTGCATTTTGTTCTAAGTGCGCATCACAATGCTTACGTGTCGATCACGTACGCGTTGCATTATGCTTGTTGTTCTACGTTTTAAGTGCGCATATTGCGCGCATGTCTGCGCGCGACATAGCCTATAATCAGCAGAAGTGTCAGGATTTGTTCGCTGTAGGTTGCTACTTTGTGGAAATGTTATAGTAAATTGACTGAAGATTCAGCCGATGTTGTATGAGTGCAATAAGTTGCTGAGTGGTAGGTCGAAGTTCTGAAGGATGAAAACAGATTTGTTGAATTGGGATCTATTAAAACAATAGACAGAACGGTTCTGACGATTATTATTGGTTGATAATAATGATTTCAATTTCAATATCGGTAGAAATAGTCGAAATTAGTGTTCGTCGGGGAGCAATTTTTTGCACGGGGGTTGTCCCCGCGGGGAGTAAATTGCGCGGGGGGGGTCCCCGCAAAAAAGTCGGGGAGCAAATTGCGCGGGGGGGAGCGCTCCCCGCGTTCCCCGCCGGGGACCCCGGTCCCCGACGAACACTAGTCGAAATATGGAGGTATTATTTAACCGCAACTGAAGAAAAGTGCTATTTGAGAAGGTCGCCTCAAAAATTCGAATTAACATCAACTGGTATTATTATCAACGCAATGGTAATGACACTTATACATTAACTGCGACTAAAACATGAGTACAGATAGATCAGAATTATACCTAATAAAAATGAAAAAAAAACGGTATTGAGGAACAAAATAAAGTAACAATGAATTAATCTAGCCGGATCAGACCATTGATACAAATAATCTGAATTCCTACAAATAATATAGGTGAGAGACAAATGGATTAATGCAGGCAATTTGTTGATATTATGCGCGTTTCAACAAATATTTCAATGATGGAAGAATACCTTCATAATGGAAGGAATCAAATACCATCCTGATAAAAAAAGTAGACAAATCCATTGGAGGAGGACAAGGTCAAGGTCCGAATGGAATCTAGTAACTTTACAAACGTTTGATAGCTTGACCAATATAGGTAATCCAGGTAATGTCACTTAGATTTGATCACTAATGCCCAAATCGAAAAGAACCTCGGCTTTCTTAAAAAGTATCGGTTCACCACAACACTGGAGGGACTCTGGTCCTCAGGTTTGCTCATAACTATGTGGATATTTTAGTACCGTTGAATCGAAAATAATCTCGGCTTTCTAAAATAGTATGTCCTCTAAAGGAATACGCTTTTTTATTCAGATATCATTAATTTCCTGAAAGTATGCCGCTCAAAATACCCAAAGCATCGGTCCATCAAAATATTGGAGGAACCCTGCTCCTCCGGTTTGTTCACAAACACGTGGATGGTTCCGTACCACTGAATCGAGAAAAATCTCAAATTTCTGGAAATATACATTGTGTCTGAGCTACCATGTTCGGTTATTTAGATATCTTCAATCTTCTAAACCTGTCACGGAATTTGATCACTATTAAATTTGTAAATTAAACCGAAAAATGCGTCAACTGGTCGAAACGGGTTTGGCGCAGTTCGCCACATCAGTGCTTTTTACTGATTCGCTTCCCCGTTATTTTGCAAGAGCGACCAAGTTCGCGAAAGCTTCGGTTCTATCTGTTTTTTCGCAATATTAGTTTCCATCTATAATGTCTTTATTTATTCTGGATATTTTATACGAGTTCATGACTGCCACACTTGGATGAGCTATGAGTGGCCGTTCCGATTAACTCATTTATTAATGATGCCTCCTCAATTAGAGAAATATTTTGAGTGGGTGCATTGCCACCGCAGTTTGTGAAGTGATTTGTTCAAATTTTATTCATTCAGATGTTATGATATTGTTGTATTTCAGGTTGTGACACCCTAACATTGTGTTTCGGATGACCATATTTAATTTTTATTTGTTCAATCGAGATGGAGTGTGCATCAGCTATAAGGAATGGAAACGGGATAAGCAAGCTGGAATGTCAAAGGAACAGGTTCGTGTAGAATTTTTGAGATTATTTCTGCCTTCTCCTCTTCGTTTTGTCTCGTGTAGTGACCATTGAAATTTACATCAAAATCATTTGCCAAGTTCGTTCCAGAAATTTAAAATTTATTGTTCTCATAAATAGCATATCTGCCGTCGTGGAAAGCCTAACGAAATTTGAATAAATTCAGTTGTACACTTCTGACTTCTGGTCATTTTGATTTCCAATTCCATTGCCGTACTGTAAGCGAATATATGTTCAGAATGATTCTTTATCCAATTGTTATGAATAATTGTTTAAATTTTTATCAGTGACTTCCATTTCATCAGTTATAATGCAGAATTTTTGTGAAATTGTTGCTGTTAAAGACGTGTTATTTACATTTTCTCCGTTTTACATTGCAAAGCTACATAAGATCGTTTTTTTCTCATTGAAGTTTCATTGTTTTTATTTTCAGGAATTCAAACTGATGCATGGAATGTTAATATCATTGCGGTCATTTTCATCGAAGCTCTCAACCAAAAATGGGTATGATTCTCAAACACCGAATCGGAATTCCTAATCTCATTCTTCTTAGCCCAATAATGAATTCAGCAAGTGGATTTGTGATGAAAATTACTTCAGTCACGAACTTTCCAACAAAACTTCAAAGTTCAGGCAGCAGCAAGTAAAGAGTTACGAAACGAGTCAGTATAAAATGAATTATCTGGAAACACCAACCGGACTGAAAATGGTTCTGAATACAGATCCTAGTGCTACAGGAATCACCGAGCTTATGCGACTGATTTATCAGGCTCGTTGTTGTTTTATTCAATTTTATCTTACAAATTGCATCCTGTCTACTTCATTTTACGTATTTTGTTACAAGTTCTTCATAGGTTAGTAATAGTTGCGTCTCACTACGCGCATGCATTTTCTGGTTTCTTCACATATCACATTTCTTATTTTTCGCATACCACCAAGTGTCACTGCGTCTCCAAAGTTAGAAGATCCCATCCTTTTCCCATCTTCAATCCTTCTGTTCATTTGTAATGGGTTGTTCGCGTAATCACTGTTTATCCACAGCAAAAAGTAAATTGTTCAAATGATCTATCGAATTCAGCAGAATTCGCTTTATATGAAATGATTCCAGTTTGTGTTTTGCACAGTCATTCCCCTATTATTCTTAATTTCAGTTCTACTTTTAGCATTTCTCTCTACCAGAATAACATTGCCTGATTTCAGGTTTATGTAGATACAGTTGTAAAGAATCCGTTGGTAGATTGTTCAGACGAAATCTCAAGTGAATTATTTCATTCCAGATTGAATGAATTAATTGAAAAACATCACTCGTTTTGAAATTTTATTTTACCGTTTCGTTTCGTTTCGTTTATATTCAAATTCGTTTATACTTTGATCTTGTCACAATTCATTCTGTGCTCTCAATATGATTCCATCATTAATAACGTATTTTCCGTGCAAATTTCTAAACTTTTGTTTATCTTTTTTGATTCCATTTTAGAAAAATTTCTTTCTGATTAAACTATCCACTCAATCGGAGCTGCTAATGCCCGTTTCATGTTGTTTGATACCACCCCATTTTGATTGGGAAGAAAAAAAAAATTCGTTTTGAACATTCAACTGTACCGAAATATCAAAATGTCAGTACGAACGAGACAATACAAAGTTGCTGTTGTGTTACATTGTAGAAGTATGTTGTAGGTCACAGTGCATTCCGTACTTTAACCAGAAAACAATGAGTCTTATTTTGGTAAATATTGTGTAAAATTTATCTGAGAATATCAGTCGTTGTTTGTTGTTTTAAGTTTTACTCATTGACGATCATATGACTGATCATTTGGTTTTGTTGATTTCATTGTTACTTCATTTGTTATGTAATATTTGATTGTTGTTTTGTAAAAATATTTTATAAATTGCTAGTGTCAAAATGAACTTTTATAATGACCACATTCAACAGGATATGAAGCATAAGTGATCTGTTCATCGAACATATTAGGCAATTAGAGAATTTATGAGAGAAAACACTTAATGAGAAATTCGTATAATGATATTTTTAACTAAAAAAATGTTTCTTGGATTTCATACACCCTTTTTTCATATTCCTATGTTTTGCAATGAAGATTTATCATTGTATTCCCTGTAAACCACCCTTATGATAAATTATATTCTAAAGCATCCGAATAACTTTTAAAAAAAAGATTGAATTCCAATAAACTTGTCAAGGGAATGCACTTTGCAAATATCTTCTGTAAATTCACGTGTTTATTTGTGGAATGAACGAATGCAAACATGACGGATTTTGAAAATTTTCAACTGTTTCAATGTCGTTGTAGCATCGCTAAGGTCTCAGATCGTAGAAGTTTTTTTTCTGGAATTCTAGGATCAGTTTTAATTTTGAAGCAGACTTTTGGATAATTGAATATGAGCTGAACACTGGAAATTCAGGCGCAGAATTTTGGTTTATAAAAGGTTCGATAGAATCTGAAACAATAAAAAAATAGGCAAATGCTTAATAACAAAGAGATAACAACAGTGAAAAATCCAAATCCAAGAAATAACTGAAAAATTTGATTGCTGCAAAATTGCAGAAAACAATTAGTTTTGAATTTAACATTTCGACACCATTTTATCGTCATGGTTTGAATGTTATTTTCCTGTACATTGCTTTCATCAGATCCGGTTCTCGTCAATATTGCATCATTCCTTCGAAATTAGAAATTCCTCCAATACTCTGTGTCCGTCACAATTCCCATCAATAGTGCCACCCAATGAATGTATTTTGATTCATGTCTATGTTTCTATATTCCACTCGGTTCAATTCTAGTGTCTACCTCAACCTGTTCTTGATCGATACTTACTATTGTTCGAGACTGTCGCCACCGAGCAATCGTCTTGAAATTCTGCTATCTGTTAAGCCAATTTGCGGTCGGACTTCGCTGCCTCAGGTTGCGGCTGAATATTGTCACGTTCTGCTCGAACTAATTCAGTTCACAAAATGTTAATTAAACTGAATTCAGTAAGGTATTTTCTGGTGCCGGCATTCAGGAGAATACCAATTCAAGCTGTCAATTTCACCATTCATCATTCAAGTCAACGAACGTTACCATATTTATATTCATTTCATTTCACTTCAACTTTTAAACGAGATTTCTCGTCGATGTCATCATCTAAACAACAGCTAACGCAACCGACTCATCCATGTCCATTTGATGGCAGTGCCAAAAAGTCCGAAGAAGCAGCCGATCGGAACAAGCATCACATCCTGGAGATATTGCAGAAATATATGGATCAATCGCCATTGAAGGTCAAATTTGGATTACTTCCTATGTTGATGCTATTTAACATGAATAATTTTATCGAATTTGTGCAAAATTGTCTCATAGCTATTGTAGCGTCGCGAATAGAGTTATGTTCTAAGTCAATAAAGCGAGACGGTTCATAAAACAAACTTTTTATGGATTCAGTTTGTTCATTTCGAGCGTCATTTGATTGTAATATTGATATTTTTCATGGTCGGCGGTGCGACACGAATAAATGTTCAGACATAGAAATATGAGATTTCCCTGAAATGTTCCATAGCAAATTCTTATTTCTTTGGTTATTTATTTGTTTGTATGCACAAGGATACATTCGGCCCTGTTATAGGTTCTAGAGATCAGCTCTGGAACGGGTCGACACGTTGAACATTTTGCTAGACATTTTCCTTATGCAGTTTTTCAACCAACTGAAATTGATGCAGATTCAGTAAATTCTCTAAATGCCACTCTTGCTAATAATCAAGTAAGCTTCTGCACTTCAGAGTTCATCATTCCCCTCTAGATTATCGTTATCAATGCTTGTTTTTTCAATGCAATTGTAATGTACAACACTTGTCTGGCCAGAATAATCGCCTTTCATCCGAACAGATTCGTGCAAAAAAAACGTTATCGGAAAGAATTGGTGACTGAAAGTGAATGCGATTGAATGAAAATTTGAAAATATGACTGTCATTCACAACTATGGCAAATCTTTGAATGTAGTTTGCAACTTCGAACAGCAAATTTTTAATATCTTTTCCGAATATCGCTTCAATGATAACGAAAAATAGGTAAACTTTAGATGTGAAATATTAAAAATTGAAATATACTGTATGAGATTCAAAATTGTTTATTGAAACAGTTTGCATGATAAAACTCAAAAAAGATGTATGCTAATCATAAACATGAGTTCAACACTAATCAAATTCAGTTGTCGAATATTAAACAGCCGTTAATATTGGATGCATCAAAACCGTTTGATACATGGTGTTTGCCTGAAGATTTTTGTTGTGGATGTGTGGACGTGATTATTAACATTAATATGATTCATGTCAGTTCGAATGCTGCTGTTGATGGCCTGTTCGAGGTGAGTTCAACTTGAATTTTAGTGGAAAGGATTGCGGGCTTGATTGTTGTTCATGGAATGGAAACTGTTCATCACACAAAAGCACTTTTCTGAATATTATTTCGGAGTTCATTTTACTGATGATTCTTGAAGCCTCTTGAAATATGACAATTTTGAGATTGACAATTTTGGAGAATTATTTGAGCCCTATCTAAATCGCCATATCGGAAACTTCTGTTTTGAACGATATATGGTCGTTTCATCAATTGAAGGTTCCGTTAACAGTCTCATCAGCCGTAGTTAATAGCTATATTTGACTACAGGCATCTGGTAAACTGTTGAAATCAAAATCAGGTCTACTGATCACATATGGTGCATATTCTGTTGACGGACAAATAACACCTGAAAGTAATGTGGTATTCGATCGAAAGATTCGTAGTATTAATCCTGAATGGGGATTACGCGATGTGTCCGAAATGGAGGAGGTTCTCAATTCATTCCATTAGTCTCTTGAATTTTTATTCATCTTTTTATCCAATGATCAAAGAACACATTTCCTTCTTTGTTAAGCCATTAATAATTGAAGTTGTTTTTACTATGAAATAGAGGTGAACAAAAATTGAGTTTCAAATAAGCTGGAATGACATACAAATTTTTTTCAGAAAGCTGCTCAAAATGGTCTTCATTTGCGGAAGGTGTTTGATATGCCTGCAAACAATAAAATGCTCATATTTTGTCGTCAAAAATTCCAATCAGTGTAGTCTAATCGGAACTTTATCTAGCGGCGAACTTCAAATTGATAGATCAGATGTAAATAGTGCAGCAGAGCATGAACAATATGCTACCTATGTGAAGTATTGAAAATTCTTGGAAAATTTGATTATTAATTGTTGTTCCTGCTTTGCTTATATATCTTTCAAGAATTTTAAGTTTTTCGCAATAATGTGGTCTTTACGCAATGTAAATGCAATGTATTATATTTGATAGTTATCTGATTATATTTTTGATTATATATTTAAAGTTGTAATCGGAATATGATATGATTTGATATTTGAATGTGTGTTCCGATTGTTGTACTTACTGATTGTTTAACTGGTACTGGTACATGTTGTACTTATTAAGATATGTTTAATTTTTTCTTCCTTTCATATCATTGCTCTTGTTACATGTCACATTGGTTTTTCATACTCAAGTTGTAAATATTTGTGAGTAATTTTGTGCAGTTGACGTGTGAACTAACATTTACATACATTGTTGAATAGAATGCGTTGCTGTGATAAAGATGAGATAAGAATGATGGAATTGAAGCCAATTAATTTCATGGATGAAACGATATCACGTATGAACTGAATTTGTAGCGCAATATGAGAGCGATCATAACAGATTGTGAAAATGAACGTAAAACAATTATAATATATTTTTAGTACATTCTCGCAACGCTGCTTACTTTGAAGCAATGAGGAAATAGTGTAGAATCAAACAATAACACAAGATTTTCAATATACTAGTAGTTAGCGGTGTAATCGGTGTACTGATTGTCCTGTTGTATTAGTTCGGTGCATTGAAGATCTAAATCGCAAGAAACTAAGCATGCTGTAGCAAAATTTTATTTTTCTATCAGTCGTATTGTGCATATTGATACACAAATGAATTAGTGGATATGTAGTGGATATAAGTATATCTCATTTTGAAATCATTGTTGAGCAGTCTGAAGAAGTAGACGAAATTTTCCGAATTCTTCATTTTCCGACAAATAAACAGTTTGCTATTATATTTCTCATGTTTGTTTAGCTATTCACACTTCCTTCATTAGTTTTACTTTATATGCACTTTTTTGGCTGAAATAAATGTAGCTGAACTGTGTCTGCCTTAGTTGCCCTCCTCATATCATTTGCCATTTCTATTGACCACGACGGAAATGATCTTCTCGAAAGAAAATCTTCGAAACAATACTTTCGAAAAGATACTTTATTCGTTGTATAAATAAACCGAATTGTCAAAAAGTAAACCGAAACCATTCAGAATTTCGCCATTCATTGTGAACGAAATGCGAAGCAGTGAATGTGTTTGATGCGCGAAATTTAGCGTTAGCAAATTTTTCGCCATACACTGAATATGGAAAAGAATTTTTGATCGCAGAAAATGTATTCGAACAGTCTGATTTGAGCTGATCATGAGGAATCATTGTTATCGTTACTATAAGTCACTTCTTCGTTGTGCAGCAAATCATCCATTCACAGCGACAAATTTGTTACGAATTTTCATACTTAACATATGAATCAGTATTCAAAGTGGAACATCGAGAAATCAAATGCACTCAGCGGAAACGAGAACTGACGTGCACTTGCCCAATGAGAACAGCAACATAAGAAACTTTCAAAATGTTTCAAAACGCATTGTTGCATATTTCAACAAGAGATTATCAGTTACAAACTGAGACCCAATCAAAAAGTCTTTCCTCGAGGATCAGATTTGTTCCGTCTGAAATTAGGCTATGAGGAGCATGGAGGAAGGTTTTGAAGTCGGTGCAATGGATCTCAGACTTTAAATACTGCCGAAGCGACAGTTTATTCGTATTGAATGTGCTGAGTTTCTATGATCCACTTACGCAAATGCCAAAAGCAAGGAACCGTTCAAGAAAGATTATCTCCCTACATTATAATGAATATTGTCTAGATACAAGCTGTCAGCAGTTCTCGGTGTCAATCTCTAATGGTGCATCATTGGAAACGTTGGTAATCGAAAACAAACAATTGCTATTATTGAAATTTAATGAATTCGTCGACGAGAATCGATGACAACTCAATGGAATTTTATCATTTTCTAATAGAATATCACTTCTAGAATTCGAAAAATGTGAAAATTGATTCTGAGCAAAAATTCTTCCACCAAGAAGTTTCTGAATACACATCAGTGTTCAGACAATTCAGACACTACGAAATTTCGGCCATTTTGAAAATTGACCAAAAGTACAACAATGGAATTGAAATGTTGACTTACAATTAGATATGATCACGGAAACATGATTGCAGGAAAATTTATTCATAGAAACACTACGAAAGAACATCAACGAAATGATATTGCTGAAGCTAACTCCAGATCGACTGTCTAATAGTAAATCATCAAAGAATCACTCACAATTCTTCCATACAACAATGCAAATTTGCCTAATCTTGTAAATCTCCAAAGTCAAATAATGCGCGAATAGGAATGAAAGAATTCAAATGACTCTTCTAATAACTCTGATAGTGAATATGCTTTCTGCAAACAAATGAACTGTTTACGTTGTTTTGTGCAAGTCGGGACTCGTATCTGAAGTACAGCCAACTTCAATCGTTATTAGAATGATGATTCATCGATATTTCAACAAGACGTTCGATGAGATGTAGACAGATTGACTATAACATGTAAACCGGTTCGAGACTGAGACCGGTCCAAGGAATGTTTACCGAGTTCAAATGACCACCGCACCAGCTGGTATCAAATGTTATTGCTATTCATTCCACTCAACACAAAAAATACTTATGTTTGCTTTCAAAAACATTCTGATGACCAAGCAAAGTCAAGGAGTACTAAGTAAGGTGAGGACAGAGACGTGAAGTGGTGACACACAACAGAACGCATCATTTGCTCGATCACCTTTATAAAGATCATCTCGTAATTACCAGTCGGTGTTCATCGTCGCATCTGTCGATTAGCTGCCATATATAATTGCCTCTGCTATCGTTTTGCGCCTCACTGAATATTGCATTCTTCACCTGGATCAGCTGATATCTAAGAAACTTCTCAGCCAATATCATCTATTGCTGCAATGAATCTGTTCTCATTCGCGAACACCATTTCAGTTGCCTTTGTTGTAAGTGATTGATTTTATATGACATTTCTGAACATGATTTAGTGCTTAACACAAACTCCCCAACGAGTAAGGTTTCTCACGTTTCCAAGTTTAGAATTCATCGTTCAAAACTGACTCCGATAAACCTTATTTATCACTGGTCAGTAATCTGATGATTCGTCCAATGAATAGATATACGTTGTAATCAAATCCTATTTTTCATAATCACTTGGCTATCACAATGGTATGAAGGAAGAAATTATTCGTTCACTTTCTTATCATCTTATTTGCGCCCATTTTCAGTTTACAACAGCATTAGTTCTCAGATCGATATGCTCAGAATCGCCTCCGTCGATAGCGTTGCTAGAATGCGACCCGAAGGCAGAACAGAAAAGGCCTGCGGTCGATGATAGAACATCATACTGGTTATGCCAGGATGACGGGTTAGTCGGAATCTTTCTCACCAGAAAAATTTAAAAACCATTATTTCTAGTTGATGAGAGTTCTACCTGCTCTAGTTTAAAAGCAAGAATGATGAGCATTACAGAATCAATTTGGAGATTCCTTCAGTTTTCATTGTGTCTGTTTGCTTAAAAGCGAAGATTCCAACTTAATGATATTGTCGAAGCGAAGGAGATATTCATATTCATCTGACTTGAATACATTACACATGATTGTTTGAACTTGTGATCAACAAATGTTCATATTCATGTAATGTAGACGAGTTCTAAATTTATGAGCAAACCTAAGAATCTATTCTGCTTAAAACAAAGACATAGTATCATGTCACTTTATCAGACATTTATTGATGAAAACTATTCACGTTAAGGAAACTCATAAAAACAACCTGTCCTGATGGGCAAACCTTCAATGGCACAACTCTAGAATGTGGAACTGCGTTGGAATTCGCATCTGCAGACGACCCATTCTTAATGCCACAAAATCAGGCACCAGGTATGCACGAGTTTCGCTGTACGCTTCACTTTACAGCATCTTATTCAAACCTATCAGGAGTCATGGCAAAATATCGCTCTAATCGGCAAATGAATTCATCTTATGATTCCGACTTTTTACGAATCTTCCGTTGAGACTCGCGGTATGATGAAATTCCCAAACAAAATGTTCATCGAACATCACGATGACCCATGATTTCATCTGAAAGAATTTGCTTGAACCTGAATTCGACAAGTTGAAAAAACCATTTCAACGAGTATTTATCTTGCCGAGATCAAATTACATTTATGACAACTCCTATTTTCATCTGATCTGTATCGTATTCATTGCATTCATTAGAGCAGATATGCTGTGACAAGTAGATGCATGAGCTTGATTTAAGTTTTTTACATTCCGTAAACAAAAGTGGAGCTGTGCACCAAATGAGTCTGTTTGTTTGCTTTCAATTTATGAAACCTAGATGATTTATGTGGTGGTGGTATACCGTTGACACGACTAAGTGCACCTGTAGTTTGCAATCCGTCAGTAAGCAGCTGCCCAGATGGTAGGCGTTTTTTCGCAGTTTTTTCAGTCTGTCATCTGAATATCCTCGTTACTACATGGTAACGAGGATATTCAACATTGCACTTTGTGATCTAAATATTCGCGTTACTCTGCAGCATCGACTTTATAGTAAGAAGAATATTCATATCACAAGTTGACATTTTTTACTGTGCTATATTCATTCGTACTGAATGCCAAAAAAAAATCGACGAAGCCCCATTTCACGATGGCATTTGGCGGGTAATAATTTATCACCAAACATTCAAATGTTCTTGGAGGACAGTAAAAAATATTTTCTGAATATTACCAAATGTACAGTGAAAATCAATGTTTTGTTAGTGTGGTGCTTATGACACTAAAGAATTTCTCAATGGTCAGATGCTATTGTTCGATAGACTAGTTCTTTCCTAAAGTGCTCATTGCTGAACAGAACCCCCAAATGAAATCGTCTATTGAAGGTTACGTTTGCAAATTGTATCCCAAAACCGGAATGTCACATTGCTGTCAAACGCCCGCATCATCGAATCCGAATGAAACTGAAACTTTGTGTGAAGGAGATCAAGTTACATATATCGAGGTTATTTACCTTGCAATCGTTCTTTATCACTTAGATATTTGATCACCTAAACGGATAAATAATTCTCCTAATCCGAATAAACCAACTTCTGACCTAAGCAATATAGTACGGAGCAGTACATAAACGATGCACAATTGCAGCCCTCTTCGGGTCGTCCAAGAACCTGTGATCTCGCAAAACCTTCGTCATGTCCAACAGGATTCGGCTGTGCGCTCATAAAGGGTTCAGTGAAGCGATGCTGCGGCAAGAATTTCGGTTGTCCCCACAACTCCGCTGGTCTTACCAATCCAAATTCGGGCATTTATGTTTCGTGCTTTTTGAAAGATCCGAGGTGTGTTCGATTCAATTTAATGAGATTATTTATTCTCTTGTAAACTCAACAACTCTGCAGTCGACTGTGAGCACCATTTCGCTCAATTAACTGAAGTAGTGATTTGCTCGATAATTTGATGAAAATTAGGATTCAGCGGTGGAAATGATTTTAACAGCTCACTTTATTATCAAACTGTTGATGGCTAGTTGGCTCTATATGATGCCAACTTTTTCATCGCTCGCTTTTGATTACTCCGAGAAAGAAAATTGGATCGAAATTTTAACCGAATACTGGAATCATACTAGCTGTATGCCCAGTTTTGGAAAAAAATGACGTTTTCAAATAGGAATTCATGAGCTTCGGTAGTTTAGGTTACCCAGAAACTGGGAACTGTAAGGTTTCCATATAAGAATAAACTAATTTTGAGGTCATGTCCATTGGGTTACACGTGTGTGAAGAGTACACTTCTGAAGAATACTGCTCTATGCTGCTCAAGTACCACAGGTGGTGAGCAAAACCACAGAAGTTCGTTCATTTCATTTCGTCTAATTTCAAATAACTATTGTTGCGAATTATTATAAGCGATTATGCAGCTGCGATTTCAGCAGAAGAAAAAATTGATCGTTTTCCCACTGATGAGATAATAAAACATCTCATTGAAACATTATTGATTACAACGAGTGAAAAACATCACGATTGTTTCTGTTTGAGACTTTCACCTATATGATGCACCAATATTCTTAAATTTGCGCAGCAATTGACTCTGAAATTCGTGGAATGATTCGTTTTGTTTTTGCAGGAGTATGTCCTGCTGGATCCCCGCTAGGTGATTCACCAATGAAATGTTCTAGTGAATCCGAATCCTGCCCAAATGGTTATGAATGCGTTACAGCCGAGAATGTTCAATACTGTTGTCCTTCAAACGGTTCGTATGTTGTCAATTGTATCTTCAGAGAATATTCTTGTGGAAATTTTTTTCAGCGTTTTTTTGTGGGTTTTGGATCTGAAATGACTTAAGAGTAGTTATCAAGGAAAACTCATGTAAAATACCATCACGACTATCCTACTCACGAAACATGTCCAATCACTCATGTACTGTTCTCCTCTTAATAGAAGTTTCTCTCCTCAGAAAGCACGAATCAGGCACACTGGCAATTGCCCATTTCAGAAATTGTTTGTAAGCAATCACATCACAGCGGGAACGCATGTCCAAATCTGACACCAATGATCAACAGATTCTACTTCGATGCCAATACTGGATCATGCCACCAGTTCAAGTACACCCAATGTGGTGGCAATGACAATAATTTTGCGTCTTTAGAGCAGTGTCAAGGATTTTGTATCGATCGTAAGTTTGCACGTGTAGATGATCTCGTCATTCATATTCTCAATGTTTCTACAGCTAATCATAATTCTCTTTCGTTAGTCAACGTTTCGAATTGATAAGTGAAAAATTTGTCGTCAAGCATGAGAATAAAGGCAGATGAAAGGCAGATAGCAACAGAATATCATATTATTTCATCAATTCAAACATGCGAATTGCCAATCGAAAAATATATTTTCAATTGCATTTTATTAGGGATCTGTCTAACCATTTAAATTTAAGGCCAGTGTGAGACAGGAACAAGTTTCGCAAATCAACAAACCAGTAAAAAAACCAAATGTTCGCCAACTTCGTTGTTAAACGCATGCCCAAATCAGCATTCATGTCAGAAATCACTCTATGGGCTAGATTCGATTTGCTGTCCCAAACGAGGTGATTGAAAATGAGTGGTTATATTGAAGGTTTTTCAGGCCTTGTTTATGCTGATGGTGTTTGAACATTCTCATTTCAGTCCATTTCAAGACAAACTTGAATGCAGATTTTGTCCGAAATCGAGAAACCAAAATAATTGGTTGTATTACTTCCAGAGGCCGCCTGTAGTGCAATGGTTACTGCTGGAACAGCTTGTTTTGGTGCAGCGTTGACAATGACAAGGTATCATTACGACAGTGTCACTCGAAAATGTGAACCATTCCAATTTTTCGGTTGCTCATCAAACGGCAACAATTTCGCCAGTAAATTACTGTGCGAGCAATTTTGCGTCGAAAAAGCAATCCCGAAAGGTAAGTTAATCTTAGAATTGCTCTCATTCAACAGCTCGTTTCGTTCGATCTTTCAAGGATTATTGAACAAATCATGCAACGAAATATTTCTAAACAATAAAACAAACTTAATTATCAGCCACGAAACCTCGTGACCAGACTTTATGATTATCGAGTAAACTATACGGTTAATATAAAACCTTTATGACCGAAACCGCTTCGTTTAGAGCATATGAGATTCGTGCGAAATCACGTTTTACAGAGAAACTTTGCTGCTTGAAAATGAAATTTTATCGTACATTATTTCATAATCAATGCACAGTTGATGTTTTTGTTTCAGAATCAGACTGTAATGGATTGAGCCCTTTGGTAGATCCAAGTAACAGCGTACAACAGTGCGATTCGAGCGTGTCATGCCCTTCTGGATTTGTTTGTAATAGTCAAAAGCGATGTTGTCCAACACCAGGTTTACTTTTAATCATCATTATAATTTAACCCAATCAGGAAAGCATCTTTACTGATGCAGCACAAACTTTGCTTACGCAGCAAACGTCTTAGGAGTCGGAACAGAGCAGCGAATGAGTCTAACAGATGCGGAGATTGAAAAATTACTTGAATTCAGCATCAGGTCGATGGACCACGAATGGTATTCAGCTTCGAAATGTGATATTATTAGCTTGCTGTTTTTAGAAACGGCATGTTCTGCACAAATGAGTGCTGGTAATCAGTGCTTGGATGGCGACGCAAAAACTGCATGGTACTATGACTCTGCGAAACACACTTGTATGCAGTTTACATACCTCGGTAAATGTTCAGTCAACAATTCATTTCAGTTGATTATCTCTCTAAAGTGCAACAATCTGATCCTTTTGAGGTTGTGATTAATCGACAACTTCAGAGGAAGCTTGAAAAAATTCGATAAACATAATCTAATAGCTTACCTTTAATTGAAAATATTCATGGGATAATTCGAAATTTTATCCAACAATGTTTTCGTACTGGAATGAATTAGGTACGGAATTCAGGTTGCGGTGGAACGGCGAATCGTTTCTCTGATAAAACTAAATGCCTAGCAACATGTGCCGCTTCGTCCAAAAACCTCGGATATTGTCCACTAGGAATGACGCCACATGTATCGCCTGCGATGACTGTCCAGGTTACTTCTTCTTTACTCTCGTTCGTTATTTATTCATTAAGAAGCTCAGAAACCACCATGTCGAAATGTATCAAAATTTGATCAGTTCCATGAGATTTTACTGGATTATATACATACTCCATCGTTAAACCAGAAACTCCAGAATAATCACTGACCCAAGTGATTTTTCGGTCCAGTGATAAAAATTCTTAAAACTTCGATGCTCGCTTGCATAAATTTCATCACAGTTCTATTTTCGGTGCCCCAAATTGAAATGGCTAATCACGTTCTAATGCGCTATCTTCAGAGCTGTCAACTGAATGTTCTCGGAAGCTGCCCATCGCCGTCGTCATGTGTTCGTTCGACTACGAATCAGCCGATCTGCTGCAGTCTAGCAGCTAAATGTCCAAACGATCGCCGCCCATACATCATTCCCGGTTTTTATAGCATTCTTTGACTTAAGATGTTACATGTACAACCTAAGAATTAGTATCAACGGTTTGTCATTGTCTTCATGAATTTTGCTCACAAATATGGGTCGTCTGAGCACGTCTGAGCAATATGCAAAAGAGATAACTTTCTTCATAGTATGCTATTTTGTTCGCTGTTGATACATTTTGGTTCCTTGCACCACAACCGGCAGAAGTTGAAGTGAATGAACAAATTGATTGCAGAAGTACTATGGTGCTTGAACCAGGTAATTCAGGTGGACCTTATTGAGACATGGACACTTATGCCTAAGTAATTTCGCTCTTTTTTACAGGGTCAGATTCACCGGTTAGCTGTCAGCCGAACGATAGCCATTGTCCGGCCGGTAACGAATGTGTTGAAAGGTAAATGCTGTTTATCGCTGATCATCTTCATCACACGCGTATCCTTATTCAATATTCTGAATAGTGCACATGAAGAATTGTGATTTATGGATCTAAAATTGAATCAGTCATAACATCCACGATTTGTCGTTGAGGAGAAAATGTTCAGTGTTGCGGGTTGTCCTTTCGCCATTTATGGTGACAATCGAGAGGAACTGAAGAATCCCCGTTTCATATTTGTCACATCAGTGAGAATACACTAAAAAATATCGAAATCCTCAAAACTTTACTTGCAGTTCCATTCTTGGATTCCATTTATGTTGTTCGGCGTTGTCAAAAAATGTATCGGCATTCAAACGACCATCTCGAAACAATTGCCCAAGAAATATCCGTACAAATAGACAATCTTGTGAGGTGAACGCGATTGGTGTGTGTCCATTCGGATATACGTGTCTCGCTCGTAGAACCTCATCATCAAACACGCGAGGTTCATGTTGTTTTGCACAACCGAAATGTCTTATCGGTCAACCAAAAGTGGTCAGTGGAGATCAGGTTTGACAGTTTCCATTAGCCAATTCATTTTTTATCGTTGTTCCTGATTGAAAACCAGTGTATCGGAATTTCGAGATGTTATTTGAACCAGAAAATTTAGATTCTTGATGAATTTATCGCCACTAAACGATCAATCTTTATGATGATTGAATCTTCAAGAAATATGCTGCGGGAAGAAAGTGTAGCATGAAGCGGACTCCTATGCAAATGAAACCATCCAACACATTATGCGTTTGTTACATAGGCGGAAGGCTGCATTGTGGAATTGCGAGATAACTGACTATGAGTTCATTCGTTAATATCTATTCAAAAAGCCCTCCATAGATCGCTAAATACTTTTTCAGATACGAATATGTGGTCCAGGCATGGAAAGATGTCCGTCGGGTAGTTCTTGCATTGCATCGTCAATATCTTCGATCTATGTGTGTTGTGAAACAGAGAGTCCATCAGTACCAGTAACCCAAACACCTCAAAATTCACCGTCACATCGCTGTGCAAACGGAAGATCGCCATTCTTTGATCCAGGTATCATTCCATACTTGCTATCTGGCAGTCGAGATGCCGTGAACACCCGTTTATTCAAGAATCTTCTTGTTACGACACTGAATATTGAAGTACTTCTGAGTTTGCGACAGAGAACGTTTGGATGACTGCAACTATAGAATGATCAATTCAAAAAAAAATCAGTTAAAACATCAGCGAAATACTGACCTAAACTGGATGATTGCGAATGACTGACTTAATTTCAAATCATGGTTGAGGTTCACCGTTCCCGCGTCAGTGTATCACATCGCTCCGTGATCAATGCCCAAAAACCTTTGCGTGTAGACCATCTCAAAGCGGAGGACTGTTCTTCTGTTGTCCAGTCTCACCAAACGAATGTGCCTCTGGTCGAGATGCATACATACCACCCGGTAGTACATTTCCACAAACGTGCAACTTCTTCGGTGAAAATAACTGTCTACCCGGGTATAGGTGCGTTGCTTCGTTAACTTCTCACTCAGTTTTTCTTCTGTTTATCTTACTTTTTTAATGATTTCCAATGGTTGAAATGTACTAGCAGTAATTTTCTTCATTGATAGAAGACGAAGTCACTATGTATTATGGTTGAGTTGTAGAAAATTACATTCGAGTGCAATAATTCAACTGTGGATGAAGCGAATGTTTTAAAGGATGTGCCAAGAACCTGAATTGATCGAGTTCAAAAGAAGAATGATCAACTTTTTGCGCTTCACTAATAGAGGATATGAAAATTGCAGCTGTCAGGCATCATCTGATGGTTCAACGTCATTGTGTTGTGAGGATTCGTCGACTGTAAACATGATGACAGTACCACTGATTCCACTTAATCCTGAATGCCCCGTCGGCTCATCTGCCTATCTCTACGCAAATAAACCCCTCGCGTGTCCACCCGGTTCAGCCAGATGTCCCAACGGCTATTTGTGCGTACAATCGAATGTTCCCAACCTGCACCTGTGTTGTTCGGCTGCAGTCCCTAAAACACCAATGTGTACCGTTGGTACTGCATATATCGACCCGGGTACTCAGTTTCTAGCGTACAATTTTGTCGTTCTCTTTACAAATGACTTGAAAACTTTACATACTCCATATAAACAGTTGAGACGTCGGAACTTGTGAACAACTTCGTCAGATATACTTTCGAACGCAATCTCGGATATGAGCTCAGTTTCTAACGCAGTTGTCAAATTGAATTGTTGAACCGTTCGAACAGTGGATTTTCTCTTTCTTAGAATGTTTGCTGATGGTGATCAAATGGTGATTATAGCTACAACTGGAGTGCAGTTCTGTGCGCCAAATAGTTACAGTTGTCCACAAGGCTATCAGTGCCAAAAAAGTACCATGGCTGGACAGCATATCTGTTGCACTTCGGGTAATTTGAATCATCGTTACACGGGTAAACTCAATTTCATATTGTTTCATCCATGGCCTGTATCAATCTCTATTTAAGAGAAGTTTTGCAATGAATTTAAAAAACAAAATTTGCGATCTAAGAAACTAACTCGTAAAATTCGTAAACAATCCATAGCTTATACACTCTAGCCGTGGACCCGCTATTTCCTGAAATGATTTGTAGCGACTTTGGAAAATAATTTGTAGCGATTTGGTGTCTCAATGGCATTTCCACCAGCTAACAGTTATTGTTAAAGGATATTGTCCGTACGGACACGTGCCGTTTGTGAATCGCATAACCGGTGAACCGCGACAGTGCCATATGACACTCTATCCGTGTCCCACTACAGCATCTTACCAGTGTATCTACAACCCGCAGAAGATGAATTCGTATTGCTGTGCACCAATTGATACTGCCTTCAACAGAATGCCTCAGTATCAACAGTATCAGCAATATCAACAAAATCAAAAGTACCAACCAATTCAGAGCAATTATCAAACCGGACCAACTAATTATCAATTAGCACAAACTAATTATCAGTCGATGCAAAACAACAATCAACAAGTGCTAAATAACTATCGTCCAGGACAAAATAACTATCAACAAACGCAAAGTAATTACCAGCCAATGCAGAGTGATTTATCACCGTCTTATTTATAACCGTCTTTTTTTGATTTTTGTTGTCAGATGGAGTTAAGAAACCTCGATCGATATTTCCAGTCATTCTCAGTTGAACAAATGTACTTAAATCAACTGATTTATACCCAACTGAGAAAGATTGAGAATTTTTTTCGAAAGTTGCAGAATTAGAGCAGTTAGATCGTTTCAGGAGAAGAAGAATCTACGGGATGCCCAGTTGGAAGTACACCACAAATAGATGCTTTTACAAGATCTCCACAACCATGTAACCCAGGGCGATGTGGTCCCTCATTTATGTGTTACTTTTCAACGCAGAAATCACGATGGCAATGTTGCTCGGCTAGTGCAATGATGGTATATCAAATGGATCCGAAACCACGTAGTCGAGCACAATGTGAACCTGGATCAGCACTCATCAATGGACGATGCATGAGACGTAATCTATTGCAACATATCTGACCATATTCCTTTGCAGCTTACATTCTTAGCTCAGTGACTATTCGATGTATTATGCCAGAACATATTATTGAAATTATTTAGCGGTTACGTTGTATATGCAGTGCATGCAGTCTAGCAATTCACTAATATATGCACGTACGTACATAAAGCATTTTGCAGTGTTCTACGTAGGTCAAAACGGCTGCGAAGTGACAGAACAATGTTCGATGGTGTTGGCGGAAGCACGTTGTGAAAGTGGCTATTGTGTTTGTCCACCGAATAAGTTGATACACCAATCGAAATGCGTCACACATTGTCCGGATGGTTTTGTGAATATTGCTGCGAGATGTTATGATTTGACAAGTGTTGTCTTTATGGATTCCGTTGATGAGCGTTTGAATGGTACAATTGGTGGCTTTTGTAAAGCAACGCTAATCACTGAGCAACAGTGCACGGTTGCGAATGCTTACTGCAATGAACGATCGATAACTTGTCAGTGCAAGCCTGGATTTGAATTGAGGATCAATTCGAAGGATAAAAACGATGCGGTACGTTTTGTGAACTAGTAGTTACTTTACAAGGACAATGGAAAGACATAAATTAGGTATGGATGCTGTGAATGAATCCACTCAATTAGCACAAGATTCATCGAAGGACCGGAGCGTTCATTAGTGAAAGTTTTCGAATGAGCCACACATTCTAAATGACTCACAACACGATAATTATTAAAGTGTATCTCAAAATGGACCATTTGATTGGTGTAAGTTTGAATCTTTCTAGGGTTCGTGTATTGAAATTGAAAACAGTAATGTGGAAAAACGAAGAGCATTGCTCAAGGAAGGTCAAACAGCTGTAAGCAATGGCAAGAAACATTTGAAAGATGGTGTTAGTGAACCAAATCGAGCTACCGAGAAGGGCAGTGGCAGCACAAGAAACACTTCACTTCCAAGTGATGATGATCTCTTTGATTTGGAACGATTTCTTATTCCAAGCAGACGAACATCGAGATTCAGCACTAAAAACTGTATAAGTAAGCTATCTTTTTCATTTTTAAAAGGTATATTTGAACGTGTTCGAATCTCCGAAAAATTTGTTTCGAAAGTTTCGATTCGATGAGTGCTGCCATTTCTTGAATTCATTTCCAGTCAGGTTATTGAGTGAAGGTTTTTTTTTTTCATATTACTCAATCCCATCATGACTTTCCCACTCCTTTTCGACGACGAACAGTGAAAAACTTTAAAGGTAAATTGAATCTTAAAGCGAATTGCACGCGCCCGGATAGTTCTTCAACACTGGCATGATGCGCAGTTTGCTTTCAAAGAATTTAGACCGAAGCATATCCTGAATATATCATCTCAGAGCTAGGTGCATTTTTGATCCTATTTCACTCAACTTTCATGCAACTCATAAGTTTCGTTCCTTTCAGATTTCGAACATCAACAAACATTGTAATCCGTAAATATCGTCCAAATATGGACTTTTATTCCGATCAATTCAATTAATAAATTGCATTGAATAACCTCAACGTAAGAGTTTATGTTAATAATGGTGACATTTGATAGAACGAAATGAATGCGGGCATTTACATCAATGAACAGTGAATATTTTCGAAGCATTCATGTAATGATGAAAATCAGCTTCACTGCATTGATTTTGTGTTCTAATTGAAGGAAACATCTGAATATTATACATATATTTTTCATTGTGCAATGGGCAAACTGTTCTCCAGCCGTCTTGGAATGTCTCTCTCTTTGCGTTTTTCCTCACGATCAGATGTTCTATTAATGTTATATTTAATATTTTTGAATTGTTGTTATGACTTTATGTGTGATAAATTTTGATCAACAATAAAATACTTATTGACCACTGAAACCATCAGAAAGCTGGAGGTAGAATCATTTCCGTCATTAGGATAAATATTTCGTAATAACGAAATGAAACGAGAGCTCTTATCGAAATTTTGTAGCATTTTTATGCGTCACATTTTATCTAATCGAGCTGTTGAATCCTTGATGCCTTTATCACGTGGAACGACAGATAATGAGATGAATGAGCACACCTCATACGTTGAAACCGTGAACAATAACAGCGCTTGTTTGCCTCATATAAATCCCGTCACAATCAATTCGCGTGAAATGTTTTGTAAATAAAAAAATCGTCACAAGGATTATCAGGATTTGAGTCGGAATCCTGAAATGGATTATTGCTGGAAATCGACTGACCTTGCATTCTGATTGATACTAACGACAAAAGGGCTGAGTTGGATGCGAACTAAGGCACTGGGGGCAGGGATTTAAACATAAATTGAACATTAAATCAACAACGCTACAAATTTACGATTTATGCAAAATGTAGTGAACTACCGAGAAAAGTAGCTCCACATGTAGCAAAATAGCGAACAGCGCGCTATTACTCACAACTGCTTGGTACCTACACAAGTTTATGCGATGCACACTTCTCAGTAGTGACGATAGCGACCGAAGGTCGGTCGGTAAAATCCGATGAATTTCAGTCGGAATCCTATAATTCTGGTTCAGTCAGAATTTGGAATTCTGAATTCGGTCGGAATGCCGAATTCTGGAATGTTGAAAAGTCAATTTGGTGGGATTCTGATCGAATTGAAATTTCGTCCGGATGCCATCTAGGGTTTCCACGGGATACCGAGATCGAGTTCTGATCCCGATCCTTGGATTTAAGTTTCGAAAAATCCCGGCATCTGAGGGATTTGATGAGTGTTGTGGTAAGATCTATATGATTGAGTATCAATGGGTGATATGAATTGTGATATTCATTGCAATTGATCAATACGTTTGATCGGTATACAAGCAGCAACTGTACATAAGCACAGCGTTTTTATAAGAAATCATTCTGTGTTATTCTTCCTTGTATCGTGGTTCGTCTGCTAATTGGTCATAACAAACGACTAATTGAATTGTGGACCCTACAACAGGTACCAACTGCGATGTTGGTGCAGCTTAATCGCAACATGAGAAATAGAGCATTTCAGTGTTACATAACAGTTAAGTATCGAATAATCACATGACATTTTTCAAGCATAGCCAGATAATTAATGCTTTTTAAAAAATGCATAACTGAAATTCATAATAAGGTGCATCACATATACCCAGTAGGTGTGTACCGCAGTTATCATTGCAGAAAAGTCCGTTTTATCCATTACACGTTTCCCTCACAGTCTTTTAATTTTTTGTTTGGAAATTGCATGAAAAAGAGTACGTTTGGTGTGGAACCGAGTTCATATTACAAGGGAAACAGCTCTAGAATACACGAAAGCTTCAGCTGAACATTTTGACTATATGCTGATAAAATCTTTTCTCAGAAAAAACAATTTACAAATTGATAGTAGGTTAAAAACAACAAATCAACAGCATTAAGCAGTATCAAACATTACAATATTAAACAGTAATAACAACACTAAACAGCATTAACAGTAAACAAGTGAACAGTTTCAAGGGATGCGTTGTACTTCTTCGCTTGGACTATTTCACGATTTTTGCGACAAGCCGAAGCCTTCAGATAAGGAGCAAACATGTTCGAAAAAATGAGGAAAAAAAGTTAAAAGAAACATGTTTGCCCACCAGTCAGCTGCTCAGAGAAATTTTGGCCCGCTGCCAATTCAACTTGCCGACCCTTGTTCTAGGATTTCAAGCATTTGCTCTTGGAACTTCGTATTTATGCGTCACTATCCTTTATGTTAGCTTTTTAAACTTTTCTCTCCGTTGGATCATGCTTTCAATGATCATTCATACGTAAGTTGCACAAGTACCGAGATGGATAATTGGAGCTCTATGGTTCCTTATTAAAAAAGCTGATTTAGTTTCCACAAAGCATTTGATCACAAATTCGCTGCTGTTTATGATTATATTTGCGGGTAAACTCTTTGCTTCATTTCGTTATTTCGATGTATCCTTCTGAGTCCTCTTGGCCCATAGAGGTTTTTGTTAATTGTTGTGGGATATATGGATGATGCGATATTGGGCTGTTGTGGTGATATATTGGGAAATCTGAGTATTGCATAATTTGAGGATTGTTGAGGATAATTGGAGTGTCGTGAGGTAGAGTGATTATCATGGAGGATGGTTGTGGTGTTTCGTAGCCGTTTTCTGTTTTTCGAAGAGGCGAGGTTCTAGTCAGTACTTCGTTGACAAATGATTGTCTTTTAGAAAGATCTTCACGGTCTTTATTGATGGATCCTCTTCTTCTCTTCATATAAAAATAGACAAATATAGCGATTGCAAAAATCAGCGTCACCACAATTATTGCTATTAACACGATTGCAACAATCCAACCGGTACCGATTGAACTTGCTGGGGGCGTTGTGGATGCAGCCGTGGACGTATGCGTAGATGTATGTGTGGATATTGGTGAAGGAGGAGTAGCATAACCAACCACAGTGATATTCATAGGTATATCTGCATAAATGATTAAATTCATTACTCGACTCGTTTCTGAACAACGGAACATCTTGAGCATTAACTCTATCTTTTCTGCTGAAATTTCATAGAAATTATTTTTCGAACGTTCCACCGTTTCCGCATCTTCCTCATTACCATCGCACATCGTCACCTTTACATGAATCTGCACGGCTGGTTCCGAATTCTCAGTATTGGTTGTATCGAAGCCATATGATGATCCAGGCTGGACATGTATATTGAGTTCGAGTCGATTGCCACGGTTCAGACCGCCCGAAGGTAATGACCACGTAGGCGCATATGATGATGACCTCGTAGGCGCATATGATGATGACCTCGTAGGCGCATATGATGATGACCACGTAGGCGCATATGATGATGACCTCGTAGGCGCATATGATGATGACCTCGTAGGCGCATATGATGATGACCACGTAGGCGCATATGATGATGACCTCGTAGGCGCATATGATGATGACCTCGTAGGCGCATATGATGATGACCACGTTGGCGTATGTGATGATGAGCTCGTAGGCGTATGTGATGATGAGCTCGTAGGCGTATGTGATGATGAGCTCGTAGGCGTATGTGATGATGAGCTCGTAGGCGTATGTGATGATGAGCTCGTAGGCGGTAGTCCTGTTGAGTTCGCAGACGACTCCTCTGTTGGGCCAGTAGACGGAGTTACTGGTGGAAGAGGAGCGACTTCGGTTATTATGAATCCGTATGATGTTCCGATTTTTACAGGTATATTCAGTTTATATGGAGCATTAGGGTGCAGAGTGGCAGTAGTTTCATTCAACACCTTCTCAAATGCTTGAGGTGCTGCGATTGTTTGTGCTATACCTGGTATATTTGCCATCAGGGGTCTACTCGCAGACAAATCGCCTGAAAATGTTTTCTTTAATTACCTTACAATTGAATTTTGTGTTCATCTTTGCAAATATCCGTACATCATCTTATGTTCCAGGTTATGCAAGGGTGTTGGTGTACATGAACGTCTATTCGCGACACAGGCGAGTCCCGTGTTGTTGTTATCGTTGGATTAATTTGATTTGCTTTTGAAGATCCGTATCATCTCTGCAGGCATTCCTATTGCTAGGAAAGGATTCGTGAGGTAAATCTTTGGATTGTTGGGAGTCCTTTTCATTTGTCGTGTTTGTCATTTTTGCGGCTTATTCGATGTATTCTTTTGCTCAAAATAATGCCTCCTTTGCAATAAATTGTCCATCAAGGATGAATTTTAGACATGACTGCTGCAAACGCAGAATGGCCCAACTAACGCTGACCAGACTTTTACGGTCATGGACAGCGTGAGAAATCTTAATTACTAGTATGAGTTATACCATGAGATTCTTTCACGCCCTCATTATTTGATTTTCAAAATACGTTGAATCTCTCCGCCCTTGCAACAAATGGTTATGAACTGCTTTTGAAATGTAACGAAATCACGCTGCTAAACTCCACCAATAAAGTGAAAGAATCCAGTAGTTCAAGCACAATCCATAAAACATCCGATCGAAAATGCCGTTAACTGTTCTTCCCGGTCCACCGCTGCCCATAAATTGTTTGTTTGGAAATATGAACGTAAGTTGATCAAAAATACTACTTCTACACACAAGCACCTCACTGATTACTCTCACTTTAGTTACGAGCATTTGTGATTTCAAAAAGTGGTATGTAATGAGTTTATCCGTGTTCATGATTTTATTTGATGTTTCTGAGGCAAGTGAGAAAGCTTGGTTTCGAAACGAGGAAAATAAAACATTACTGTAGATCTGCTTTCCCCGCAAAACATGCTTTCAGTATGTCTTTTAAGTTAGATGTATACGACGAATTTCTGATTAGACGTTTTTAGACGAACTCAACTATTTCATACAGTCATTTCTGATTAGACGGTCATGAGCATGATACATGACCTACGTTTGAAGGCTGCATTCAGATCTCAAATGCACCCTTATAATGAGGCTAAACGGTGTTGCCCTCCATGAAAGCTGGATACACAAGCTAGCCAGGAAATAAACTGATAATTTTCAGATATTCAAAAACAATCACTTAACCAGCACTCGTTTAAGAATGATTGATACAAAATAATAAAGCAAAAAAGTGGAATTGTTGCATCGTTTTATCGCATAAATCCGAGAATTAATAGGTGGTGACTTTCATGGGATATACGCTTAGAGATGATTACGGAGATATATAAAGTTACGTTCAATGCATGAATAAGTTGACGAGAAGCACTGCGTAGATAATGCAAAAGCTGACCTGAACATAAGTTAATGATGAATAATCCGATCAGTAACGGTTTCATTTTGTTTGTTGATCCGAACGCGGGATACTGAAAAGTAGTAATCGTTGGGATTGTAAATCATGATGAATTTTTAATAAGTCTTTCATGTTCTTCGCAAGATCTTTGTCTTTAGAGGAATTCGTAACTCGGAGAATCAACTGATTCTGCTTCATTGGATCGAACCTTATTTCATTTTCATTTGTGAATCGTCCGTGACTCACAGTGTGGTTGAATAATATATGGAAAGGGATTTGGAACCCCAGATTAATCGACAGGCATAAATTGAGGTTGAAATGCTGTGGAGATCCTGCAGAACCTAAGATTGACATCTTTTACAAACTTTTATTAAATTCTTGGATTAACTGCTAAGGAGATTTGTCCTATCAACTTTCCTGAAGTAAGCCACTGCGGAGATGTGTCGTTGAAAGAATGAATGACATTGGAATGAAGAACTTGAAAATTATATAAAACGGGCAATAAACAGCTTCATAAACTTATCTATGTTCAATTGACTGGTGAGCGATGCGAATGTAAACTGATGGAGGAGTCAGTTATATACACTAGATTGTTAACATTTTATGATGGGACAAATGGGTAAATATGTTTAATTGAGTGATAAGCGTTTAATGCTTTTTTGGTATTCGAAGAACATTGAATCGCGATCAAAATACACTCTGACGACAAGCATTTGAAACTGTTATGTTTATTTCCAAAATGATCCAGTCTGTTTAGTAGGGACATCATCAAAGTGACTGATTATAATCTCTTATCACAATGTTTCTCAACAAAAACATGAGTCGACGACTGCCCAAGCAGAAGGAAATTTTTGGTTTATGGTTTTTGGTTTCATTTAAATAATTTGATGAATAATCTTTAACTACAGCGCCAAGTGATGGTCAATTAAAAAATTTCAAATTTAATGGACTCCGATGATTTTGTATTCTTGAAGCTCAATAGAGTTTTGCAAGCAAAAATACATCCAGTCGACTGATGTAACAGTGTGGGTTCGTTCCTCATTGTTTAGTCATATCAGAAAGAAGATTAGTGAAATAACTGATATCCTATGCGTGATAAATGTTACCAATTAAGAACGCATTTATTGTTAGCAGACAATTTTCCTTTAACGGTTTCCATTTAAGGCTCTCCATTGTAGAAAAGAAAGATTTCCTACCACCATATTGCTGTTTGGAGTTTTTTCTGATTAGCCGAGAACCTTTTGAGGCAAAGTTCCTCATCATCATAGAACTGGGAGTAGCATTGATGGCTGCTGGCTCATAACCGCACATAGTTGATAATTGCGAATATATCCTGAACAAAGAAACAATAAGTAATGTGTGATGAGCAGATGTGATTGCTGATATAATGGCGATTGTCAGTAAAAGCAACGAGTGTCGATGTTCGTTGGTTGCCTGTTCTTCTTAAATATATTGAAAATTTTGAATTGCATGATGTAGACATCACGTCATCTTTTTCGACTGACACTTTTATTGCCGAGTAGGAAATATGTACAAGCAATAATGCGGCCTGAAAGGCGGAGCGCACTGACATCACGTGGGTAGGTTGAATAACCAAAAAACAAATTAATAATAAAAACAAAAAAATTAAAAAATAATGGTAACAAAAAACAATAATACAGTTATGGGACATATTTGACAAGAAAGTTCAGGTATAGAAACTGTGTGGATGACATAAAGAACTTCGGCTGCGAATCAGAGAACTTTTTATCAAATTATAAGATAGTGCCGTGAGGTGTGATTTGAATCGTGCTACCGTGCTGGCCTCTACTGATTCATAAGGCAGTGCATTCCATGTGCTTATGATGCGATGTGCGAAGAATTGGGACACGTTGTTGGTAGGTGCTAAATGTGAAACTTTTAAACGATGTGCGTATCCCCTTGTGCGACAGTGTGTGTATTCAAAGATTAATTCCATTTTTATATCGATCATAGAATGAAGTAGCGAACAGCACGCTATTACTCACAACTAGTCTTCGTCGGGGAGCGGGCAACCCGGCGGGGAATGCAGGAGCGCTCCCCCCGCGCAATTTGTTCTCCGACTTTTTCGCGGAGACCACCCGTCCAATTTTCTCCCCTCTGGACCCCCCTCCGGGCGATCTGCTCCCCGACCTTTTCTCGGGGCCCCCCGTTCAGTTTCGCTCCCCGACGGAAAGGACGAGCTCTCCGTCCTTCCCGACCGGGAGCACGAACCTTCATGAATATCGCGAACAATCAACTGAAAATGGTGAAAGACCACCGCAATACTTTCAATAGTATCTTGCTGTTTGTTCTGAAATGTGAATATAAGGAGTACTTGAAAGAAAACTACTTAAAAAAAAGAAGAAAAATCTTTAGAAAATTGAAATTTTGTTTCAAAAATTGAGCGGAATTGCTCCCCGTCTTCCCCGTCGGGGAACACGTGGAACGGTCATTCCTCTACGGGGTCCCCCCCGCGCAAATTGCTCCCCGGCTTTTTTTGCGGGAACCTCCCCAGTCCAATTTATTCCCCGCGGGGACCCCCACCCCGCCCATTTTTCTACCTGCTGGGTCTCCCCTCGTGCGGAAAACTGCTCCCCGACGAACACTACTCACAACTGCCTGGTATCTACACAAGTTTATGCAATGGACACTTCTCAGTAGTGACGATAGCGACCAAAGTTCGGTCGGTAAAATCCGATGAATTTCAGTCGGAATTTGGAATTCTGAATTCGGTCGGAATGCCGAATTCTGGAACGTTGAAAAGACAATTTGGTGGTATTCTGATGGAATTAAAATGTCTTTCTGATGCCATCTAGGGTTTCCACGGGATACCGAGATTCGAGTTCTGATCCCGATCCCGGGATTTATGTTTTGAAAAATCGCGATACCTCGGGATTTGATGAGTGTTGTGGTAAGATCTATATGATTGGGTATCAATGGGTGATATGAATTGTGATATTCATTGTAATTGATCAATACGTTTGATCGGTATACAAGCAGCAACTGTACATAAGCACAGCGTTTTGTACAAGAAATCATTCTATGTTATTCTTCCTTGTATCGTGGTTCGTCTGCTAATTAGTCATAACAAACGACTAATTGAATTGTGGACCCTACAAAAGGTACCAACTGCGATGTTGGTGCAGCTTAATCACAACATGAGAAATAGAGCATTTCAGTGTTACATAATAATTAAGTATCGAATAATCACGTGACATTTTTCAAACATAGCCAGACAATTAATGCTTTTTATAAAATGCCTAGATGAAATTCATAATAAGGTGCATTACATATGTCCAGTAGGCTGCAAGACAGTTATCATTGCAGAAAAGTCCGTCTTATACATTACACGTTTCCCTCAAAGCCTTTTAATTTTTTGTTTGGAAATTGCATGAAAAAGAGTACGTTTGGTGTGGAACCGAGTTCATATTACAAGGGAAACAGCTCTAGAATACACGAAAGCTTCAGCTGAACATTTTGACTATATGCTGATAAAATCTTTTCTCAGGAAAAACAATTTACAAATTGATAGTAGGTTAAAAACAACAAATCAACAGCATTAAGCAGTATCAAACATTAAAATGTTAAACAGTAATAACAACACTGAACAGCATTAACAGTAAACAAGTGAACAGTTTCAAGGGATGGGTTGTACTTCTTCGCTTGGACTATTTCACGATTTTTGCGACAAGCCGAAGCCTTCAGATAAGATGCAAACATGTTCGAAAAAATGAGGAAAAAAAGTTAAAAGAAACATGTTTGCCCACCAGTCAGCTGCTCAGAGAAATTTTGGCCCGCTACCAATTCAACCTGCCGACCCCTGTTCTAAGATTTCAAGCATTTGCTCTTGAAACTTCGTATTTATGCGTCACTATCCTTTATGTTAGCTTTTTAAACTTTTCTCTCCGTTGGATCATGCTTTCAATGATCATTCATACGTAAGTTGCACAAGTACTGAGATGGATAATTGGAGCTCTATGGTTCCTTATTAAAAAAGCTGATTTAGTTTCCACAAAGCATTTGATCACAAATTCGCTGCTGTTTATGATTATATTTGCGGGTAAACTCTTTGCTTCATTTCGTTATTTCGATGTATCCTTCTGAGTCCTCTTGGCCCATAGAGGTTTTTGTTAATTGTTGTGGGATATATGGATGATGCGATATTGGGCTGTTGTGGTGGAATATTGGGAAGTCTGAGTATTGGATAATTTGAGGATTGTTGAGGATAATTGGAGTGTCGCGAGGTAGAGTAATTATCATGGAGGATGGTTGTGGTGTTTCGTAGCCGTTTTCTGTTTTTCGAAGAGGCGAGGTTCTAGTCAGTACTTCGTTGACAAATGATTGTCTTTTAGAAAGATCTTCACGGTCTTTATTGATGGATCCTCTTCTTCTCTTCATATAAAAATAGACAAATATAGCGATTGCAAAAATCAGCGTCATCACAATTATTGCTATTAACACGATTGCAACAATCCAACCGGTACCGATTGAACTCGCTGGGGGCGTTGTGGATGCAGCCGTGAACGTATGCGTAGGTGTATGTGTGGGTGCTGGTGAAGGAGAAGTGAGCGGTGATGAAGTATGTGTCGTATGTGTGGGTGCTGGTGAAGGAGGAGTTGTTGTTGATGGAGGATAAATAGAATAACCAACTATAGTGATATTATTAGACGTATCGTTTTTATCTACATAAATGATTAAAGTCATACTATAGCTGCCGTTTTCATTGTTACGTTTCACTCGACTTTTAACTGAACAGTTGAACGTCTCGATCATCAGCTTTATTGTTCCTGCAGATACTTCATACGTATCGGTATTCGACCTATTCACAGTTACTGCGTCTGCCTCATTACCATTGCACATCGTCACATTTAGGTGGATTTGCTCGTTTGCTTTCGGATACTTAACGTTGGTTGCATCGAAGCTATATGATGATCCAGGTTTTACGTGTGTAATGAGTGCGAGTCGATTACCACCGTTCAGAGGGTTTGTGTCCGCACGTACTATCTTCGTGCGCCCGTGCCCTTGGCTCGTACCCGTTGTGGTCGCACCCGTTTTGGTCGCACCCGTTTTGGTCGCACCCGTTTTGGTCGCACCTGTTGTGGTCGCACCCGTTTTGGTCGCACCCGTTTTGGTCGCACCCGTTTTGGTCGCACCCGTTTTGGTCGCACCTGTTGTGGTCGCACCCGTTGTGGTCTTACCCGCTGTTGTTGTGGGCGTTGTGCTCGTAGACGTTGTGAATTCGGTTATTTCGAAACTGTACGATGGTCCGATTGTTACAGATATACTCAGTCTAGCTCTACCATTAATCAGAGGGATGGTTTTGTTCAAGATGCTCTCAGTTGCTGCGGTTATTTGCGCTGCTTCCGGTCTATTTCCAATCATTGGTCCATTCGCCGACAAGTTGCCTGAAAATGTTTTCATCTGCTATTTTGGGTTTTGTGTTAATCTTTGTCTACATCCGAGCATCACTTATATTTCGGGTTACGCACGGAGTGGTCGTGTGAATGAATGTCCGTTCGCGCATACCACTGGGTTATCATGGTATTACTTTATTATTGTAGGTTCATCTGCAAGCATTTTCGTATCTAGTGGAGGATTCGTGCGGTAAATCTTTGAATTATGGAGAACATGTTGGCTTTGTTGTGCTTGTCATTTTACGCAAAAATGACAAGCACAACATCTTTTGTTCAAAATAATGCGTTTGTTGCTTTGAGCTGTCTGTCAACGATTAATTTTAGGTATGACTGCTGTAAGCGTAGAATGACTTAATTGACGGAGACTTTTACGGTCATGGACAGTAAGAGAAACCCTAACTTTTGGTCTCACGATTTTTGTCATTATAGGAGTTATGTTGAACCACTCCGCCCTTGCAACAGATGGGTATGTAGTGATTTTGAAAGGCAACAAAATCACGCGGGAAACATCCACTGTTAACGAATACAGTACCTCAAACGTAATCGACAAAACATCCAACCAGTGGTATGGTTGACTTCCCGATCCAGTGCTGCCCATGAATTTTGCATTACAATGAATACTTTCTGAATAGTTTTCTTCCTACCTGTGATGTCGCTTCATTAAATTACCTTCGAAAGATAAGTTATGGTTTAGAAAAGTAAAGGTAAATTAAAAAACAATAGTACTTTTGCGAAAAAGGACCCCATTAATTACTCACACAAAAATTACGAGCTTTTCGGCTTCAGAAAGAAGTATGTAACAAACTTATCAGAGTTCCTGATTTTATTTGATGCTTCTGTGGTACGTGAAAAAAACGTAGTTTCGAAATGGAGAGATCAAAGCATTGATGCAGAACTGCTTTCTCACCAAACATGAGTTCGGTTTGTCTTTGATATATATGTGATGAATGTTTTTAGGCAAACTCAACTATTTTATTCAGTCATTTTTGATCAGACGGTCATGAGCATAAAATGAGATTCATATCCGATTGCTGCGTTTCGATAATAAAAAGTGTTGATTCAACTCAAACTTGCTTACGAATGATTAATAGAAGATAACGATAGCAAAAAAGCGGAAAGGTTTTACTGTAATATCGCATGAATCAGAGGAGTAACTAGTGGTGAGATGGATGAAATGTACGTTGAGAGATGATTATGGAGATATTTAAAGTTACATTCAGTGCACAAATAAGTTAATGAGAAGTAATGCGTAGAAATTGCAAAGGCTGACCTGAACATAAGTTGATGATGAGTAAACCGGTCAGTAACAGTCTCATTTTGTTTAATGATTCAAGATCGCGATACTAGAAAATAATGATCATTAGAATTGTCGGCCGTAATGGATTTTTAAAGAACCGTCTGTATTCTTCAAAACATCATCGTATCCGAAGGAATTCGTGATTCGGTGGATCAAATGGTTTTGCTTTATCGGAAGAAACCTTATTTGGTTTTCATTTGTTTATCGTTCGTGACTCACAGTGCGATATGAATCATGTTTGGAAAGTGGTTCAGAATCCTAGATTAATCCACAAACACAAAATAAGTTTGAAATCCTATGGAGATCCTGAAGATCATACGGTTGACATCTTGTATTAACTTCACAAAATTCTAGGATCAACTGTCAAAGGGATTTGTCCTGTCAATTGTTCTGAAGTAAGCCACTGCGGAGATGTGTCGTTGAAAGAATGAATGACATTGGAATGAAGAAATTGAAAACTATATAAAACGGGCAATAAACAGCTTCATAAACTTACCTATGTTCAATTGACTGGTGAGCGATGCGAACGTAAACTGACGGAGGAGTCAGTTATATGTGCTAGACTGTTGACATTTTATGACGGTAAAATGGGTAAATATGTTTAATTGAGTGATAAGCGTTTAATGCTTTTTTGGTATTCGAAGAACATTGAATCGCGATCAAAATACACTCTGACGACAAGCATTTGAAACTATTATGTCAATGTCCAAAATGATCCAGTCTGTTCAGTAGGAACATCATCAAAGTGACTGATTATAATTTCTTATCACAATGTTTCTCAACAAAAACATGGGTCAGGCGACTGCCCAAGCAGAAGGAAATTTTTGGTTTATGGTTTCTGGTTTCATTTAAATAATTTGATGAGTAATCTTTAACTACAGCGCCAAGTGATGGTCAATTAAAAAATTTCAAATTTAATGGACTCCGATGATTTTGTATTCTTGAAGCTCAATAGAGTTTTGCAAGCAAAAATACATCCAGTCGACTGATGTAACAGTGTGGGTTCGTTCCTCATTGTTTAGTCATATCAGAAAGAAGATTAGTGAAATAACTAATATCCTATGCGTGATAAATGTTACCAATTAAGAACGCATTTATTGTTAGCAGACAATTTTCCTTTAACGGTTTCCATTTAAGGCTCTCCATTGTAGAAAAGAAAGATTTCCTATCACCATATTGCTGTTTGGAGTTTTTTTCTGATTAGCCGAGAACCTTTTGAGGCAACGTTCCTCATCATCATAGAACTGGGAGTAGCATTGATGGCTGCTGGCTCATAACTGCACATAGTTAATAATTGCGAATATATCCTGAACAAAGAAACAATAAGTAATGTGTGATGAGCAGATGTGATTGCTGATATAATGGCGATTGTCAGTAAAAGCAACGAGTGTCGACGTTCATTGGTTGCCTGTTCATTCGCTTGAAGTTGTCAAACTTAAATAATTAATTAACTGTCACGCACTATTATGTGACATGTTACGATTCAAATCACGCTCGCTCATGTTCGAATCACTATTTATCAGCATTCTCATCGTTTCGCGGACATATGTTTACTATTATACATCTACATACATCCGTATCAATTGCAAGCATGTATTTATATATTTATGTTGTTGTTCTTACTACATTCCATTGTCTTCATTTGTTCACATTTAGTATTTACCTGATAAATGACGGCATGATAAGAGTTAATATGTATATTTGTGAGTGAATGAGCGAGTGAATCTTGCACTAGTCATTTGCGATGAATAAAATCGCATTCCCGATCAAATAAAAAAAACTGTCGTAGAACAAGCGATGAGCAAGAATATCTCGGGAACCATACAGTGGAGATAAGCAATGAGGAAAAAAAATTTGTAATGATGTTGCTGAAAATAATTTTCAGAATGTTAAACAATAGCAATGCATTTGTAGTTACTCCTTACCCAGGGTGGCTCAGAAGCGACTGGACCGAATCTCTAAAACGGTGGAAGTCCTCCCAAAGAAAATACAACAGTATGACTACGAAAGGAAAGAAAATAATAAAAACCACTTTCCTTTCTCCTTTGCGATCGATTGATTTGTCCACTGATGATATATTTAAGTGGTTCTGACGATTGAATTTTCACAGATTATCCGACTCAGACACTGCTGATACGATTGCCTTCTTTTACATCCGTTGTTTCGCGTTCCATTCTCACGTTCCTAAAAGATCACATCCGTAGATAACATCCTTTGATACGTTTTTTCAGCTTTCATACAGTGCTTTTGTTTTGGCATGCTCTTTATCTGAATGTGCAACAAAGATGTTGCATTTCCCATATGTGCATCTTTTATGTTTTGTTTTGTTCCTTTCATCGAAATGGTGTTTTGAGAATTCTGAAAGTACAATGTTTCAATACTAACTTTAATTGCAAGTTGAATTGTTAATTGCAGACGTAAAGTACGCGCGAGCAATAACGGCGATGTTCACATCCAGATACAAACGAATCGTGATGAAGCGCGTAACGATCAGTCCAATGTGGAATTGAAATCAATGGCGTCCAGCTCAATAAGCGATCATCACAGCATATTTTTATCGCCTATCTCGATCGTAAAGACAAATTTGTGATTCCTCTACAATTTACGCGGTCGGAAGTGTCGTGAATCATGCTATTCACGATAGAAATGATTTCATTCATAATCGTTACTACGAATACGCTTCTCCTCGTACTGTCCAAATGTTATCTCAACATTTTATCTTCTCCACAAATGTATCGAAAATTTTGATGTGTAATGTAGACATCACGTCATTCACATATCTTCGTTGTATTCGTTTGATTCCTATTCTTTTCATTCTTCATCTTATCCATTACGCTAAATTTTTTATAAAAGGGTGTTGCTTGTTTTCGATTTCATTATTGCTTACATTCGATTCAGTTGTTGTTTGCTTTCAATTTGGTGTGTGTAAATCAAAAATTAATCTTACGTAGTGAATAGTGGCTTACACAACATACCACTAGACATGACGCATTCGGCGACCCATCCGAACGAAACCGCACTATTCGCTACAGTTGATGCTAAATTCTGAAACGATCCCACCGTCGAGTGTCAAAAGTGAGCGAGCTTTCTCTACGTTTTCCTTTTTTTGCACAAAACTGAGAATGTGAATGAGTGATGTAAGTATCAACGCTCTCACGTTCTTCAGAGCTCACCACGTTTTTATCATATAACAGTTATCACATATTGTTGAAATAATTGTTGACTACATTGTTGTAATAATGGGGGTTTGGATTGTTTGGACGCTAAGCGGTTGGTTTGCGGATCACGCTATGCGATCAGCAAGATGTTCGTCATTGTTGCGATTGTTTAATGGATTGGTATTCGGCTGTATTTAATTATGCGAGTTATTTATGGCAACGGGCATTCGTTATTGCTTGGTTGTGGAATGTTTGATACGTCGATTACTATGGGTCTATTCGGTTATATTAATTCGTTATTATTGATACCGAAAGATTTCTGCTTCAGTAGTGATTACTAATACTGTTGGTATTGGTAATACGTAATACTGATTACTGTTGGTTGTTCCAAACAGCTACTCTAAACGATCGTTGGATGAATGTTCAGTCGATCAATCGGAATGTATTTTCGGGCCCCTTTTGAGTTCCTATCCCTGGAAATGATTGGGCAACATGGGAGAGTAGCCCAAGACCTGTGTGCTTGCCAAATCAATAATCCGAGTTAGAATTTCATGAAGACAGATGAATCCCAACGCTATTATCGTTAAGTGCGCGGAAAGAATGTCAAGGAAGGAAGGATGTGATATTAGTGATATATTTTCATAGCAGAGAGGCAAAAACTCGTAATGAGTTGGATTTGCTGATTAAATGAATTGTTAATCATATTTGGGATATTAATTGTTGCGTATGGTAATTTGAATTTAAATAATTTGTTGAATGTTTTGTTACATTTGTTGAATAAACTCTTTTCTGATTAATTATGATCAGTGTTGGGCGTGCTATCGTTATTCCGCTATCGGAAAGGAGTCAGCTATTCCGCTATCGCTACCGCTATTCCCCCGAATCGATAGCGGAACGCTATCGCTATCGATATTACACTATTGCCTACTTTAAAAACCTCATTACGCCACTGAATGATTGAAAATTTTCATTGATAAACATGCATTTTTGAAATGAATATGAGAAACATTATAAAAATAGTATCCACATCCACATTCGAACCAACAACTACAGAATCAACCACAACATCTGAACCCACTACCACAGAATCCACCTCTACATTCGAACCAGCACTACAGAACCCAGATCTACATCTGAATCGGCAACTGCAGATGTTTTTTCCTTCGAATCGCTCACAAGAGCTCGGTAGATTCGAATCTAGTGTAGTATTGCAGCACAAATACGTATTTAGATACCTCAGTGATTGAGGTAGTGTTGTGCGGGGAGGGGAAAATGAGTCGGGGACGGGGAGACCGGGGACGGGGAGAGTCCCCGAAAATGGCCGCCGCTCGAAAATGGTCGGGGACGGGGAGTTTCGGGGAGAAAACTCAATGTTGTCCCCGTCCCCGAAATCCCCCGAAAATGTAATTTTGGAACTAGAGTCAGCAGGACCTTGAAAACATGATTTTTTCATGGAAAAACATTGATATAAGTGATCTTTAAGCTAGAAAAGCGATAACTGCGAAGGTGCAATGCAATTCTATTCACAGCATTTTATTCAATCACATGAGAAATTAGAGTTTTTGAAAATAGCGAAATTTTTTTAAAAAATAGCAAAACTAGCAAAAAATAGCCTAGAAAACAGAGTTTTTAGAGTTTAACAAAAAAGCAACAAATACAGTCTTTGAAAAAATAGCAAAATTTCTTTGATAAAAACAAAAGAGAATACACGATCTACTCCTGCGGTTTTCTACTACATTCACCTATGCCGACATATTACATGTCACTGTGCAGCTCTTGAAATGTTCCTAATCGTGGGAAGGAATAAACACACGGATCCATGAACTCATAATTTTTGTTGCTCTTGGTTCTCATTAGAAAATCTGATTATCTCTATTAGTCTACATGGAAATGCATCCATATGAGCGTGACATAAACTAACGATAAGCAGAATAATTAGTTGAATGTTCAATAAAAAGCTACGCAAAAGTTCATCAAGCTGTTGTTGATCATGCCATTCGTCTGACTTCCATCAATTTCCTAGACTATTCATCGATGACAGGTGGCAAACAACGAGGATGACTGCATGTGAGTGAGCCGGAAATGATTAAGGCTTCCTTGAAGATCGACGCACTATCAAAATTAATACACATTGACCTGCTTTATCAAATCCGGAGATCCCAGGATTTTTCAAAACTTAAATCCCGGGGTCGGGATCAGAACTGAAATTCCGGGATCCCTTGTGCACCCGAGCTGAGACAGAATGATAGTGGGGCCTTAAAGGCAAACATGCGAGCAAAAATCGAATATTCAACTTAGAATCGCTCGTAAGGGTGCGGTAAATTCGAGATGATTTTTTTCGGTGGGTTTCGGGGAGACTCCCCAAAATTTCGAGGAGTCTCCCCGACATTTCGGGGAGAGTCGACAATTCTGAAGAAGTAGGGGACGGGAACGGGGACGAGCTTGGGGGACGGGGAGAGTCCCCGAAAATGGCTGCAGCTCAAAAATGGTCCGGGATGAGGATTTCAGGGATGGGGACTCCGAATTCGGGAACTTCCCGCACAACACTAGATTAAGGGACTGTTATGTCGCTAACTGATGAGCGACAAATAACCCGAGACGACGATGAAGAAAACCCTTTATTACGACCCAAGCAGATAAGACGATCCTTTACTTAGGATCGAGACAAGACACGACCCGACAATGAGATCTCGTCCTTATATAGAGTTTGTTTGTATGTAAATTAATGGCAGTAGACGACAATCATACACAAATCAGCAGATTACCTATATGATAATTTGATCACGTATGATAATTTGATCACTATACAACACCTCCGCCTTGAGTTGTTGAGTCGTACGACTTTTTCCTTGGATCGACGACCAAACGCTGTGGACGACGATGAATTCGAGTGGAACGTCGAACTGGTACAACTGGCGAGTGTTGTTGTGCCAGGGAAGGGCCCGATGTTGGAATTGGGTTGGCATGGAAGGTGTCTGGAGCAATGAGATCTCGTCCTTATATAGAGTTTGTTTGTATGTAAATTAATGGCAATAGACGACAATCATACACAAATCAGCAGATTACCTATATGATAATTTGATCACGTATGATAATTTGATCACTATACAACACCTCCGCCTTGAGTTGTTGAGTCGTACGACCTTTTCCTTGGATCGACGACCAAACGCTGTGGACGACGATGAATTCGAGTGGAACGTCGAACTGGTACAACTGGCGAGTGTTGTTGTGGGGAAGGGCCAGGTGTTGGAATTGGGTTGGCATGGAAGGTGTCTAGGAGCAAATTCGATGTCTCGTTACCTGAGTAGGGTTGTTTGTCAGGTTCTCTTTTGAATAGCTGATTTGCGTGTCTCTTCCAAAGATTTGGGCCAACCTGAACATCATATAACACTCTGCCTCTTCTCTTGACGACTATTCCCTTTTTCCGTTCCCTTTGCTGACCGCGATAACTTCGAACATAAACAAGATCACCTTTGACGAATGATCTGTCACGTGCGCCATGCCTTTTGCTAAATTGATTCTCCATTACCCTGTTGCGTCGTGGTGTGGTAGGCGTAGTGAGTCGAATCAAATCCATTGATGTGTGCAGGCGTCTTCCTAGCAGTATTTCTGCTGGAGACTGATTGTTCAAAGTTGAGAAGGGATGTCTGGAGTGCTTCGGACGTAGTCTCTTCCCTCTTGAATTTGCAAAGTGTTCTTTCTGCTTAGACAAATCTTTCTGCTTAGCCGTTTGATTGTGGCTGGGAGGGTGGCGAGAAGATATGTTCAATACCATAGGAGCTGGTTGTTGCTGGTCGAACACTTGATGAACTGTTGTTGATCGTCGAACATTACCACCAAGTTGGTTGAGATCCCACAGATTGAGTTTATCCAGGAAGTCGAGGCCAAGCAAGTTGTGAACGTTGTTGTTTTTACCAACGAAGATAAACCCGTTTGCACTGTTGCCGTTGAAGTTCAGTGTCTGTGAGAACTGGTCTGAAAATTGTATCAGATTATTTGAAGCAGCCGATGCTTCTATTGTAGCTTCCGACAGTTTGGGTGCGCCGATCTGCTTCCAAGATGCTTTAGACATAATAGTGATGTCCGAGCCGGTGTCGATTTGTAATCGAATCGATCGATTGTTCAGTTGAATATTGATATATCGGCGTCGTCGACGGGTGTCTCGTGATGTGACGATGCTATGAACGCCGGACGAGCGATATGTTTGGTGGCGACTGCGTCGATGATGCTTCCGATTGAAATTGCAGTAGCCTTCTTTGTGGCCAAATATTCCGCAAGTAGTGCACTTGCGTCGATTGTATGAACAATCTTTTACATAGTGAACACCTCCGCATTGCCAGCATGGGCTTTTGGGAATATTTTTTGTTGTACTGTCGGTTGATCTTGTTGGTTTCGGCTGTGATAGAAGGGTTTTCTGTGTTGATTGTTTTTTTCGTTAACGATTGCATGAAAACCACTGGGATGTTCAACCATTTTGGTGTCGTGTTTGAGCGTGACGAGACGGCGGTAGTGTGCGATAAGACTATTCAGCGTTACTTGATCGTCTGAGTCGATTTTATTGAGTAAATGAAGTCGGTATTCTGCGTCTGACGGTGATTGAAGTCCGCAGACGATGATTAGGCATTTGAATTGTTCGGCAATCAATTCGCCTAATCGGAATTTCTCGCACTCTCAATTAACGATTCCGCCATACGTGATGATGTCGTCACGGTCGTTTTTCGTTATCTTGAGGCATTGATAACGTTGGTTGAACGTTGATATTCGTGGACCGAAAATATCCTTTAGGATTGTGATCGTCTCGTTGAATTGGATAACTCGAGGTTGGTGCGGGAGAATGTAGTTGGAGTATTTTTCATATGCGACCGCATCCAACTCTCTCAAGAGAAAACGGACTCTTGCAGCATCGTCTAGATTTTTACCATCCACCTTGAAGATATCTTCATAGCGTTTATACCATGCCGCGAATGTGATATCTTCGTCTGGCACATACGAAAAGGTGGTGATGGTATTCTCGAGCACTGAGTCCATGGCGGATGACGCGATTGCCGTCGATGGTTGTCGAGTAGTGCTCGTTCGTTGGTCGGCCATTTGTTGCTGTAGTAGAGTCAACACTGTACCGAACTGCTGCATTTGCTGCTGCTGTTGCTGTAGTAACATGACGAGCGGGTCCACCGTAGTCGATGAAGAATCGTTGATGTCGTTCATTGCTGATGTAGGTCTGCAGCTAACGACGCTAGGGCACTAACCCCAGAGGGAGCGTCTCTTGTTACTTGTGCCGAGACGGTTGAACCGCACTGATGACCCCAGTCACAAGTATACAAGGCTTGGCGGAGTTCTTCTTTGGGTCTATCGGCCTAAGCAGCTCAGTCGAGCGACGAGGAAAAACGTTTCGCTGAAACCGTCAAACGTATCAAGTTGGCCACGTGCTGACACCTGAGGTGCAGTAAAGGGCGCGTGATACTAAGGCTTCGTATGGAAAACGAGTCCTCTGTGCCCTCCTTTACCACTTTTGGCAACCGAACCGTTGATCCTGATCGCCAAATTGTTATGTCGCTAACTGATGAGCGACAAATAACCCGAGACGACGATGAAGAAAACCCTTTATTACGACCCAAGCAGATAAGACGCTCCTTTACTTAGGATCGAGACAAGACACGACCCGACAATGAGATCTCGTCCTTATATAGAGTTTGTTTGTATGTAAATTAATGGCAATAGACGACAATCATACACAAATCAGCAGGTTACCTATATGATAATTTGATCACGCATGATAATTTGATCACTATACAACAGGGACTATACCAGTTGTTCTCATAAGGGGTGAAATTACCCATTTTTGGATCGTTTGAAGGTGTAAACGGGCAATGGAGAGGGTCGGGGAATTAGTAATCCGTGCAGTTTTATGTTATGATAGAACGCCATCCTATTACCTGGGTATCATTAGCTCATCCAAGCCTAACAGGGTTTTCATTAGTTATAACAGGGTTTTTATTGAAATCACATCCATTTGTCAATGAATGGTGTTTTAACGGAGTTTTCATTCTTTTTCTTGCTATTGCAATGGCTCTCACAGCTTTCATCACCAAAAGTGTTCTCTTTTGCTAATTTTTCATTCATTTCATTCAACAGTTGAAGTCAAATTCTCATTCTATCAAATACACTCTATAATTGATCATTTGACTGTTGAAGGTTGTTGAGCAATAATATTCGTTGCTTCATTGTTGATTTCGGTTTTCAACACTCGTCAATGTATCCAGTAAATAGTATTTTATTCAATCAGCAAATCAAACTCATTATGAGTTTATGCCTCTCTGTAATCACCAATATCACTAATATCACATTCTTTCTTCCCTGGCATTATTCTTTCCGCACAGCTAACGATAATAGCGTTTGTAATCATCTGTCTTCATGAAATTTGAACTTGGATTATTGATCTGGCAAGCACAGAGATTTTGGGCTACTCTCCCATATTACCCAATGATTTCTAGGGAGAGAGGCTCAGAAGGAGCCCGAAAATATATTATCAGTAATCTCTCGTTATCAATGATAAACAGTTAATGTAACCGAATAGATCCATAGCAATCGGCGTATAAAGCACTCCACAATCATCCAATAACGAGTGCCTGTCGCTATAGATAATTTGCATAATTAAATCCAGCCGACTACCAACAATAATCCATTAAACAATCGCAACAATGACGAACATTTTGCCGTTCGCATAGAACGATCGGAAAACCAACTGTTCACCGTCTTAATTACCTGCATTGGCCAGGCTATCAAACGTTTGTAGCGTTGCTGGCCACAATGCTCAAGTTTCCGTGCACATTGTTTTAGCCTCAATCTGCGCCACCTCGCTGGCTAGGCGAGCAAGTCAAGCAAGCGAACACAACCGAGTAAATAATCAGTCGCCGTGAATACTTTGCATAAGTGAACGTAGTCAAATACCAATTCAATAAATAATCTTTACTCTAATAAAATAAATATTCCGCCGATCGCTCGCAGCGATTGACAAAACAACCACTCGACGCCCAAGTAACAATATTCGATTGTTAGTGCATAGTATATGCTACAGAATAAGAAACTAATTTGAATTGTGAAGTGAAATGAGACGAAGTGAATGAGAAAAGCTCATCAACAAAACGACATTCGCATATTATAGCAATGAGAGTGAATAGAACACGTCTGAAAAGAATAAGAATTCATCTAAATCAGTTTGAAATGAGCGTGTCATAGACAATAACACTTCATGCAATCATATTCGATTGCAATAATGAGGAACAGAACGGTCTAAGAGAAGACCTAACCATCTGGTATTCTTATATCTGAGAGGTGCGAATAACGGCGGCCTGCCAGATCATCAAAAGGGGCAATGGAGTACCCGGACGTGAGAACCACTGCACTATGCATTCACTTGCAGACGAACTGATAGCGGAAGCAGCCCGCTATCGAACAGCGATAGCACTGTTACCGCTATCGTTATTCCGCTATCCACTCGAACTTCTGCTATCGTTATTTCGCTACTCCGCTAATAGCGGAATAGCGCACTATTGCCCAACACCGATTATGATCATATTGGTTCAGTAAGAATGTGTCTGAACATGTTTCTTTATTCCAGTTGCTCAATCCTGGAATCCTCCCGGGATTGAAAGTCGATCACGGGATTGAAAAAAGTCAGGATTTTGGAAACCCTGTTGCCGTCCTACTTCTCAGGGATATCGCATGACGGGTACGAATTGATCAAAATTCCCACTTAATCAATACCGGATTACGAGTGACGATAATTGAAGGGAAGTATAGCCATGGATTACACTTCGTTTCTATGTCACGAAAAATGGTTCACCGTGTAAATCTCAATTTTGGGTTGAGTCTTATACCAGCTAACCATCTACACATTGAATTGATACCTCACTGCGACATCAGCCAGCACAACTGATACCTCAGTCCAGTATCAGGTTCAACCCCAGCTTTGCTACGCTTAAATTCCACTACCACCACTTTCATCACATGCGGTTGGGTATATCGCGTAGTATTCAAACAAAACATCTATCTCTGAGCATGATTTCTACAGTGGGAATAATCGGACCGTATCGTGTCTGCGTACTACGAACGAACGCTGACAGATGAAGACACCATTTTTTGAACGAACGGATTTGAAGCGAAATTTTACCGCATTCCCAGAACTTATTATGCAAGAATCTAGGGTGATTAGTTTCCTATTATGTGGTGATGTGGCGAGCGTGGTACCCGATTATTTAAACCTCTATAGTTCGTTTCGGTTCGTTTTGAGCAATGCGAATGCGTTTTCAATATTTTGTGAATAAATAAAAAGAGGCGCGTATGATATGTTATCAAGGGTATGTTATCGAGGCATTCGCATACGTAGTTCGGTATGTCGCGAAAAATTCGGCTGAATTGAGATATTTTGAACACAATAATGTAACGCATAAGACGTCAACTGACAGATATATCAGGTGAAAAAAGTTTGAGGAGCATTGTTTTTGCAGTCCGTTAGGCTCCCTTGTAGATTATTGAATTGCCACTAGATGAAATAAGACTCTTTTCGTTCTGCAGAAGTCTTGTTTCTGAAAATTAATTTTGGTTATGCATCTAGCTTATTAGCTTTCAGTCATGTAAGTTCTTCGGGTAAGAATTCCTTGAAAATTCCTGTCACCATATTTCTGTCAGTGCACACTTGATCATCACTCATCTCCTCTAACTCTTGCTCGGAGTTGAAATTTATTCGTATTTAAAGCATAGAATTGAATTCCAGTTCAAAAGTTTCCTGCAGCAGCCGAGATGGTGAGGTTCCGTAGCGTTGTATTGTCGTCTTCATCGCAACCAAATGTTGTAAAGGGTTCGTATCAATGGAATGATTACTTGGAGAAAATACTGACGAAAGTGAATGAATCTGGTGAAGGTGACAATCGTATCAGTGAATATGTGGTGCCAGCTGAGTGCTTTTTTGAGGCACCGTTTGTTGAATTCGCCCGTTACATCGTTAAGAATCTCAAGGTATTTCGTAATTACTGGAAAAAATATTTAGGCAGTTTCGTCCTCAGTAAGATCCATCCTCTGAATTTCCAACACTTCTGCAGTTGATAGGCGGCGGAGTGCACAACACACCTTTGTAATGATTGACATCATTACTCTGTCTGGCCTGAATTTATTTTACTTGGTTGCTTTTCTTTTATTTTATAGTGCTTTGTTCATTTTTGTTTTGGTGAGCATGCATGTATTTGCACTGCACCACCTTAAACTGCAGAAGTACAGAATTGCTCTCTTTTAACAAGGGTTCAGCACGGTAGATTGTTGGGTCTGCCTAATGGCTGGACCAACATGAAAGTAACACTTCGGTAGTTATGAGGCTATCACTGAAATGTTGCGTAACCATGTGGTATGAAGGGTCAAAAAAATGCAGCACCGGTTGTGGAAAGGTATAGATCGTGTTTGAGAATAATTTTTTCAGTCTTATTGAGGTGGTTGGGATTAGAAGTTGATGTGACTGTTTGTGGTACCAACTTGACTGATTTGTATCATGATTAATCATTCCTCAGGTAGAAGTTGCCCTAGAGGAGGATACTGCATCGCTTCTGGCGGACGAATCGATCTCATTGTTTTGGGTTGCAAGTGTTCAAAAGGTTTGCTCTCAGTTATTGATGAACTTATGGCAAGGGTACGAGATCAAGTATTTAGGTAATGGGTAATATTTTTCGTTTTTGCCCAGGGGATCTCATTCATGATTGTTTCTGAAACTTTTCAATTTAGAGTTATTCCTGAATATCGAAAAGTTTTTTTTGTGATGTAGAAAGTTTCTGGGCTTGAAAAAATATTATCGATGACTTCCCATATGGAAAATGAGGGAAGGGTGTTTGGTTTTAGCTTGCTCTTTCGTTTAGCTGAAGCATCATCTCTGGAGCTACCATGAAGATGATTAATTTATTTGCCGATTATGAAGCAGCTTCGATGGGCACGTGGATGATATCATTAATAGCTCGTTTGATCGACATTGTTCAGGAATCGTCATTTCTGATGTTGTTTGCTGATGTAATTGCTTCTGCTAACCATTTAGGTAGCTGGATATCGTGTTTTGGTACGATTCGAGGGTATGGACCAAGTTGGGGACGAATCAAACGATGTATGGATCAATCTGGGTTCGGCGGAATTGCGTCATGTTGGTGAGTTTTGTACAGCAATTTAATTTGTTTCAGACGAAAGAAACGACGTCATTAATCTCTTTCATATGCATCGAATTTTTGTGCGATGTACTTGAAAGTCCCGCATTTGCCCCCCCCTCTTCCTCATCTCTCCTCGACTTCAGTTGGTTATAAATAGGTCGGATTTGAGGAATTATGTTACACTGCACTTTAATCAGTCACCAAATCTACATGATGTTTTCTCTTCCAGTTGTTTTTACCATTTTGAGAGTTTTTGAATTATTGCCATTGTGGTAATAATCACGTGATTGATATTCGAAATGGTATTTATTGTAGTAATTGCAGTGTATATCATTGTTGTTATCATCATTATTATTTTCAATTTTTCCCGTGTTATGATCTTCTATTTTGGCATTTAGGCTTCTGCTCGGAAGATATAAATACACGCGTTTTGGTACCGCCACCAGAAATTGCGGGTCGACAAAGCGATTGGTCACATTATCTGATGTGCCAGTTGCACGCATATAAGACACTGCCGGTCAGCTGGCCCGAACTGCAGCATCGTAAAATAAATTGCTGTAAATTTAAGGTGCTCATTCTGTTCGGTAGATTATTGTTTTGTTGTGCGATGCACGACGTTAAGTGGAAAAAATGAGTAGTGTTAGTTGAATCAGTACCAGTAGAGTTATACAATTTCCATTGTATTTTATCCATCAGCATTACTAAATTCTGCCAGTGAAAATGATTGCGGGTCATTACGGAGTCAAGTTGAAATTTTTTTCCGACAGAATATTGTGAGAGTTTTTACTGCTATGCTTTGGCACCTTCAACAGATAATCGATCATGCATATAATTCAGGTAGAGGAGTGAATGATGAGTGTTCAATTGAATTTCAGAAAGGCGATCGTGTCGAGTTATTGGATTCATTGGTGTCGATGCGAGTGAGACCGGCAGTTGTTGAGGATGTTGTCGGAGGACGAATATTTCTGAAAATAAGTGCCAAAGATATGAATAAAGCGGATATGCAAGTGAAGGAAGACGATGATGAATTTGACGCGCAGGTTGTATTCATTTGAAATCAGCAAGATGCTGTAGCGCATATTAAATATGATATTCTTATCTGTTGATATCGATACGTTCACCGATACTACACTTTTGTTATTTAGCATTGGAGAATTCAAAATCTAAATTCATCAATTAAACTTTCTTTTGAAGCACTCACTGAAGTGTTTGTTTTCAAGAACGTTTGCAAGTAAATCATCGTTGTTATATAGTGATGGAGTATTTTCTGTTTCGTGATTATAGTTTGTATTTGATTCCACTCAAATAAGGCGTTCACTTCGATTGCCAAAATCAGCAATGTGATGGTATGGATCATTATTCAGGATAGTTACTGAATTTTTTGTTTAGTTGGAAGAAGGAGTGTGGATGGATCAGTATTCACCACTGATATTCTATGTTGGATGGGCTTATAAGGTGGGCTATCAGCTGTTAGCAAATGATGCTTACAAGAAACATGCGATGGTCATTGCAAACGCATTGAAAGAAGTTGGTTGTTTTGAATTCGGCATTTGAAGTTGTTCATTTTGTTTGCAATCACTTTAAAATTCGATTTCATGAGTTCCATCTTTCATTGTGTTGTAATTGATCCATATATGATGAGAAGTTACACTTGGTTGCGCGTATACATCTGTCTTGTAGTAGTGAATGTCACTTAGTTTATTGTAATTCGCATAATTCATTATGCACAGATTCTGCAGTGATCTGTTTGCAAAATTGTTTGAATCCTCTTCACGCCATTTTTCGAGCGATCTCAAAGATTAATGTAAACAATGGATTCGATCGTTATTAGTGGATTTGTTATTTTCATTCTTTCATTTTTGTAAGGAGGTCGATTTGAATTTTCTATTCGTCATATTCGCTGATGATGTATATTCGACTGAACTGAAGACATTAAGGGTATTACGAATGTACCGTTTTCAAAGAACGACACACGTCCGGAACAGTTTCAAAATTTTGTGGATTGTTGGCATGAAGGAGCTGGTGATGAAAACAAATTTGTGGAATGGGAAAAAGGAATGAAATTGGAAGTTTTGGATCCGTTAGATACATGGAAAGAGTTACGTGTTGCAACCGTTATTGAGGTGCTAGCAGATGGCTACTTGAAAGTGAGTGTTGTTTGTGTATTTTGACTTTTATCAATCGATTATCATAAATGGAATTTGTCAATTCCCGTTAGGAATATTTTTTGAAGCGCTTCAGTGTGGATGGTGAGGGAGGAAATTTGAAAAGGAAAGATTACAAGATAATACTTGATTAAGACGGTTTGTAAATATTGTCAACATTTGTAAGTGTATCGCAAGTTTACAGTTAGGCTTCGATGGTGAAGGTATGGAAGACGATTGCATCGCAATTCATTGCGCATCTCCGTTGCTATTTCCGGTTGGCTACTGTGAAAGAAACGGACTCAAACTAAAAGGACCTCAGGGTATGTCGTCTATTATAAATGTAAAACAACTTCTTTTCCCTTCTCGAAACGTTGTGATGAAATGCGAAAAGAACTGAATCATTTTAGCATTTTGGTAGTCCTCTCAAAATCCAATGTGAATGGAATCCTTTATTCTGTGCAACCAAAGGCCCCATTGGAGTTTCTCAAAATCCAGTGGAGTATTTGTTTGCACAGAATGAAAGATAAAATGATGACAATGAGAGCTGAAGATGGTTTTGTAATAGCAGCGAAACCTTTACACTCAATGAATTTGTATTAGCTGCTGTAGTGAGTGGATAAATTTGTCAAATTAACGTCCTTTTAACAAACTCTGACAGTGGAATGATCTTTGTTGAAACTGTATTAATGTTTTCAGGTGGGGGAAAATTCGATTGGAAAAGTTATTTGAGACAATCAAAATCGATAACCGCTCCTGAAGCGCTTTTCGATGAAGAGAACGAACCAGCAGCAGTCAAGAACTTCAAGGTTGTAATGATGAAACTTCCGATGTTTATTCTGACTATTGTTCCAAATTTTTGCTGAATTGGAAGAAAGAAATGACATGTGAACGACAGCGTTTGGCGTAATTCGTTGATTGATGAACCGACTTAGCTATCGTAGTTCGTAATCCAGAGTTTCTAGCATTAGTTACGTAATGCTGGGGAAATTTTCATCATTCCTTACCTTGTTCTTTAAACCCAAAGAAGATTGATTCAGATTGGCGCGAAACTCGAAGCGGTTGATATGTGTGAGCCACATTTGATTTGTGTCGCTACGGTCGCAGCTCATAAAGGACGTTTGTTGCAAATTAAATACGACGGCTGGGATAATTCTTATGATCAACTTTTTGATTATAGGTAATCTTTCTTGAACTGTGAGCCTCTTCTAAATGTGTATGGAACAAAGTTTTTTGACCGAATGAGTGAATTTTCCTTTCTTTAAATGAAGAAGTGAGTATGAAAAGGCCTGACTGATTTATCTTTCGGTTACTATAGTCTCGTAAATAAGAAATAGATGAATTTTTCATATATTTTCAATGATTATCGACCAAAACCATCAGTGACTGTTCAGATTTTTTCAATAAGTATTGAACAAAACCATCAGTGAGAGTTCCGAGTGAACTTTTTTCTGCGCAGTCGACGGATGAAACTTGTGCTTTTTTGTTCAGTAAAGGGAAATTAACTTCCCATTTGTCGCTCCTGTTTTCAATGGGGGCATGCGTGTTGATCCGATTCTTATTTGTTTTTGTTGAAATGAGATGTTAAGTGCCTCGACTATTTCAGATCAACTAATATATTTCCACTCGGATGGTGTGAGATGAATGGATATAAATTGGAAGCACCAAAAACCGAGACGAAAAAGAAAGCGAGAAGTAGAAGGAAATAAATAGTCTACCTCAGGGTTGCACAGACTGCGTTTGGGATTACCAAGGCACTTACGGTGGTTCATGACGCTGTTGAGAAGATGGTGGTTAAGAGTGAATCGTAGAATCATCCTTTACCCATTTCTGCATCTCAGTTGGGTTTGCCGTATCCCATGAAGCGTGACTGTTGTCTTTTTGCGACATCGAATAGATCATAGAGTGTCTTTACAAGTGGCAGTCATCAAATGTCTGTGCTTACCCAACCTTGCCAAATTAGTTGGAGATTTGTTCTCGCGGACCATGCAATTGTTAATGATTGCGTAAGCTACATAAAAGCGAATTCACAGTATGAATAGTTGCGTTTTCAGTTACCGCAGATTTTCTGATTCCTGTGGATTTTCATTGGACTGTACTTGTTTACTGCACTCACATCTAATGAACGGTGAAAAAGTTGTTTCGGTTCACTTTTTAAAAAAGCTGTCATTCGCTTGCACAACAAGAAACAATTGCGGTTTGTAACATATAATGAATTTGCTATTCGTTGTTCAATTTCGAAAAGATCTCATTGGTTTCATTGTTTTACGTTGTGTTTTTCTTATTTTTTTGGAATCGTTTTAGTCGTTTGAGGAAATGATGCGTACAATATGCTCCTTTGATAATTTTGAACTAAAATTCTTTGTTTTGTTCATTTGTTATTGTACTTTAGTATTGTTTTGAAAAATATTCAAATTTTGATGTGATGAGTTTGATTGAAGTTTGCATCAATTGCGAAATATTATCTAATTTTAGCGTTAATTTTGTTTTCTGGTTTAAAATCGTAGTTCGTTTGATTCATGACGAATGCACTTTGCGTGTTTTAGAAGAATTCCTGAGATGAATCTTTATTATGAAATGATTTCGGATTACGGAGAAAAAATTCTTGACTTTACGAACGCTCAGAAAATTCAGTTATTTTTATTCATCGTTGATTTGAGGATTTGTCGGAAGCCTGTGCATCTTTCCATTTCACAGTTTGAGTTTACAGTGTACAAACGATACCATTTCCGTTTCATCTAAATGTTTCAAGCCCAAAATTTTGAGAGCCAAAGAAGGAGGAAGACTTGAACAACAGAAAGCTCAACGGTTCGATTTTGGGCTTAATCAAAGCAGTAGCCTTAAATTAGTTTCGATCCTCTTTTATTTGTTCGCAATTCGTGAAAGCTCAACAATTCGATTTTGCGCTTAATCAAAGCAGTAGCCTTAAATTAGTTTCTATCCTCTTTTATTTGTTCGCAACAATATCGATAGCATTCACAGAATTGTGAATGTTATCGATATTGTTCGCTATTCTTGATCCTACGGATATTAACTTTGTATTTGTTAACTTTTGTTATGCAACTAACCCTGTTGCTAACATGTGAAAATGATCATCTTTAAATATATTTGAATGAAAACCATAGAAACTGGTGAATAAAATGTTTCGATTCATTTTTGAGATAAGTTGTTTATCCCTGTGGTTTCTAATCATCACATTAATTGATTTTACGAGTAAATACAGGTTAAGCACGAAACGTGAATAACATGAATTTTAGTTGAACAATTTATTCGATTGGCGCACACCAATGAGAACAGTGACGGGGCGAACTCCAAATTCTGCTAACTATAAGCGTCAGAGAATGAATCACAACTGGAATAGGCATTCGAATGAGATTAGTCGTAGTATCAGCACAGGCCAAGATTAATGCAGATTTGATGAGGTTGCACTTTCTCTTCGATAAGCTTGATTATGTATGGCAGTTCATGCTCGATCAACGCTTCACATGCTTGCTCTTGAGCAGGATGTTGGCCGAACAGTTTGTAGCATACTTGCTCCAGAATATCGCTTACTTCTGTCTATAAAGAACATCCTTAATTGCGCCATAAATTTAGCGAATTTGAGGATTTTAATTGGGGTCTAGTGATACGGTGATAAATTGCATGGCCATAGAAAGCATGAATTTTACTTTGACAGTTTTAAGTTGCAAAGTATGAAAAACTGGTTCGGGGAAGTAGCGATAATCGGAGCGGCATATTGCAGTGCAGTGTATTCGAACTCAGGTTTGGGATGAGGCTCATGCCGTAAAATTATCTGCTTGTTCAGTATGTACCTCACTCACGTTTGACCTAATGATTTATTTGTTTAATAGATACCTCAACTAAGCTATGAGCGTCAACCTAAGCTCAAAGGTAACGCGCCGAGATATCGCGCTCTGATTATCGCCACCTGGTTCGGAGCGATCACTTCATGAATGAAAATCAATCTTGAAATTTTCTGCCGTTCGCATCTAAAAATGGTTGAATGGATTTCAGAAGCAAGTGCTAGACTGCATCCAGTAGCTGCTTGTCTCAGATATCGTACCACAAATGATTTGACCGGAAACATGGTTTTATAATAATTCCTCGGGTCTCTTAGAACAGTTCAAAGCACTGGAATATTTTGCATTTCTCTCCAAGTTACGATCATTTTCTTCATCTTTGAGAAAAAATTTCATTCGTATCAAGGATAAATTTTCGAAATGAACAGTTAGCAAATCGCATCACTGCAACTGATTGGACTAGGTCAAATCAATAATCTAACCTTGTGAGCAAGAACAAGTTCTCTTGTTGCAGTGATCGTTTGCGTGCATAACAAGCAAACGTATCCGTTTGTGACTGGGTCAACTTGTTGAAACTTTACGGTCTTTTTTATGCCGTAATTATCTTTTGGTTTCTCACGAACAAATGATGCCGTATCGACATTCTCACTCAGCACATCATTGAAAGCGAACACAGCAAACAACAAAGACACTGAAACAATCCTACTGAATGAAAACTGATGATGAAGAGTTTTTCATTTCTTAACAAGCAGATATTCCATTTTCATCGCGCCAGTATTACATTCCCCTAATTACATGAGTAAACACAAATATTTTCACAAGAGAACAGAATTTTTCACACTGTCTCTTGATCACCTATCCATATCACCACACTGAAGTGATTCAGCATTACATAAAAATCAAATTGAACAAACAAACCTACAACCAAATTACTCATCGTTGACGCACAATGCTCGTTCGTTACTGCTGAAATGAAGCGGTTTTGCTACTTCGAACATCGATAACACATGAAATGCAAAATGCAACCAAGTATCACAAATTAGGCAGACACATTAGATGATACAATGGGTATGTTACGAATGTTATTCGTCAGGGTTCACCGTACTCTTCTCAACAATCTCATCTTCGAACTAATGTTTCGAGAGAGTTGAATGCCCATTCTAATGAGCCTGGCATAAAAAGTCTCATACTGAAGGGTGGATGAATGTGAAATTTTGATATCTCTAGAAGTTTCAATATCGTAAATTATATACGTTTGGTTTCAATACAGTTAAACTTGACTAATCATAATCTACCAATGGCACGGTCTGTGTCCACTTAAAATAAACCAAGAAATGCGTTCAAGCCTACAGCAAACAAAATGAGGAAATTAAAATGAGGAAAATCCCATAGTAACGTTATCTAAACAGAAATCTGAAGAATATCAACTCTTCTTGAGCGGAAACAATTGGGGAGAGGCAAAATTGTACATGCGAATGAAAACCACCTTTAATATATTCAAGTTCTCGTAAGCGAAATATGCTGGTCAAAGGCTTTGGCGCGAATCCTTAAAATTGTTTAACTAAAGAATGAAACAAAACTTCTTCTCAGATATTGTGAAGTTTTAAATGCCCTTCAAAAGTCGTATCAAAAGGAGTTTATGAGAACATGACTGAATGGGATGTTACAGCGTATTGCATAACCGGTTATAGAAAGTTGTTCATAAACAATTCGAATTGCTCATTTCTTATCATTGATTAATTCCGTTATTTTCAACTGCACTTAATCGATTCAAATAAGAAATAACTGAAAAAACCAAATCTATAATAAAAATACAAATTCATTTTTAAAATGAAGTCAATTCAATAGATGAACAAACGAATGAACGAAATTTAAGAAACCTAGAACGAAATATATGACATATACGTTTGGATAAAAATACCACAGGTTTTCGTTGCTCTCTGTGAGGGGTTTGCAAAAGATAACCATACTTAAGATGGACTGATACTTTCCACAGGATTTTCGCTAAAAGGTAGCATACGTAATATGTGGAGGATTCCTTTGCTTTTTATGAATCATATCAAATCAACGGCTGTTCAGTGGCGAGCAGCTGTTGAATTAGGAGTTTGCACGAAAAGGCTAACGTTCCGCAAACTTTCCTATGGAAGACTTCCGTTCGAGGAACCAATAGGGTAATTTTGCGTCTATCAGTTTCGATAACCACTGAATGCGGCGAAATTATTTTCGTCACTCTCACTGCCGATAGGCGTTCTGATCGAGAATAGAGTTTCGATCATTGCCAGAAACCAATTTCACAGATCTCTCATGAATTGAACATCAGCAAAGAAAGATCTGAAATTGACATCAGCAAATTTTCATGCAGTTCTCGTATCAAGCGCGCGATGGTAAGTTGAACATGATATCTGACCTATACTATTGTTCGCAACCATCAGCAGAAGTGCAAATATTCAGGTACTTGGTGAAAATGCCATCGAAATTTGATATCATATATTATCGAAACGACCTAAATAATGCGATCGATCGAAACACCTGACACAGACTTATATAGAGTGACATGATCGGTGAGCATATTGTCGCAGTCTCATTGGAGTGCAAAATGTGAAACAGTCGGGAAATTTGGAATCTGCAGTGAAATCGAAAATTATTTGCGAGGAACCAACTAATAACCGTCGAAAGGTGGTAAAATTGCAATAAGATGAAGACAACTTAATGATTCCTCTCGGGATCTCCTGTTTTGCCCACTTATTACTGAATGCAAGAATCTGATGAGTGATATTTGGGAATTTCATTAGTTTTCTTTTTCTAAAAGACTGCCAAAAGACTGCTAACATTTCTTATCATTTACAGTTCGTTTTCAATCATTTAAACTTTTATTGTAGTTTTCCAATCGTTTCGACAACTTTCCACCCTAATTTCATTCCCAAAAATACTTTCTACTTCACTCTCGATCTTGAGAGTTTCATCTCTTTCGCAATTTGCATTCTAGCTGATTACGAGGTATTTTCACGAGAGCTCAGTAACATGCACACACCCATTATCATCTGTTTTATGCCTTGATTTTTCGTTCGTTAAACGTGTGATCATTTATGCTTTAAATATCTTACTCAGTGATCATTTGCGCTCTAATCCTCTTATGCTTTAAACGTTTGTGCTTTTGATCTTCTAATGCTTCGCATATACTCTGATCGTTCATCTTATGCATCAGTCTCGATAACGCCACCCATAAGACTTCGGTGATATTCTATGCTAACAGGTAACTGCATATTCGCATATCGTTCACATATCGTTCAGCTTCCACCATCAAAAGTACATGTCGAAAACAGAAAGTTGTAGAATGGTGAAAACGCAAAAAAATGATTGCTCGCAAAAAAAGCTGAAAACTGTATGCAGTTGTTCATCATAGTGAATAACATCAAGGTACAATATTTGAGTGAGCAAGAAACAACAAAAATTATATAAGAAGACCAAATTTGATGTCATAAAAAACCCGAGAGTATGAGAGTAAGAGTGCGGAAAAGAATCGCTCAAAACTTGACAACGAATATTCTGTGAAGTGAGCATTTTGTGGCTGAGTCAATCATGTCAATGTGAATAGCGAACACTCCACGAAATTGTCTGACGATACAAAAATGGAACATGCTGAGAAAGGAATGAAGAAACAGCATCGAATGAATGTTTATATCCGGAAAGGTTTCTGCATTACAGAACCTTATTGTTTCTGCTTGATTCGGATCCTATTTCTGGTTTTCGCTTATCTCTTCGGTTGTTTCAACGTCTCTCTTGCATAACATGACTTATTTGCAACAAGACCTGAAAATTTTCTTCTAAGACTCTTCCATCGTTAAGACGCATTTCTTCAAACTTAAGCAGTGGCTAATTTGAAATGTTGAACGACATCGTTTGCTTGTTCATATTGCAGGAATCATTGGATGGTAAGTTAGAATATTGCTTCATTCTTCATGGATTGCAGCGATTTGTTTTGTGATCACTTGTTGACATCACTCTTGATTAACGATATGTGATATGTGAATACAATAACTTTTGGTCGTATCAATATATCTGTCGATTAATCTATCAACTTGAAATGCATATTTCAGAACGCAATAATGTCACTTCAACTATTCGCTAATGATGAGCCATTTACGCTGAAACGGTAAAGTAGTTCACACAACAGTGAACTATTTTAAGTATTTGTCAACGAGTGCGAAACTGCAAAGGAATAATCCATTATTTGGTTATCTTACTGAAAAATGTTTCTAAACCAAAACTGAAAGTAACTCCTTTCAAACAGGCAGTTTGAAACGTCTAAAAAACAAATTGCAAGTAAATCAATCGCAGACAAACAAATCGATGCTTTCTTATCACATTCATCGCTTAAGAAACTACTGATAACAAACACTGCTGACGTATAAAGAGTGAGCAAAAAAACCTGAAGTAATGCCATACTGAAGAATTATTTCGCATGTCTGAATTAATGATATGATTTGAACAACGGCGGAATCCTTATGACAAAACTGATCATCTTCGATTTTTCGCTGCTCATTCCATTTCCGTTATTGCATTCGCCAGCTACTGCCCCATTAACAAGTTAACTGAGTTTTCTTTTCCCGGCTTGCTTCATTCTCTTGAATTTTCAGCTTGTATTTTGATAAGTGCATCAATACAAGTGTTGCTTGTTGTTTTCGAGGGATGAATAACCGTACGATATGACCTCAGTTTACAACGAACTCGAATTTTTGCTCATTTTTGGTAGTTAATATACCTATTCCTTTAACGAAACAGATGACTGAATGGGCAGGACCAAACAGGACCAACCTGTTTCATTTCATTTTGTTTCGTTTCGAATTCTATCTGTTCGGAAAAAAATGTCGCTAAATAATAACGACATTGATATCTGTGAGCCTTCATATATATATATATATATATATCACCGTTATTACCTCCCATCCTGCTCCCCATATCCAGATTTTAGAGTGATTTATTACGAAGTAATTCCAGAGGATCAGTCCAATCATGGAGAACCCGGAATATAATGTGGCCGCAGTTGTTTGCGAAGCAAATAACAACCATAAACCACTGGTAGTACAGGATGACGAGTTTCATGATTACATACCTGTTGTTATACCAGAATCTCTGGGTGCTCCTCTATCAGCACATTCACGCAGGTCTTCATCATGTACACTCAGCTCCCTAACACCGCCACCACCTCGACCACCGAAACCGAGGCAGCTAACACCGCCACCAATATCGTCATCGACCTCATCGGAATCGTCACTAGGGTCGCTAAGGTTGCCACCGAGATCAGTAATACCCTCACCCCAAGAATCACCACATCCGAAGGCTGAACCAAGTGGTCCCCCCCAAAAAATAAGTACTGGAATCAGAAACAAAATAGAATTGCTGTTGAAAAGTTTGAACCGAGTGCAGAGTGAAATGGTTCAGCGGAAACCGCCAGCAGTGACACATGCTGTGAAGCGATCAACTTCAGCAGCTGCATCCGGAGTACGATACAACTGGGATGAGCAACCGGAGACATCAACCTCGAAACTCGAACGACCACATCGTTTGTCTCTGATCGATCAGCGAATTTCGCGCAGAATGATCGCAATCCCACATGTTTCACCAGCCAGTATCAGCGCTGCTCGCGACGACGGCGATCGAAATCATATCAAAAGAACAAACAAAAATCAAATAGTACAATGCAAAAACGAAACGGATGCAACTCTCAAAAATCCAGTGCAACGCAGCATGAGAAAATCAAGCACTTCAACGCAAGCCAGCAACCATACTGATGTTTCTGATACGAATGCTGACCAGCAACAAATTTTCACACCCCAGTCAACACCAATTCCAGTAATCAAATTGAATGATCATCACAGTGATGATCATGAATGCCTAGTGATTCCCCCACCACCAAGTAGTCTCCCCACCCCAACACCCAGCATCGCACCCAGCACTTCATTCCATGATCCTCGAAATGATGATCGTGAATGCAAACCTAAAAATGACTTCAAACCAAATCAAATCATTGTAGACGAGCATGATAAAAAGAAAGAAACTGTTAGCGCTGAGCATGGAACGTTGGCTTGCGTCGAAAGGACGCATGAAGGCGATTATGAAACGATAAGTGATCTTGAAACAACACCGGATGCTCTTCCGACAACGATTTGCGTGAATATTGCGAAGACGAATACTCCAGAGCCAGTTTATTGGGCACCCGTCACATTGACGATAAGAGAGGACGGTCATCCAGCCATATCATTTTACGGCAATCCATTTGAATATCTGCATCGACGTTTGAAGAGTGGTTTGAAACAGATCAGTGCACCACCAGTGAGTGACAACCGTCCACAGCCAATCGCATCACCGACTTGCAAGATTCGATGGAGTCTCGTTACATTCGCAATCATTGTTCTTTTGTGTATTGGTGGAACAATCGCGTTAGCTTTTTATATCGCGGCAAAGCCATGTAAGTGATAAGATTCTCTGACTGACTAGATGAGAAGGCACTTTTCGAATTTGAAACAAAGATGAAAATATTAAGATATAAGCCAGGAATGGCATAGCATCGTCCGAAACAACGCTATAAAACCAGGAAACTTGTTCGATTGGTCATTGTTAACTACCAGATTTTAGTCATCCTATGTTTCAGCTGCGGAATACGTTGCATTCGTTATAAACACTGGAGTGTTGAACAAAACTGATCAATATGGAGAACAATATAGGGTATGTATTACATCTTTTTGCATATCTCACAAATGTCAAGAGGCTCTTCAAAATTTGTTCTTTAATAACTACGAAAAACTGTCAAGAAGCTTTTCATAACAACGACTGCTTTAAAACTCGGTAACCAAAATCACCCAAAATCGCTTCTCTATAAAGTTGACAACATACGAAAACAAACCGAAACATCCACTTCCAAATGAAAATAGTGAAAATAACTCAAAAAAATTCGCACGCTCACAAATCGTGCAATTACGTTTGTTCCCGAGTATGTTATCGTTACTGATATTATGAATCAAACAAGCAGTAACGATTACGACTGCAGAAGAATGTATCCGAAGTGATCCGCGATCTGTTTCCGATGCTCGAACACGTTGAGAGCATTCAATTCTGCTATGCAACATTTTATGGATGTGTTACGCACTGTCTACGATGCACGCATCGTTCAATGGCAGAGTATCAACTCACGTCTGTGCTCAGCGAATTGCATCTTGTCCAAGAAATCAATCAAACAGCGTCAGTTTTTTTTTGTTGTTGTTTGTTCTTCAAGTTGTTTCATTCGGTAGCCGGACAATCTGCCCAAAGACGTTTTGTCTAACGATAGTTTGTCTAATGTACGTTTTGGCTATCGACAATTTGTCTAAAGACATCTTGCATAAGGACGGTTTGTTTAATGCACATTTTGACTAAAAGAGTTCGCCTAATGAGAATTTTGCTTAACGTCATTTTGTCTAAGACGCATGTGAGATGACCAGACGCACCCGTTCAGAACATGTTGGGAATGTTCATCTCGTGGCTATTACTAGAACACCTGTACATATCAACGTTGGTGATTTTGATGGCTTCAATCAAAGTCAAGATTTGACCAATGAAGTTACCAAGAGCAAACAACGTGTCTAGTTCATCTTTATCACCGGCGATGGACAGCTTCCTTCAGCAGTCTCCTTCAAGGAACTATTTTTTGTTCCATACACAACACATTTCCCATAAGAATAAAAAATGTTATTCATTATCAATTATGCATGTCAGAATATATGAAATTGGGTAAAATGCTGATGATAATAATGTTCATAACAGTATCAACGTATGACAACTAGCAACACCTATAATAACAGTGGCAATAAAACAATTCGTAAAAATACTAACGGTGGTAATAACGACAGCAAAAATAATTGAAGCAATAACAAACAGCATTAATAATGATTTTAAATTATAATGGGTGCGTCTGGTCATCTCACATGCGTCTTAGACAAAATGACGTTAAGCAAAATTCTCATCGGGCGAACTCTTTTAGTCAAAATATGCATTAAGCAAACCGTCCGTTAGGTGTCTTTAGACCAATTGTCCTTAGGCAAAACGTCCTTATTGTTAGGCAGATTGTCTAGTCACGGTTTCATTCAAGCGATGAATAATCATATTTATCATTAATGATGACATTCGACCGACGGTCGACTTTCGGTCGGAATCCGAATGTTAGTATGCTGAAATGTGGAGTCGATAAGATTCCGACTGAATAATTCCCTCTCAGAGCTGTGGCTGGAGCTGAACTTTCAAAACTGCGAAGCCTGAAGCGGAGCTGATCCAAATTTTTCAAATTTGGCCATCATTGATCATAAATTTTTGTTGAAGTTATAATCACAATGAGAAGACAGAGCATAACAGATTTTTCACCAATAACAATGACAATATAAAGTCAATTCTGATTTTCCAAACCGCGCAATGAGCACCAAACTGCCTTTCCAATTCACATTCCAGTGTACCTCAGTTCATTAAGTCACAGCGATTGCTCCAAAGCGTCGCTCGTAAAACAGTCAGATTTCTTATTCCCTTACTATGATCACAACAACCCCGAACCTACAGCACTCCGCGTTTATAAGATCGAAGAGTGCTCCGAGAAGATCCAGAAATTGTATCATTCAATGTGTCAACAAAAACGGAGACTTTCGGGAGCTTCAAAGTGTCCTGCCCTCACGAGGAATTCCATTTGAAGGATCCTCTTTCGTGGGTGCACCAGCGGATACTGAATATTCCCTCCGCTCCGCATCCACGAGGGAGATGTTCCATCGGAAATTGTCACGGCAGGCTTCCTTCCCCAGCCCGCAGAGGTGTATGAAACCCTCCTTCTAATACTGATGCTATCACCTATTGCTATCCATACATGCAATTTACTCTTAGTTGAGGCTGGCTTTTTCATTGCAATAATATCATATCACTTTGATGAATTCACGGAATATTTAAAATTAGCAAAAATTTCTGCGCGTAAAACTTCTTCTTCGTTCAGATAGAAAATGTTGTGCGGCTTATGTCATATTCCATGGGATATTTTATTTGAGCATTTGCATTAGACTAAAAAAAAGTGAACCGATAGTGAAATCTTCATTGATTTCAGCGCCGTGGAATCGATACTGGACCAGCTGAAAGATATTGAGAAGGAAAATCTGATCCTGACGATTTTCGCAGCCAACGAGGATGTTTATCCGTGCGTGTTCATATCCATTCTCATACTTCACAATTTCACCGCTATGCAGTTTCATCTCACTTTCATAGCACTTCCTGTGATGGGTCACATTGAAATTATTGATGGAAAAAGCGAGCTGTTTGAGTTGTTCATTGCTCTTTAAGGAAAGTAATCATTGAGGGATTGAGTAGGGCGTGATATGAATCTTGGACATTAGAAATGTCAAAATGTGCGGAAAATGTTTAGACACCAAGTTTAGAAGTCACCCGTTTTCATGCATCAAAATTCAAACATCTTTAGTATCAAACGATTTTTCCTTATCGCTGATAAACAATCAATCAATACGCTTCAACAACCAGCGATTAATTTACCCAATGTGAGAGCGCAAGGACGTACCTTCATTATAAGAGGCGATAACGAGCATATGATAATTCCAGGAATAAGGATTTATATCATCCCGATATGTTCCAACTGATGACCAAAGTTGTGTTGCAACATAAAAGAACAATCATAGTCGGTGACCCACCTTTATCAGGCGTCTCAAACATTATTAACGCTTCGATGTCCTCTGACAAGATCGCAGAACAGATTAGTATCCGAATCAACACAATGACATTCTGAGTTGTGCATTCCTCGATATCAGTTATCACCGTGACAATTCTGAGGCATCTATCGCTGCAAGATCGCACGCAGAATCGATGAAAGCATCAGTGAAAACTCGAAATGAATTCCTCGTCTCAGCCAGAAATATCGGAACAAGACAAGAATCCTTTACTATTGCCACACTGAAGGATCGCATTCTGTAAACGGGAGCTTGATTCGAGCAAACTAAAACTGCATAAAATACAAAAGTTTCTAAAAAGTAGGTTTCAAATATGAATTTAGGAGTTTTTATCACAAAGATCAAACCCAAAAATCGACTTATCTAAGATTACCTGGATTGATCAATGAGCTGTTATCAGTAAAGTAAAAAAAGTTAGCTTGTGAACTATTGAACGTCAAAATCTCGCAAAAAGAACTAATGTGACAAGCTTCTGCTGTTTGATTGTATTGTTGATGGGTTTAAATTTTGCTAATGATATGTTATGATGTTGTTAAAACAGTCCATCACTGTTATATGATATTTGACATATGTGGTAGCGTTGAACCGCTGTAAATAGATATTAGTGTGCGATGTGTACAAATAAAAATACTGTAATATGATTGTTTTGCTTTTTTGAATTGTGTAAAATGAATTAACAAATACATTCAACATTCAGCATTTCCTGCACTCTTTTGTTTGCTTATTTTAACGAGAATTCTCGTTTTAAAGCCAGAAATTTTGACTCAAAAATTCCGGCTGAACGTTTCCAAACTTCTGTTGCTGTTATTTATGGTGGAATTGAAGAATTCAAATTGTTTGAAATCTGTGTTTGAAACCGCGACACGTTTTACCTTCCGGTGTGTCCTTTTTATTGTGTTTGTTCAAAGATTGTGCATTTATCATCAGAAATGGCGAAGTGCTGCGTGAATATCTGAGAGTCTGAAATTTTCTTTTGAAATTTTTGGTTGTTTTATGCAGCATTTTATAATTGTGATAAGCGATCTATTTGCGTTTACATTCATCAACGCTTTCAGCACGTCAAACATTGAAATGAAGAACTGAAGCAAATTCAGTTGATGATAATGAGTAGAACCTTCTTGGGTTCTTGATAATTAAATGTGCGGCGCTTCGGTGTGGTAGTCTCATGTTATTAGCATCAGAAATCAAAGGTGGTGATGACAAAATCTGCGCAATTTAGACTAGACAAAGCCACTGAAAGGTTTCGAAAAATAATGACACCTTATCAATGCACCACCGTTTATCAGACTTTTATCAGTAGTACTTCAAAACTCAAATCAATGCCAGTGCAGCACTTTCGATTGGTGCTTGGCTTCATTATTCCTTCGACTTTGAAGTTGTTCGTTCGACCATTCTTTCATGCCTACAATTTTTCTCAATTGATCAGAGCTGAATCGCTTTTCGTCATTTATTTGATAGCTTTGATTCCCATGAGCACTTCCATGGCTATTAATTTGATCGCTGACATCCAGTCACTTTTATCGACAAGCTCAAATTTTTGGTTGTTTTACAATTCAGCATTCAACAATTTTAAAATAAAGTCGTCTTCAAGAAACGCTAAAAATGCTTAGGCTCACTACGAGATAAGCCGGAACCTCATTTTTCGGTTGTTTCTGCTGACAGTGGCAAGTATAAGCAAGCTTAAATCTCAAACATTACGCACAACTGAAAATGCTACCAAAGGGTTTTGGTAGGTGCCAGCGAAAAGTCAACATCAAATGGTTGTCGATTCAGCTTTCGACATCAGAAGCGTCGAGAAATCCGCTGAATTTTAGACTGAAAATGATTCTTATAGACAAAAGTGACTGATGCAATCACCACATTGATTATACACTTCAATCGATAGACGACTCAGTCAATTGATTGAGCACGTTCGAATATTTTGCCATAATATACGGCTACATGTCGATTAACATTCAACAGCAGCTTTTTTGGTGTTTGACTAATTCGGTTCGATAACTTAAAGCATTTGTAACTTCATGATCGTTATTCAAAATTCATATCCCGTTGCAGAAAGCACCCTCCAAGATGTCCTCGGATGACGAATCAACAAAAGGAAAAGAAAGCGAAAACAAAAACGACGAGGTTGCATACAGCTCTAGATCTGTCAAGTTGAACTTTCTTAATTTAGATTTATTCATCTAACATTCATAGATTCATTCATTTAGATTTATTCATTCATCTAACATACGAATTCTCGTTTCAAAATCTATATGAATCGCTTCAAAACGCACAATCCCCTATTATTATCATCGTTTTGGAAAGTTTTCATTGCGATTTAGTTGAGCTCTTCATTCATGGTTCTAGGTTCATAAAAAGGTTCTACAATTGTGCTCTTGATAAGTACTGCTGTTCGTATGATAAGAATAAGTTTGTTGATCACCGAAAATATCTGATACAGTCTCTAAATCAAATGAATGCTTGATTTCGAATAATGGCAAGGTAATTCCGCTTCCTACACTCTAGATTCAGGGTTGAGTTGCTCCGTTCTAGCTCGTCATGTACTTCATTATGCGTTCTCAAAACATACTTCAGTCGTATGACGTATGACATGCGCTTCAATGCAGTTGAATTTTAAAGCTTCACAGCATTTGATGATTCCATAATCGCTATTCAACATTCATATCCTACTGCAGAAAACATCCTCTGATGTTGAAGCAGGAAGAGGAGAGCAACAAGATGATACATATGAAGAAATCGACGTTGAAGCACTGAAAACAACTGCGACTAATCAGGCTGCAAGGGCACCTGAATCGACTGGTCCACTTGAATCTCATCATCACAAATGGGAATTGACTGCGATAATCATTGGACTCGCCATCACAATTGTAGTATTCGCTCTGACGATAGCTACTTATGTTGAACTAAGTACCTTTACCCCGCTCATTCTTCAATCCATTATTTTTTTTCTTCATTGCAGGATCGGTTAAGACGAAATTCAAAACATAACAAGTTCTAGATTCTGATTAGCAAAACAGCTTCCATTACAGTTGCACGCTGAATCGTTTGAATGCTAATCAAAAAGTAACAAGCCTCATCTGCCAGTATGAACAAAGAATTACACTTCAAGTTGTAAATTCATTATTTATGCTCGCTGATGTCGGTTTGTGATCGATTCACGCTAAACTGATTTACCAGAAGACGCTAAATTTTGCATCATAAGGCAACGATATTTGTGCATGAGAACACACGTATCATTTTCAAGAGACTTACACACTCACAATCAGGTTCGATTCGAAATCTATGATTTATTTTGCATTTGCAAATTCAGTGTGTTCTCATGCACAAAAATATATGTGTTGTCCATTGGCTGTGAACAGATCCACAGATCAGATTGTAGGTATTTCATGTCACTGAGTAATTCCATCTTGCATTTAAACCTCATATGTTTGCTCTGAATGCTGAGCGAGCAGTGATGACTTAACAATTGTTCAGTACCGTAAGTTATTCTTATAGTACGAACCGTTTCGTGTTGATCACGAATTTGCGGCGATAGATGAATTTTATGAAGCATCCAAGGCTCTCAAAGCCCTCTGTTAGGAAGGAACAGGCATTCGGTTATGGAATATTTTGGTACTGTTGAAATTTTCTGTCCGAATCAATTTTTCAGCATAAAGAAGGGGATGGATGCATTTTCTTTTGTGCACTTTAAATGGTTGAGGTGACATGTTTATAGTCCCACCTATACACCGTGATATGATTATTGACTTTTTATTTGTCAGCGCTCTCAAAAACGTAGCATCAGGAACACACAATTCTCCTTAATTCACACCTGTTGTGTAAATTGTTTGATTCGTGAGATTAAAGAATGAATGTACAAGCCATAATGCAGTGATATTGTCGAGAGCATTTTTAAGTGGACACGCTACTGAAAATACAATCCTAAAATTTGCAGAATAGTGAACGAAACGTTTGTCATTCGGAGATGCCGATGTTCGTCGTCGTATCGTCCCGAACACTTCACCATTTCAATGTCATCAAAATTCAACTGTGAAATTTTTTTTCTTCAATATATTCTCAATGTATTTTTTCTTCAATGTCACCAACATCAAAATTTTTTTCTTCAAACTTACGATATTTTCTTCAATGTATTCTCCTTAATTCACACTCGTTGCATGTGCCCATACCTGTGCATATGAGCATTTCAGTAAAGCATCAAAAATATGCCCATAAACAACAACATGATAACAAACGCCAGACGTCTTGCGATCAGCCGATTCGAAATTCTCAACGGTCATATACTGATGTTATTTTTAAAAAAATGAGAATCACCCTAATATAGGCTGAAATCGAGAATCGCTTCAATCGAAAATAATTGTGATTGCATCAGAATTTTCAATCTCTTGACAAAATCAAACTGCAAAAAGGTTTATTCGTTGTATATTTTGCGGAACAATCATTCTGAAAATTTTTCGTAACCCAATTACGTGAATTGTCTTCTAAGTTAAAGTCAGCGCTACGTCACTTACAATCAGCCGTTCGAAGTTATTTGCAGTGTGACGTTAATCAGCAATAAAGCATTCTCTAGCGCAGAGGCGAGATAGGATCGATACAGTAAATAAGAGCAACGTTGATGTGTTCAAAGCAATAAACACAATTGAGCGAAATGATCATAATAACTTCAATCAGATAGAACAACAATCATAACGAAAACTAATGCAACGACCACATTCATTTAAAAAACCACTGATGCTGGTGATACTGATGGACGTGTGCAGGCCTGAACTTAATTCGTCCTGGATTTTGTCATCTTTTTTTTTTGGTTGCGATGCTTTTCTTTGATGGAATAAAAAAAATTTTTTTATTGAGCTTACCAACCAGCCAAACACTGAGGTCTTCATCCTCATGTAGAAATCGGCACTCGTGCAAAACTGTACAATGGTTACATTCTGACGTGAAAAATAATGTATTGTACTGCATTGCAAATGGGATGCTTGCGAGAGTGTGCTATTGGAAAGCATTTGCTATCCATTCGAAAAACTTTTAGAAGGGAATCTTATCAGTGACGCTTCTCGTCACACTTTACGACTATAGGAATGATTGACAATGTTTACTGGAATGATTGAATATACAGATCATTGAAAAAATCTTTTGAAAGTAATATTTTATTCACATTCATTGTATGAAACCAATAAGTTCAAATTTTCTTGCGTCAAAATTGTCACTCTTTGAAAACCATTCGAAAATATTCATTTGCTCAGCAGCTTTGTTCAAGAACTCCACCAACGTGAAGATATATTTTTCTTTCGCCTCATCTTGTGGCATTCTCCCCAGTTCATTCCAAGCATTCCTAAAAAAAACATGCAATAACATCAGACGAGAGCACATTACATTTGTTAGATGAATTTTCTCGACTGGATATTGTTAGTATGTCAATAGAAGAGCGATTACAAATTGCAAAAAAGCAATGCTGTAGGCCGGAGTTTCTCAAGCGAAGGTAGTCGCACCTCCAAGGGGTGCGAGATGGTATTCCATGAGGTGCGAGATAAGGTTCTATTTTTTATACATTAAAGTAGGCGAGGGCAGAACTCAACACATACATGTGCATAAAGTAGGTGGGGATGGTCCTTAACGTAGATATTTTCGAAGAGGCTAGAACGTACTCTTGTTATACGCAAAAAAATTTGTATTTTTACTGAGCTTTCCAACCAGCCAAACACTGAGGTCGTTATCCTCATGTAAAAATCGACAAACTCGCGCAAAACTGTACAATGGTTACAGTGAATGAGAGATATAGAGCGGATGTTGCGAGGGGATTGAGGACCTTTTAACTGTTGTTGTGGGGATACAAAGGATATCATAAAATTTTTTAGGGTGTGCGCGGGGAGGAGATAACGTTGAAAACCACTGCTATAGGCGAATTGCTTGAATATTCTAACCATTTATATCGTTCTACAACACTGAAGAATGAGGGTTTTGGAACGTTCACTTGGCCAATGGTCGCTTGCTTGAATAAAGAATAGAAGAGTAGTTTATCGTCGTTCGTGGCTATGAAAGGACCTGAAATTGATGCCATTGAAAATTTCTGCACCTGTAACAAAAACTACGGACTTTGAGCAGTTCCTCATCGGAACTTGATAAGTCCGATAAAAATATGCAAATTCATGGGTAAGTAAGGATGAGCAGATGAAAAGATTATGCTTATGAACGTTTTGGAATCACAGTGATAGTTTGGGATGTGAAGGTGAATCTATTGCTTCGTACGATAGAATATATCCTCTGACGTTACATCACTCACAGAATGTCTTTAAAACAGTTACATTTTGTGAAAAATTTTTCTGCATTCTCAAGCAGTACTGAGCTGTTGCGCAGTCACTGCTGCAAAAATATTCGTCAAGCAGTTACTTTCCATGGGATTGTTCTCAGAGAGGATAATTTGAGGATATCAGAGGGGAATTAAGAAGTCTGATGAATCCCTGTCTTTCGATTTTTGAAAACAATTCCCCATGCTTGCCTAATGATGCCCCCAAAATATTTGTTCGATCACAAGGAATTGATTTCGCTGACGTGACGCATGAATTCATGGCAGCAAACATCGTTATCAATTAATAACTTCCGTGATTTTCTCCTCAATTTTCGCCGAAAGATTGGCAGAAGAGGGTAAATTGTGGTCATTCAGAGTGTTGGCGAGAAAAGGCGACAGAGGTGGAGAACAGGGATGTAGAAAGGGGAGCGTTGTGTAAATGAGCCAGACAATCACTACCTTCGAAGAAGACAACAGTGTATTCTGAAGAAAAACTCTACATGGAAATTCTTGGCCCTGAATGTTAAGTGCAATTCCGTGAGGAATTTTCGAACATGAATAATAAATATGTTCCAGTTACGTACCTTCTTTTGGTAGAGTTTGCACAATTTCCACGGCCGCTTCGAACTGCTTATCTAATGGCGGCGACATAATGGTGCTGAAATAATTCTCATGATTGGCTAGTGATCTTTTGAATAATGCATCCGTCGTATAGAGAATTTATTCTTTTCTTGATTGCTTTGACCCGGATTCGAGCCACTGATTATTTCTGTGCACAATAAAGCAATAAAGGCAAGCATCAGAGGAGCTGACCTTATTTGTGCTTGTCACACGGGATTTGTTGCTTTTACTGATTCTGCCTAACCAGCGAATCTCTTCAATTATGCGGTTGTCCACAAGCGAGTTCTTGTTCACTTCCTTCCGGCGATTTCCTCAAAGTTGGGTAATTAAACCTTTGCCACCAAAGCAAAAAATACCATAATTCACGACTATCGCACATAAGTTGTATACAATACATAGATGATACCTAATAATTACTGCAAATCTTATATAAAATAATGCATGTCATACAAGTATTAATTACAATTTCTATTTTATAAGGACCTACAAATTCCAGATTTAACAAGTTATCAGCATAAAAAACATTAAAATGAAGCATTATATTATTTGTTAATCATTCGTATCATCTCAGGAGTCAGTGTCGTCTGATCAGCGACTTTTTATTAATTTCCTAAATGTTACGCTACCATTGCGCATGTTATTTCACAACCCTTCATTCAGCATTCCTTTTAATCGTTTTATCAGATTGCTTCATTTTCTTGCTTTCCGCAGTTCTTTCCTGCGACATCCTTTAAAAAATTTCGGACGTGCACATTCTAGCTCCGTATTGTTCTCGTTCATCTTGTATTATTCGTGCAACGGTTTATAAATTCTAAATGACTGTCAATAAATTGCACGAATCAAAATGAAATGCTGTATAATTCAGCGGTAAACTCCAAAAGGTGGGGGCTGATAAAAAGAAACTATCCATTGTGATTGATTGATAAAGTTGAAGAAAATAAAAGGATTATAATTGAAACGAGTTCAGTCGTAATCATTTCATTGCATCAATTTGAGACAATGGACTGATGAAAGAAGGGACAAAATGACATATTTGCAACCGGGAAGTCTTTTCAATGATCGCAATTCGGTTTATTATTTTTGATTTCGTCTCAACAAATCAATATTGCAGAATCACGAAATCGAAACTGGAATTTCATGAGATAATTAATATGATGAACTGACTTCGGTTGGCGTGAAAATGAGACACGTATAGAAAGCGATTCAAAAAATGGGCACAAAACGCAAACTGAAAGGCAATTAAATAATGAAAGTTGGCGTGGACAATTTATGTGAAAATTAATAAGGAGAGTTCGTCTTCTCATTTTTTCTCTCATTCTTTTACAGGTTTCCATACATCAAATATGTTTTTGTGATCATCAAGTGATAGTCATGATGGGTGCAAATGGAACGGTCGAAAGAAATGTCGACAAGCAAAAGAACGACTATTGTTGCTGCTATCTTTTCTACCAGAAATCTGTGTGTTGAGCATGAGATCGAGTCACTTTTGAACACGAGATTGCAAGATCCGAATATGCGAATTGCAATCGCAATTATGGAATATTCGGGATGATATATTGAAACAACATAATTTTCATTTTTTTAAATTCCCAGTCGAAATCTGCAACGTCTAATGTAATAATGGGAATTCTTTCAGGATACCCCGAAAAATATTTCGCTAACACAACGTTCACTTGAAATCATAAAGTATTTTGGTTAGGATTGATACCATTCACATGAACACTGAATTGATGTTGACATTAGAGTATTGCATAAAATTCATCAAGCAGAATAAACGTATGCAAAATCGGGAAAAGTTATCATTTGAATCGCACTCTATGTATTTTTTTCTTGTTCGAAAAAAGAATAATAATTCTCGAACTTTTGCTATCCGTGATCACAGTTTGCCTATATGACGAAAATAAATCAGCGGAAAGTTAAGATGCTTTATCACAGCAATATTTTACTGTAATAGTTGACGATCTGATTGCTGAAACTGCAAAAATCAAGTTTTTGACATATTATCGATGATTTTTCCTGCTTATTGAGCACCGAAACCATTTCGTTTGGCTTTAGTAGGTTTTCATTTACTGAGTTGCGAATATTAAGTAGGAAATGTGTTTGAGAAATGAAGGAAATGATCAGCTTCATTAAAATAACTGACGCCAAATAAACATTCTCACTAATCAGATAACCAGTTAGTTCTATCGTTTGCGCAACGCTGATGTGACAAATTTTATCATGAAAGCGATTTCCTGATTAGCTCGGTTTATACCGCCAAATTCGATAACATTATTTTCATTCACCAAAATTCCTGTTCAACAGACCACCTTGAAATAGCGTTAGGACAAATGCAAAATGCGATAGGTTCTTGAAAGCATTGAAGAAATGCTCGAGTAAAATTGAGGCCTGAAACAAACAGCGATGGAACATAAAAATGGTGAAAATCTCATTGTACATTCCGCACAGTGATCAAAAGCAGATCTCTTAAATTGAATCGGTGGAATGAGAAGGAGAAAACTTTCTGGCATACAATTGTGTGAATGGGCTCGTTCAGTAAACCAATGGAACTAATAAATATGAAAACTTGTTCGACTCCAAGATACACTTCAATGAATAAATGGAGAAATGAACAGTGATACGTTTGCATGAGATTTGCAATGTAAAAAATATAGAAACACCGAAAAGGGAACATTTCGTTTCAGTGAAAGACGAATTTTTGCGTGCTCAAAACAAGTGAAATTACGCGATTATTTTTTTTTTCATCACTCACTGATATTCCTTCAGCAAGTTATCAAGCATCAAATATACGCACATTATCTGAGCAGAAAAGTTTCGAATGAAGACACTGAAGTGAAACTGAGAGAGTTAAATTGAATGAAATTCCGTTAAAGATGAAATAATACATTTGCAAAATTGAGATTAATGTTTATATGTGACTGTATTCAAGATGTATGGATGAATAAGGATTGGTGAATTTGTGTCAAAAGATGATAAATGAAAGTGATGAACCAAACCGGAATGTCTTTTACGATGGTTAATTAAATGGTACATCTCCAATGGTCATTCAATTATAAGTTGGTATTCAATCATCTTCATGCAACATTATGCGAAACTAATTGTTTGCGATGAACAATTGTCATATTTTATGCCCTTTTGATCTATTCACTGATCGAGAACATATAGTATCAATTATTCCAGTATTTGTGACCGGTATTTGGGATCAAATTTGAATGACATACCCTGATCTGTCAGGTCGGAATGGAGTGGCCATAGGAGACTATATCTCGACAACAGATCATCTTCATCCGAACAAAATCTGGGGATGAATGTTACCTAAATATCACACGTACGATACCTTTGCCTAATAGTGCTATGGTACTTAAAAACGAAATATGGCTCCCGTAGAAGGCTGCATCCCAAAAATCAGTTCTTCCAACAACGTGTTTGATTTTTATAAGCATGAATTCGAGTTTTGTAAGGTGAATATCAAAAATTGTCATTATGCTGGCAAATTTGAAGGTGGTGGTATGCTGCGATTAATAGCAGTGTTGGGCGCACTATCGAAGAACGATAACGCGCCATCGTTATTTCGCTATCGGAAAGAAGTCCGCTATTCCACTACCATTACCGGTATTACTCCTCGAATCGATAGCAAAGTGCTATCGCTATTGCCTACTCTAAAAACCTCATTACGCCACTGAATGATTGAAAATTTTCTTTGTGAACGCGTATTTTTGAAATGAATACGAGAAACTTTATAAAAATAGAATCCACCTCCACATTTGAATCAACAACTACAGAATCAGCCACAACATCTGAACTCACTATGCAGAATCCACCTCTACATTCGAACCAACCACTACAGAATCCAACTCTACATCTGATCCAACTCTACAGAATCCAACTCTACATCTGATCCAACTCTACAGAATCCAACTCCCAACCACCGACAACTGCAGATGTTTTTTCTTTCAAATCGCTCACAAGAGCTCAGTAGATTCGAATTTAGTGCAGTGCTGCAGCATAAATAAGTATTTAGATACCACAATGATTGAGGGACTATACCAGTGGTTCTCATAAGGGGTGAAACTACCCGTTTTTGGATCGTTTGAAGGTGTAAACGGGCAATGCAGAGGGTTGGGAAATTAGTATTTCGTGCAGTTTTATTTTATGATAGAATGCTATCCTATTTCCTGGATATCATTAGCTCGTCCGGACCTAACGGGGTTTTCATTGAAATCACATCCACTTGTCAGTGAATGGTATTTTAACAGGATTTTCAGTCTTTTTCTTGCTATTGCAATCGCTCTCATAGCTCTCATCACCAAAAGTGTTCTCTTTTGCTAATTTGTCATTCATTTCACTCAACAGTTAAAGTCAAGTTCTCATTCAGTACAATAAATTCTATAGTTGATCATTTGACTGTTGAACGTTGCTGAGCAATAATAGTCGATTGCTGTATTATTGATTCCGGCTGTCAACACTCGTCAACGTATCCAGTAAATAGTAGAATAAGAAACTAATTTGAATAAAAAACTACAGAATAAGAAACTAATTTGAACTGTGAGGTGATTTGAGACGGAGTGAATGAACGATATTCGCATATAATTGCTATGAGAGTGAATACAACATCACTGAAAAGAAGGAGAATTCATCTGAATCAATTTGAAATGAGCTTGTCATAGACAATAACACTTCATGCGATCATAATCGATTGCAACAATGAGGAACACAACGGTATAGGAGAAGACCTAACCATCACGGTGTTCTTATATCAGAGAGGTGGGGGTAACAGCGGCCTACCAGATCATCAAAAGGGGCAATGAAGTACCCGAACGTGAGAACCATTGCACTATGCATTCATCTACAGACGAACTGATAGCTGAAGATAGCGGAAGTAGCCCGCTATCGAATAGCGATAGCGCTGTTACCGCTATCGCTATTCCGCTATCCACTCGAATTTTCGCTATCGTTATTCCGCTATTCGCTCATAGCGGAATAGCGTGCTAGTGTCCAACACTGATTAATAGTGCTGTGCTCAATCAAATCAAGGTATGGTTTTTATGAAAGGCTGCGTCGTAGAAATTTAATTCTTCGAAAGGCAACACATGTGGTTTCGCTAGGCTGGAAATAATGTTCTTAAAAGTCGGCATCAAAAACTATCAAATTACTGACAAAACCGAAAATAACGGTTGTCTGAACGTGACTCATGCGATTCACCTAACTAAATGTGATGTAATCAATCTGTTCAAGGTGCGAATCCAAAAGAACGACGCGTCTGAAGAAATTCGAGCTGGTGCTTTTGAGCACGTGTGAATTTCTCAAACTAAACACACTTTTTACTGAATAGATATCAAAAACCATCATGATGCTTGCATGATCTGAGGGTGAAAATCATCTGAAGGGTGGCGTAAGTGCTGAAATTTTTGTTTTCAGAAAGAGTCGAAATAAACCCTCAGAGAGTTAAAAATTATTAAAACAATTGAAACAAAACCGTATTGAAATGACGAAAAATAAACTTACGAGTGACTCAACAATGACGGATTCAACCAAAAAAATTCGGAGAGAACTGAAATAAACTTTCAAAAAGGCTCGAGTGTTAATTGTTGTGTCCCTCATCCGATTTCTCAGTTTTGTGCAAGAGGTAAGCGATGATCAAATTTGGAATACAACGCAACACTGACACTGAAAGATAAAGCCACCGTGATGTTATGAAATCTTTGTTCAGTGTTGTCTAACGAGGAGTGGTCACGAACTTATCCCCCACCTTCCGGGATGACACATATATCGTTTTGTAGAGCTCATGTAGCTGATCATGGATCTGCGAATAATTTTTGCTGCGGGCAAGGGGCACGTGAAATATGGCGAGAAAAAGGTTTTCAGTGTATTGAAGTGAAGTTCGGAATTTCCGCCCAGCATCGACTGCTTGGCCTGGCGGATAGTACGCCAGGATCAAGTCTGAACGCCCGGTGATTTGGTTACGCATGCTTGGAAAACTTCTTTTCCTTTTTTTCAAGTTGAGGGTATATTTCTGCTTTTTATTTTTTGATTTTCTTTTCAATTTTGTGACAATTTTTTGACATCGGATAACATAGATGATGGTGTGCTCGCTATTCTGGATAAAGTCTTTTTCAGCGACGGTAAACTCACTAATGCATCGGATGTTCGTCATGCAATTGTCACGAAACTGGGAAAGAAACAAAAAATAAAAATATTTCCACATCTAGGAAAAGACGTAGGGAGGGCAATATCAAGGCTGCTTGAATATGCTATAAATGTATGAGAAAAAAAGTCCCATGAGTATGCGGAACCGAACCACCGGGCGTCCATACCTGAACCCTGCGCGCAATCCGCCAGGCCGAACCGCCGATGCCATGCGGGAATTCAGAATGTCATTTCAAACCAATACACTGACAACCTTTTCCCCACCATATCTCGTGTCCCCCTTGCCCGCAGCAAAAATTATTTGAAGATCCATGATCAGCTTAACGAGCTCTACAAAACGATATATGTCTCATCCCGAAAGGCAGGGGTAAGTTCGCGACCTTTCCTCGTAAGCGTTGGCATTCAAACATCTTCATGCAAAATTTGCGTGAAACTAATTGTTTGCACTGAACAATCGCCATACTTGATGCCTTTTCGATCGATTCGCTGATCACCGATTCAACAACAGATTATGCTCATTCCACCGTTTCAGTTCCTATTGATCGACATTCATTCACCTATAGAAGAGGCACGTAATCGAGTGCAGGATCCATTTAGTAGATCGCATTCGTAAGCAAGATAATAGTTGCTCTTAGCACTCAATGAGATATTCTTTCAAAAATTAAGTGCAACAACGGAAAGATAATGAGTATAAGTGGATGAAGTATGGACTTCAATAACTATCTGATCCCGTAGAATAATTCTGGAAAATCATTCCTGAAAAACTTCATGAACAGAGAAGGAATGAACGAGTACCACAGTGGAATCGACAATTGGTGACTGGAGACATAAGTTGAATGGTAATATTTCAAAATTTGATTCGTACATGAAGAGTTCTCGGAACGAAATATACGTTGTCGGAGAGGCGAGCACACCGGACATTAGTAATATAAATATATATTAAGAAATTCCAGACACCACATTTAAAGCCCTTTAAGATGTTGATTGTTTGCATAAATGAAATTATTTTTCTTCACCGCAGATAAACAATCAATCAATGAACCTCAACAACCAGAGCTTACTTTATCCGATGTGAGAGTGCAAGGACGTTCTTTCATTATAAGAAGTAATGATGAGGAAATGATAATTCCAGGACTGAAGCTTCAATTTATATCAATGTGATCCGAACGATGAAAGAAATTGGGTTATAAGTTAAACGAACGATCGTAGTCGGCGACCCACAATTCTCATACTATAGCATTAACGCTTCAATCTGTCAGTATCAACACAGTGACATTCTGAGTTGTTTTTCCCTCTAGACTGCATTAAAAACGGGAATGTTTTGCATAAAATTCAGATGTTTCTAAGAATTAACTTTCGAAGGTGAATTTAGGTGTTATCATCGCAAAGATCAAACCGTAACGTCGACTTGTCTATGATTACATGGATTAAACTATGATCTGTTATCAGTAAAGCATAAAAAGTCAGCTTATGAAGAAAAAATTAAGCTTAAGTCATATTCACGTCAAAATCTCGCAATGGGAACTAATGTGACACACATCTGCTATTTAACTGTGTTGTTGATGAGTTTAAGAACGGTTGATAACATGTTGATGTAGGGTTACAATGTTCCACACTGATATATGATGAGTGAAGTATGTGATAGCGTTGAATCGCTACGAAGAGATCTTACGGTAAGATGTGCACACCAATGATAATAATAAATGTACTGTTATATAATTGCTGCGCTTTTTTGAATGGTGTAAAATGGAACAACAAATAATTTGCGTCCTTCCGTTTGTTCATTCTGATGAGAAGTTTCTTTTTCAAAGCGATAAATTTCTTCAAAGCGATATCACTAAGTGTTTGCGAATTTGTGTGGCTGTTATTTATGATGGAATTGAAGAATTTGTTCTATTCAAGTAATTGCGTTTGAGAACTGATCGTGAATATATTTTACATTTATGCGCATCCTAGTTGACGTTATTCAAGGATCGTGTAAAGTCGTCAGAAAGAGCGGGGCGCTGCATGAATATATGAATCTGTCCTCCTATTATAAACGGTGTATTCGCGTTTTTCTTCATGAACGCTTTTATAATAGCATATCAAACTTTAGAAAGAGGAACTGAAACAAATTCAGTTCATGATGAAGGGTAGAGACTTGCCATTGTTGGTAACTGGATTTGGTGTGCTTTAGTTTGGTGTATGCAAGATCGGTATAATGACTAAGGTTATTATTGATAAACGACGAAGTTGTGCGCGACTCTTCTCTTTCCTTCTTCCGCGACATCCTCATGACACCATCTTTTTATGACTGTTTTATCAGTACTGCTTCAAACTTCAAATCAGTGCCAACGCAGCACTTTTAATTGGTGCATAGCTTCATTCTCAGTTCAATCTCGAAGCTGTTCGGTCGGAGATTCTTTCCTGCCTACAATTTTTCTCAATTGATCAGATCTAAATCACTTTTCGTCATTTATTTGATAGCTTTGATTCCCATGAGCACTTCCACGGCTATTAATTTGATCGTCCACATCCGGTCACGTTTATCGACAAGCTCAAATTTTTGGTTGCTTTACAATTCAGCACATAATATTTTTAAAATAACGTCTTCTTCAAGAAGCTATAAAAATGCACTGGCTTACTGCGAGATAAGCCAGAACCTCATTTTTCGGCTGTTTCTGGTGACAGTGGCAAGTATAAACAAGCTCAAATCTCAAACATTGCGCCAAAAAATAAAGTCGTTTTGAAGAAATGCTAAAAAACGCTGTCAAAGGGTTTTGGTGGGGGTCCGGCGAAAAATCAGCTTCTAAATGATTGTGGAATCTAAATGCAAAGAACCAGCCTCCATTTTTCGAAATCAGAACAACTTACAAATCGGTTGAATCGTAAACTGAAAATCGTTCTCGCAGACAACTGATTGATGCAATCACTGCCGTGATTACACACTTCAACCGATCGACTCAGTCGATTGATTAAACGCTTTCGAATATTTTGTTATCATGTGAGGCTACATATCAATTAACTCTTAAAAACAACTTCGGTGATTTTTCACTAATTCGACCTGATAATTTCCAGCGTTTGATAACTTCACAATCGCTATTCAAAATTCATATCCCGTTCCAGAAAGCATATTAGAAAATGTATTCGTCTAACGAAAGTCTAACGGAACAGAAAGTGGAGAAGAGAACGCGGCTGGATACAATTGGGGACCGAGTTATACAGTTGTGGGTATTTGAACTTTATCAATACAGAATTATACATCTACCATCCGAATTCTCGTTTCGAAGTCCATATGAATCGCTTCAAAAGGCACAAGCTCCTATTGTCATCATCGTTTAATTGAGCTCTTCAGTCTTGGCTCCATGTTCATAAAAAGGATCCAAAGTTATGCTCTTGATGAGCACTGCTGCTCGTATGATAAGAAAAGGGTTGTTGATCGGAACTTACTTCAGCCATATGACGTATGAGAGCCGCTTCAGAGCAATTGATAATTCCGCAATCGCTATTCAAAATTCATATCTCGTTGCAGCAACCACCAATCAATAACACCAATCAACCTCCAGATGGTTCACAAGTGGAACTAGACGGGTGTCTTGGACGTCTGATTCATCAGGAAAAATGGAAACTTGCCATCTACGCGATGCTTGTCATCACGATTATCATTTTCGGTATAACAATAGCTACTTTTGTTTCTGTGGATAAGGTAGCAAATATAGGGATATCCAAATCATCAGGAAAATCGCCTTTTGGTCCATTTTAACAGAGGGGATGAAATAGCAAATTCTGAATTGTAGTCAGCAAAACAGCTTCAATCATAGTTTCACAGAGAATCAATTGAGCGGTAATCAAGAGGCAACCCTCATCTGCCCTTCATGAATGAAGAATTACACTTCAAGTTGTAAATTCACATGTCACGTGAATACTATCATTTTCCAGTCAAATCTTAATGGTGATTCATCTTTATATAACACCTATTCGTTGTCGCATGTGTTCAGTCTTGTTTTGTGTACTCAAATTCTGCGGTTGTTTTCAGTGTACCGACGTTCTCGTTCGAGTATTCTGTCGCATCTTCTAAACCACACGTTTACTGTTTAATAAATGCATTCATTGAGGCAGTAATATTGCATCACAATACGTAACAATATATGTGTTGTTAACTGGTTGTGGATGATTCCACAGATCGGTTTGAGTTTGTGGAGGTATCTCATGTCACTGAGCAATTTCATCTTGCATTCAAATTTCATTTGTTTGCTCTGATTGTTGAGCAATAATGATTGAATATCTATTCAGCAATACAAGTTTTTCTCAACGCACGAGCCGTTTCGTGTTCATCACGATTATACGGCGATGATGTGAGTCTTCTGAGGCATCCTAGGCTTCCAAAGGTGTCTATTAGTTAGGAATAGGCATTTGATTATGGAATATTTCGATACAGTTGAAATTTTCCATTCGAACCAATTTTTCAGCATGAGGAAGGAGATGGATGCATTTTCTTCTCAGCACTTTAAGTGGTTGAGGTGACACGTTCACAGCCTCACATATACGCCGTGATATGACCATTGACTTTTTGTTTATCAGTGCTCTCAAAAACGCAGCATTAGCGACACACGTTTCTCCTTAATTCACACTTCTTGCATATATTGTTGAATCAGAGAGGTGAATGAATGAATGTACAAGCGATAATGCAGCGTGCACCTCTAGTGATATTGTTGAGAGCGTTTTCAGCCGGACAGACTGCAGAAAATACAATCCTAAAAATTAACAGAGCAGTGACCGAAACGTTCGTCATCCGGAGATGTCGACGCTAGTCGTCTATCATCCCGAACAATATGTCATTCCAATATTGTCAAAGTTTAATTGTGAAAGACGCGATATTTTCTTCAACGCGCTTCCTTGTATTATTCCATATGCCCATACGTGTGCAAGTGAACATTTTTTGATTTCAGTTAGCATTGAAAAGGGTACATTTTATTTCAGCAAAAGGCGAATTTTTCGTGCTCGAAACAACAGAACTTATGCGAATGCATAGTGCAGCGGTCCTCACGTTCGGTTACTCCATTACCACTTTTGATAATCTGGTAGGCCGCCGTTACTTCCACCCCTCTGATACAGGAACACCATGATGGTTAGGTCTCCTTTTGGACCGTTATGTTCCTCATTATTGCAATCGATTATGATTGCATGAGGTGTTATTGTCTATGACGCGCTCACATCAAACTGATTTAGATGAATTCTCATTCTTTTCAGACGGGCTGTATTCACTCTCATAGCTATCAAGTCCGATGACAAAAGTGAAAGACATAATAAGCGAAATGTACATTATTAAAAGAAGATGAGCAGGACATATTGTGAGAATGAATGATAACCGTTGGACAGGTCGAATAAAGCAATGGATTCCATGACGGGTGAAAAGGTGCCTCCGTTGACCTGCGCCCACATAGAAAGCGAAGACAGCTGGCAAGATAATCGCAAAGTAAATGTTTCAAACTGAAAAATACTGCGTTACACAGGTAACAGTAATCGTTCATTAGAGATAAATTGAGGATATCTGTGTGACGGAGCAAAATCCCTCGATTACGGTGTATAACTTTGGAAGGCGATGCACTTTTCGATTCAACTATGACATTCGTAAATCACTGTAAAAACGAAAAATCTCTAAGTAGTGAAAAACTAACACGATGCTTCCAAAGGTTGACAGTAAAGATCTTATAAAAATGATACATGTGATCCCTGTATCTCGAATTTGCATAATTATTCAGTTCAAGGTATGGTTAATATGAAGGGCTGTATCTCAAGGAACCGAAGCTTTGACGCATCAGTATCTGTAACTTTCCTATGGAGTGAAATCAGAAGTAATGTTTTTCATCGAATTTCACCTAAGCATCAAATGTGCGATGCTCGTGCCAAATAGTGCTTCGATAATTGAAACCGATTATGTTCTTGCCAATTTGTGTGACTCCGTTAAAAGGCTAAATCTCAAAAAGCAGCTTTTATTCCAACAACGTGCTTGATTTTTGTAAGCATGAAGTCGCGTTTTGTAAGGTGAATATCAAAAATTATCAGTATGCTGACAAATTTGTAGGTGATGGTATCCTGTGCTCAGTCAGTTCAAGGTGTGGCTGTCATGGTAGGCTGTATCACAGAAGATTTGATTCTTGGAACAGTAACACATGTGATCATCATTGACGGGCAGTAATGAACCTCATACTGATCATTTAAGAGCGCGATGAAGTATGGTTACTGACCTCAGGTTTGTAGTTATTCGCTGAAAACTTATCTATATGCTGCGTTCCTGATGCATTCGAACAACAACGTTGATATTATTTCCATTTTAAGGGTTGGCGCGGAAGCAACAGTCGTGTATCTCCCTCCGAACACCACGCGTCTTATACCACCAATGAAGCAGAGGATCACTGCAGTCTTCAGGCGTTACTATATGAAGCTACGTTGCGATAAACAATAGCTTCAAGAGATCTTGATGAGTCATGCACATTTCGTGACTTTTTGAAGAATTATGACATATACAAGACTATACGGAATACAGCAAGGGCAAGGAATGATATTCAGAAGAGACTATGAATGGGGTGTGGAAGAAGCACAGTTCACAACTCGTGAATGATTTCAAGGCATTTGATAATGTTGAAATCAGCAAAACGTTGGCGACAACGAACAAAGAGCTGCAAATGGATTTGGAGGAGGAGTATTTCAAAGATTCATTTGAAAAAGACAGGCAACCCCAACGAACGGAGATTTGATAGCTGTCAACGAGCAGCAAAAAAAGAACAAAAAAAAACTGAACCATGAGCCATGTCACTTCTCCCTGAAGGAAATGCAGGGAATCATTTGCTTTTATCGAAAAAGGAATCCAAAACTTCCAGAATACGGACCCAAATGGTCAATGTTTTTGAAACGTTATATATGTGCGCTTGTCACGAAGCTATTTCTCCCTATCATTCTTAAGGAAAAGAATGAAAACACTGTTCAACGAACTTCCGACGAATTCATTTATTGAAAATATTAATATTGTGATTCGTACTCCTATTACTACTATGATTAGAATTATTATTATTGTTTTTATTTTTATTATTGTTATTATTGTTATCATCATTATTGTTGGCGTTATTATTATGAATTTACTGCTGCAAAATATTGCACTTGTTATCAATCCTAACAAATCATTTTATTTGATAATGTATCACAGCAAACAACTTATTGTTATTTTTAGCAAACTAATAAATAATCATTATTGTTACATGGATATCGAATGGTTGTTTTGTCTATCGCAGTGAGCGATCGGCGCAAAATTTATTTTATTAGACTTATGATTATTTATTAGATTGATATTTGGCTACAATTAATTATGCAAAGTAATCACGGTAGCCCTTCAATTACTCGTTTGTGTTCCGTTGGCCTGCTCCCCTAGCCAACGGGTTGGTGTAATTGAGGAAAAAGCAATGTGCACGGAAACGCGAGGTTTGCGGCCATCAACGTTCCAGACATTCTCATTTTCTTTTGAAATATGGTGATGATACCACTAGAAACACTTCAACACAAACATGCCTTCCAGCTTGCCAAAATTCTGTGAGTTTCGCAGAAATTTTGCTCACCTTAAAACAGAGGAATTGGACCAAGACGATTTTTTAGCCAGTATCTTTAGTTAACTTGAAATATACAACAGCATAGCTGAACGTTAACCAAAAATACAACGCATGAACATAAAGTATTTGGAATTTGTAGGAGCGTGATATTGATGAAAAGTCAAAAAAAGGTCAGTATGAGCCAATTGCTTCATTATTCCACGCAGATGAAATGAAAGACAGTGATCACTTTTCGATTGCCACGAAACACTTGCACAGTATCGTTACGTTTACGATTGGCGTTGCAGCGTTGAAATGATTGGGCAATGTCGGCGTTATTTCTTATCTGTTAGCTTATAATTAGTGCATTGCATACCGATAATTTTGCGTAGAACATTAGTAAAAAAATGAAGCTTCAGGATTCACTCATCCTTCGTTCCTCCATGTTCAGTCTTAATGTTTTACAAGACAGTGCTTAGGGTCCATCACCACAAATGTGCTGGAATTCGGCTTATTAAAGAGCTCAAAGTGACGTTAATCAGGAACATAAGCTAAGATTTAATGAGGAGCTCATGCTGAGGCACACCACCAGCTTATGAAAACTTAGTATAAAAAGTAAGCGTGGATTCAGCTCTGAGTAAGGTATGGTTTACGCAGCCCATAGCCTGGGCTTGTTATGAATGTCGTGATAAGATTCATATCAAACAAATTTTGAAGCTTATTCCGTGCTTAAGTTCATGACGGAGCTCACTATGAGGCTCGCTCTAGGTCTATGGTTGAGTACTCATGAGGGCATTAATTGAAACTCGTAAGGGAGCTTAAGTCGTTCATTCTCTAAAACACATTAAGTCCAGCTACATGGCTTATAATGGACTTAAATTCTGTCTTAAACTGAGTCAGTGCTCAGACATAGGATTAGCGTGGGCATCACGTAGTGTCTGAATGAAATTAACGAGACTGAACTCAACGAATGAGTTCCGCTACCCAAAAGTCTTCAGTATCAAAATGAAAGCGACCCTCATCGAGCACAAGCTCAGTGTCCCGAACTTAGTTCATTCCCTTTCTTGAAGCGGTCGTCCTCCTTCTTCAAGGACCAGACGGTATTTTCGATTTCTGCGATCGATTCGCCCTTATGTACTCTAACAAGTGACGAATCGTCGCTTGAGTGACGAATCGTATCACGATAGTGAGACAATCACGAATCTAGATTCGTGATTATCTCATTATCGTGATACGAATCGTCGCTTATTCTGATTATCACAATTATCACGTTCGTAACCATTCAGGATAATCACTCTCTGAACTTCACCGCGATACAGCATTAAATTCATCAATCTTACATACGTATCGTTCAGTTAAAAAATGATAGGATACCGAACAATTCTGATTGCTTCACTCATATTCACCATTACTGTGCGGCATCTCACATATTCAACCACAGATGAAGGTACTACTTTTTTGTTCTTATAATGCGATTGGTGAAAGCAATAAAAAAGTAATCATTGATATCATAAATGTTTATTTCATTATTATAATTCTTTTGATTATCAGTACTTTTCATTCTACTACCACTACTGGTTATGACAAAAATGAAAATACTTTTAAACTGTTGATATGAAATGGCACGTGTAGGGACACTACGCTATTCAACTCTTCGCTCATATTAGGATTGGGGGGAATACTGATCAATCTATTCTGCAATGTATACGATCTGTTCTATTCCGTTCTGTTCCGCTTCAAAACTGTTCAGCTCTGCTGGATTCTACGCACTCACCTTTTCAAGGCATTCTCTTTTTTTTTCTATTCAAACTTCCCAAGGTTTCGAAAACGTTACATTCCGTTCTGCTTTAGCGATTACACTTTCCCATTATTTCCTGTTTCTGCGCGGTTTTGTAGCAAAAGCCAAAAATCTTGCTCATGATCTCGAAATCACTCATTACGGTGGTAATCAGGGCGCTAAGCATTGATTATTGCTCGCTGACCGGAACGATGTGGTGGAACTCACATGCGGTACAGAGGAACAGCACGAATAAGGACAGAACTTTGCCATGAAAAACATTTTTTCCCGCAAATGAAGAGCTTTGTTCATGAACTCTTATGTGCTCAGGTTCGGATGGATACACAATGGTTCCTAAATGCTACAATTACACCCAATATGAAAATGTGAATTGCTCGACGGTCCCTATTAAGGAATTTATTGCTTGCATATTTTATGAAAGGATTTGTATGCCGCAAATGACCACAAGTGGTAAGTAGTCACAACACCTCATATGCAGCTAATAAGCTTTTTCTTATGACATTCTGCAAAACCTAATTATTATGATAAAATTACAATAATAAAATAGCAATCTCATGATAATGTACATAAATTAATAATAAAAATAACAATAATAATGATGATAATTATAAAAAATCAAGATAGGAATAATGGCAATAGTAATGTCATTAATGACTCCGAGGATATCGAATCTGATTTAGGCTACCAATTGAGAATGGATCTCTTTGTTATGGTTTCAGCGTTTCAAGCCCACTAGATTATGATGAACTTGACACTGTTGATGACATCATCGTGATTGCTGAACTCATACTAGTGACTGCTTTTACAGCAGCGGCACCAACAGCCACCCCGCTATCCACCTCTACAACTGCGGAACCATCAACCACCCCGCCATCCACCTCTACAATTGCGGAACCAACAACCAGCCCGCTATCCACTTCTACAACTGAGGAACCAACAACCACCCCGTTACCCACCTCTACAAATGCCGAGCGAACAACCCATCCGTCTGCAATACCTGCTGTATGCAGCGATCACACCCAATATGAAGACGTGAAGTGTTCAACGGTCCCTATTTTCGAAATAGCTGGGTGCATATTTTATCAATCAATCTGTTCACCACAAACAGTCGTAAACGGTAAGCAATCACAACAAAGTAGATGCAGACAACCAGCTTTTCCTTATGACACCTATTTGCTCAGGTTCGGATGCATCTACAATAACTGCCCTATGCTACAACTACACCAAATACGAAAATGCGAATTGCTGTTCGGTCCCTGTTATGGAGGCATCTGCGTGCGCGTTCTATCACCTTATGTGTTCATCGGAAACGACCTTAGACGGTAAGTGATCAGAATCACGCTTACGCAGCCGACCAGCCTTTTCTTATGACAATCTAACATTAATTTTATTATAATAATACTTACAGCAATGCGCCTTTTCTTATCACATAATTAATAACGTAACAGTAGAAACAGTAATAAAATAGTAATAAAAATTGTAATATTAATAGTAACAATAATGATGATACTACTAATAATATTTATAACAATAATGACAAAATAATACTACTACTAATAATAATAATAATAACAATAATAATATTAATATTAAATATAATAATAAAGATAAATAACATTAAATAATAATAATACTAATAATAATAACCATAAAATTAATAATATTTATGAAAAACTTAGTAGTGATAATAATTAAAAATAATAGTCAGTAATAATCAATCACCAGAGATGGGCATGCTGTTGGAAAACAACAGCTTCGCTATAGCTGATCCACTAAAGCAAAAAATGTTTGGTCCGCTGAAGACATGCGCTGTTATTATTATCGCTAAAACATTTACGAAACCATACCACTGAACCGCTGATTAAGAAAAATTAGTCCGCTATTCGTGATCATCATTCGCTATCGCTATCGTTACTCACTACTTCCGAGTCTTCCCTAAAAATATTGAGTTGCACCACATATTCATAAGCTCACTTGCTCAAACAATTTTAAAACGGTATCATCATAGATCAACAATCATGAAATTGGTTTTACCGCTAGCTCCAGAACAAACGAAGGATTAGTCCGACGTCTGGAGCCAAGAATTAGTCCCCTCCTCATTCAGCCAGGGTCCATATTTGAAAATTTGTCATCAACTTTCAAGTATACTTAAAAAGGCGAAGTGAAGGCATCACCACATTAAGAACGTTCAACTTAATTACCTTTTCCCTACTAAGCAAAGTACGCAATCTGTATTCGTTCATCCTAGAATGTCCCTCTTTTCCTGGTTAATAGAGTGATAAACGTTACATTTAAGGTCCCTATAAGTGTCCGGCAACGTAATTCCTTCAAACTCGCTGTCAAACGTTGCAAATTCAACGCTACAAAACTCCTGCTGACAAATAGAGTCTTTAGAGCCTAGAGTCTACTTCCCCAGCCTATATTGTCTTCTCATTCCAAGTACGAGCACACCGACCTTTTCCACCAAACAAAGTCGGCTTCATATCCGTTTACAAATCGCGTTAACGATTTGACAAAGAGAGGCGGAGAAATTGAGAGACGAATTTGCTTCACCCATCCAATTTTATCATTCCCATTTAATAGGTTCAGCAATGTATGAAATTTGACTTTTTTCCTCTTTTTCAACCATCTTTCCCTCCGCAGAACTAATTGGGTCAGTATACTCACCGTATTATAATCATACGCGCGAACGTAGCTGCACGCAATATGATGCGAAAAAATAGCAATCATATTCTTTCCATCAAAAGCAAAATTGAAGAAAACTTCCTTACACTTTCACTCAAACTATTCGAAGAGGAATGCATATGCAATCTCGGACAGAATGCTAGTTTTATATTTATAGCAAACATTTGAGGTATCATTCAATGCTCAACTTCTAACCGTTCCAAAGAGTTTAAAAGTACGATAAGTTCGAATTGAGTGTTACAGCGTAAATATATATTTACATGCCTTCATGATGGGAAAATATCCACTCACATGCCAACGAACGGGCATTGGAAGGTAGCCGACGTATTTCGGTGAAGCGCTAACGTCCGGGAAAAAGTAGCTCGCTGAAGCAGTATCCAAAGACTCTAGCGGATGCTATCGTTAGAAAATGCCGCTGTTTGAAGGCAGTAGCGCACTATCCCGCTATCGCTGTTACGCTGTTCCGCTAACAGTGGAATAGTGGTATAGCTCGCTATTTCCCCTCTGTGATGATATTAATCAATCGCAACAAAACAATGGCAATGATAATATTATTAACGACGCCGAATCTCACTTAGACTACCATTAGAAATTAGATCACTGTGCTATGGGTTTAGTGTTTTTTGCTCATTAGTCTATGACGAAGGCTGATGGCACCAAAAAGATTACCAAACTCATACTAATAACTGCTTTTACAGCAGCGGCACCAACAACCACCCCGCTATCCACCTCTACAACTGCGGAACCAACAACCACCCCCTTATCCACCTCTACAATTGCCGAGCGAACAACCCATCCGTCTGCAGTACCTGCTGTATGCAACGATCACACCCAATATGAAGATGTGGACTGTTTAACGGTCCCTATTTTCGAAACAGCTGCGTGCGTATTTTATCAATCGATCTGTTCACCACAAACGGTCGTAAGCGGTAAGTAATCACAACAAAGTATATGCAGACGACCAGCTTTTTCTTATGACACTCTGCAAAATCAAACAATAATAATTAATAATGATAATGATACCGTAATCAGGGATGGACATGCTGTTGAAAAACGATACCTTCTTTATCGCTGATCCGCTGGAAGAAAAAATGTTTGGTCCGCTGAAGAAATGAGCTAGCGCTAATCACTGAACCCCTGATTAAGCACAATCAGTCAGCTATTCGTTACCGCTATTCCTACTTTGGAATTCTTCCTCAAAATTTGCAATTGCGCCATTTATTTTTGTGGGAAGAAACCTCATTACGTCATTAAACAGTTGAAAATGTTATTGAATCATTCTCAGTCATTCCAACAGTAAGTGCCAGTCAATAATAAAGGAGGGTTCGACAATGAGAAAACATCTAAACGAAGACACCAAAATTCAAAGATGAAAAGAAGTTTATTGGCAGCACTCAGATTACTCTTTCTCATTCCCATTTGAGAGCATCAACATACTGAGCGTTTCGTCTGAAATTCACGATCGTTGGATCATATCGTATCGCCTAAATTTGTCGCATGAGATGAACATTAGCGATCATCACCTTTGTACGCAGAAATGTATCATTCTGAAATGAATTCACAAAACTATCATCTCATCTTAATAACTGTTCGACTCCTGAAGTTTTGGAGAAAATAACTGCAGCCAAACTGGCAAGCCATTTTACAAATTATGAGCTGTTCTTATGAGCTTATAAGCTGTTCCCCGTTTTTACCGTGCTTTTCTGGATAGGCGATCAATCATTGCAGTTTCATTTTGATCCTATCTAAATTGTGTATTTCATTAAGAACAGAGAGGCTGCGCAGATACTATATTCCAGGTGCCTTTTCAATAATCCAACACGCTCCATTTTTGGAGATGATTTTGAGGTCTCCACGTTCGCCAACAACTTTCAAACTATATTTAACTTCGTATATCCTTGCCGTTAAATTGACTTTCATTGCTAGCTCCATAACAAATGAAATTGATTAGAACTGGTAAGATCAATCCTAATAACTCCCCCACCATCCAGAACCAAGAATGGGTTTCCTCCTTAATCATCCAAAATCATACGCAATCCAACTTTGAAATTTCATCATCACGTTTCGGTACATTTGAAAATGCTATCACCAGTGCATCACAGAGACTGAGAAAGTTCAGCTTTACCTTTACCTTGCGATTGAATTGAGTGGTAATACAACTGACGACTGAGTAAGATGCAGGTGATGGCGACTACAGTAACTACAGATGAGGATACCGAATACACTAACAACACACTAAGTACGCTGACACGGAGTACTGAGACTGATACTGACACAGAGAAAACTGACATAACAACACTGAGCTACTTATATAGTCATTGAAATTAGCTGATTACGAAACAATGGTTACGAGTTGCCAATGGTGGTCAGAGAACACATGATATGCAAAGCACTATAGCGCGACATATAAGAAACCGTAAACAATAAACATGAGATCATCGACTTATCTCACTATTATCCTTCACTATCATACTCACAGACTGTGTCCACTTTGGACTGTTCCATGTAACGCCGATGTTGCGAGCATGAACTGACTTTGCTGTTTTGATTGTCTCATTAGGGTCAATGGTGTCCGGCGAGTTTGAGATCGGTTCCAATTTGTTCTTCCAGTATAAATCGCTTTATACCTTTTGTCTGTTTTCAACAGGAACACGACTTGATAGTTCGGCTATTCTATTGTCATCACGCCTCAAAATACGCCCATCAAGCTTCAACCTGTCTTCTTACGCTCTTTCGGATGGTTTTATATGCTGTTTCTTAAGCACTCCGTTGACCTCAATCATTTGCTTCACAACAAGTGAAGTGTTCATAAACTCCTATTTACTCAGGTTCGGATGCATCTACAATAACTGCTCTATGCTACAACTACACCAAATACGAAAATGCGAATTGCTGTTCGGTCCCTGTTATGGAGGCATCTGCGTGTGTGTTTTATCAACTTATGTGTTCATCGGAAACGACCTTAGACGGTAAGTGATCAGAATCACGCTTACGCGGTCGACCAGCCTTTTCTTATGACAATCTAAGATTAGTTTCATTATAATAATGCTTACAGCAATGCGCCTTTTCTTATCACATAATAATTAACGTAACAGTAGAAATAGTAATAAAAATTATATTATTAATTGTAATAATAATGATGATACTTGCCTTGCGATTACCTTGCGACCTGTCTTCGCTCTCTATGTGGGCGCAGGTCTACCGATCCCCATGTTACTCTTTGTTGAGCAGACCTTTTCCATTTCTGACCAAACATTCTGACAAGCGGTTCATCCCATCTCATTCGTGGTCTGCCCAAGGGCCTCTTCACTGCTCTTGGAATCCACTGCGTTATTCGACTAGTCCAACGGTTATCATTCATTCTCGCTATGTGCCCAGCACATCTTCTTTTGCTGATATACATTTCGTTTACTATGTCTTTCACTTTGGTCATCGAACGTAGTTCCTCATTTTTTGTCTTGTCTTTCCGTGAAACGTTACACATCCATCTTTCCATTGCTCTTTCTGTTATAGCAAATTTTTCTTCCGCAACTCTTGTGGTTGCCCACGTTTCACTTGCATATTACATGGCCGGAAGGATTGATGAGTTAAATATATTTGTTCTGATTCTTATTGGCAGGGTTTGATCTATCAATACCGTTCGATATTTTCCAAATGCTATTCAACCAGCTCTCCTCCTTATTTCCCATTCCCCTTCTGGGCAGTAATTGGGATCCATTTGGCGGCCCAATTAGACATAGTTCTTTGCCTCTTCAGTTTCTATTTCATCTAGCGGAATTTTACCTAGTGCACAGTAAGAGTTTCGCATTCATTTAGTCTTTTTTAAGTTCATTTCCAGTCCCACGCTTTTGGAGTTTATTTTTAGTTGGTTTAGATCACTCTTGAGATCTTTCGGGTTTGTGGCTACTAATACACAGTCGTCTGCGAAAAGTAGGTAAGGTAGTACTTCTCCATCTATTTTTATTCCACCTTTGAATTCCATTTTTCTGAACAGTTCTTTTAGTGTTGTTGCAAACAGTTTGTGAGATAGTGTGTCTCCTTGTCGCACTCCTTTATTAATTTTTATGTGACATCTTTCTGAGAGTATTTTTATTTCCGTGGAGCATCCTTTGTTTATTAATTTTATCATTTCGACATATTTTGCGTTGACGCCAGCCTCATGCAGAGCATTGATCGTCGCTGCAGTTTCGACTGAACTAAAAACTTTCCTGTAATCCACGAATGCAAGGCACAGAGGGATTTGGTACTCTTTACATTTCTCTAACAGTTAACTGATAACATGGATATGGTCAATGGTAGAATAACCCGATCTGAAACCAGCTTGTTCTCTGTATATTTCTATCTGCCCTGTAATTCGATTGAGAATTATTCTGGTGAATAACTTGGATACTTGTGATAATAATGTAATAGGGCGATAGTTCGCTAGATCTTCTGGGTCGCCTTTCTTTCTTAGAAGTACCATTTCTGATGTCAGCCAATTCTTTGGAATTTAGTTGTTTTGTAGATATTTCGTAAATCTTTCTGCAAGCGCTTTATGGAGGTCATCTCCATTTTCAAATATTCTGCTTTTATTTTATCATTTCCTGAACTCTTATCTGTTTTTGTCTTGCTCAATGCATCTTTAACTTCCTCCTTCAATGCTGTTGGTATTTCTTCTTCTTGAGCTCGCGATTTCTTCTCTGTTATCTGTATTTTTGAAGAGTATAGATCACTGTAGAATTTTTCACATATTTCTTTTATTTCTGATCTCACTGACGTCGTTCTTCCAGAGTTATCTTTCAACGTATTTGGCATTTTTCTTTTCGATGCTACATCACTTTCTGCTTTTTTCACTCTTTTATG